>JAVJGG010000037.1:3727627-3755209 GCA_035590195.1 Aviceda cuculoides | reverse complement strand
TGCTTAGAGCCCTTCCCTAATTCTTCATCCTCAAAGATGCTATTTATCTCCCTTTAAGTTTTCTTTATTCAGAGAGATTAACTAAGGTATGCTTGAAAGAAAATTATCTGGAAGCCTTCTTTGGTTTGTTTAAAATATTTAGTTTATTTGGAAGGAATACTTTTCATCTGGTCTTTTAAAATCCTTGAGAGCAACGTAAAAGAAAAGCTGAAATGACTATGTTTATTTCTTTGGGGCTTTCTAATGGTAGATTACAAGGGGGGAGTTTTGTTTTCTGGACATTTTGCGGATTGTTTATGGTAATGATCATGCTGTATAAGTTTAAACTCAAACTATAACCAGAAAAGTTTTTGGCTAGATGTTGAAAACTGAGTATGCTGTTTGTTTTGTGGCAGACAAAATGAGATTGCCATCATATTTGCTTATAATGAAATCAGTAAACTAAAGAACAACAGCATGTCTTTTAGCATGAACAATGTGTATTGCTTTTTCAGAAAATATGAACTGAAAAAAATGCAATTGATTTCTTTTACTTGCATTGATGTGAAGGGTTGGTACAGTTGAAAATGCTAACACTGCAATGAAACAATGCTTCTTAACCTCTGTGTGTCAGAAGGAAAATCTGCATGTTATATCGCCTGTCAGTCCCATCCAGGCGGTGCTATATGTCACAGAGAAAAAGTCTTGTAATTTTTTCTTGCTTAACTCTATCTTTTGCTGACATTTAGAACAAAACAAGTTAAACTGAAACATGACAGGAAAATTTACTGAGCGTAAGGCATAAACTCAGTCTTCCATTTGCCGAAGAACCATAAGCATAACATTTCGCAATGTTTCACTCTTTTCCCAGCATAGGCAATAGGGAGGATCCTGACACGCCTCTCCAAGGACAGCGTGGAATGTGCGGGAGCACATTCCCCAGATTGCTGCTGCCGCCAGTCACAGAGGGAGAGCTAGGAGTGTGCTGCATTGCAGGTGGAGGTGCACTGATGAGGAATTCTGTTCGACTCCAGTTCTGCTCTCTTCCAACTCCGATTTCACCCTAATTCTTCCCTTAGTGTATTCTACTCCAGTTCTTGTTCTACCCTAATTCTAGTTCTTGTTCTGTTGTGTTTAAGATCACAAGAGATCTTGGAGATGGCTAGTAACCTTACACCTGATGCAGCAGAAAATGGAATAAGAATCATAATGAAAAAGCAGCAGGTTTGGGTGGGGTTTTTTTGGTTGTAGGGTTTTTTTGTTGTTTGTTTCTTTGTTTTTTTAGTTTGACAATAGGAGAAGCTGTACTGTAGAAAGAGAGTCAAGTACTGCAGCAATCCGTAGCTAGGAGAAGTCAAATAAGGACAATGAGCTCCTGGTAACTGTACCTTCTCTCTTTAGTGACATGCAGTGGAATGAGAGGTTATTGTTCCATGTTGAAACTCTTAAAGACTGTTTTAGGACAAGGTTCCTGGTGTAGAGGATCTTTTGATGTGGCTTGAGATAGTAATTCATGGAACATTACCAACTCTTGCTGTAGAGATGAAACATTTCCAAAAATCAAGCCATTGCCAGCTGAAAAGAATAAGCAGATATGGACAAACCAGAATGTTTCAATAATAAACACTTTGATTTATTTTAGAATAGTTTCAGGGAGATGGTAAACAACCAGAAAGAACACCATAATCCAGTAATCTTGACTGTAAAAACTTTTAGTTTGGGAAGATAAAATCCTATTTCCTTAAGAATACAGGCCATCAGAATGAAAGGTTATGTTATATCATGAATGAAAACCTAATTAGAAATCAACTGGGGGGAATTAAATGGCCTATTATCAATGCTGCAAAAGTGCCTCTAAGATGGCCAGGGGATCAAGATTTCAACGATGCCTTGTTTGTGAATTGTTGCAGTTAAGAAAAACCTTAAAGTTTCATTGGGAGTATCTTCAGGGCACTACAGAATTTTCTCTGAAAGATTACATTTTCAAGGTTTTAGTTTCCAGATATTAAAACCAGACACTTTAATAATTGTTTTCCTAATTTAACTCATTATTCCTGCTTGTAATCTTGGCCAATTTTTAAATATCACCTCTACATTTTGTATTCATGTAACCCATTTGTTTATTAAAGTGTATTTTCCCCTACATTTTCTTAATTAACAGCCTGTTTTTAGACTTAGTGAGTTTTGGGTAAAACAACGTGTAATGGTCTGCTTCTCATGGTGATCCATTCAGTGAAGGAGTATATTCAGCGCCATACAGTGATGCAGAGAAGTAAACTGCTGTGAGAAAAGTAGTTTACTGTGTGCTGCTGTATCACTACAGTATTTTTAAAAATTATTATTACTGCTTTGACATGGCATAAATTATCTCATTCTGGTCTTTGGTAGTAATTTGGTTTGAATTTCATTAGGTAGAGGTAAATGCTGACTCACTGATAGATTCCACATTGCTGAAGTAGTGAAACTTTTGACTGCGCACTGCACAGATCTTTCTTCAATACATCTGTGCCCAAAGGTGGCCATTTGTGGCCTTCTTCAGTCGGCTCTTTGAACTGGTTTCTTTGAAGAAACCAGTGGTAGTACGCCATCAAAATTGTTAACTAACAGAAATGTACTTTCTTCCCCCACCCAAAGTTTAAAAAAAAAAAAAAAAAAGGCATCTCAGTTTCCACACTCCATGGCTTTGTCAAGTCCTAGAAGTATCTTCAAATAGGAAAAGGAGCTGTGTGTATGGCTGTTTCCCAGTCTGTCTCCCGATTTCCAGCTGGAGCTCCTTGCTAGGAGCTTTCAAAAAAGTTTCCAAGCTTGTAGCCTGTAGCTGTATGTGACATTTTGTGCATTGGTTGTTTTTTAAGGCTATTTTTCTACTCAAACTCACTTTTACAACCCAATTCTTTTTATTACGATTGTTTTCCAGATTTCTACCACTCCTCCAGGGCACTGCTATAGTCTCTCTTCGTAAGCAGGTGAGGGGGAAAAAACCCCAACCCCACATTAAAACCGAAAGTAACCTCTTTACTCTTGTGACCACTCCTACCCAGTTTAGCTGTGAACACTGGTGGCTGAGGGATTCACAGTTAAGTTTACACCCACCTGCAGTTGATGTTTCTGCATTCCGCTCCCCCCCGCCGATTCTCTGTTTATCGTTAGACGTATATGCTCAAGTGTTAGTGGGGTGAGCTACATAGGGTGGCGGAACCATATGTTAATGCAATCTCCTTGTGAAATAAATCAAGCATAACTCTCTCTTGTGATAGACTGTAACTTTGGAGTATTAAAGAATTTGGAGAATAAAATGGCTTATCTGCATGAAGAAAATGTCTTAGGAGTAGAATTTAGTAATGACTACTTTTCAGTTAGCAAATTTCACCTGGAAATGGCACACTGACTCTATATTGCATTTGCTTTGTTGGTCTGTTGGTATTTGAAGAACCACATGAGAAAATGGGTAGTAAAACCTTGGAGGGAGGATAAGGAAGATAAATGAAGAGAAGAAATTAAGGAAATTACCTTTTTTGGCCTTATGTTGGTCTATTTATAAAATACAGATGTTTCCAGAGTGTTCTCCATTTTTTGTTTAATTGTCCACCCCAACTTTGGCCACATCTTTTTGTCAGATTTGACACAAATCAACAAATAGTTTTAAATGCAAAAATTATTTTCAGATGAGTTAAGTTTTATTGAAAAATATTTCCAATTTTTATGTTTCTTGGCCGATATTAAAACTTTGTTAAAAGTGAAGTTTAAAATATATGCAAAAATATTAAGTATCCTTTTTCTTTATAAAGTTAATAAAAGATAAAATTAATGGAAGGTACTCACTTTACACTTAGGTATGGAAGAGAATGAGAACAGTTTTATTTTTTTCTATAAGTAGTAACTTCATGGGATTATAATGTCATATTTCTTGATAATACATAAGTGCTTTTACTCCTACATGTACTTTCACGAAATGTAAATTTAGTGAGTCACATTCAAAGTACAAAGGCACTGGGAATTTGAAAGATTATTTTGCTTTATGCAGCAGAAACCATTATCGGTATCAAGTCCAGAAACTTTTAAAACATCAAAGTTACAAAAGTATTGCAATAATTATAGTAAATACTGTGAATAAGCTACTCAGTTGATACCTAAATTTAGTTTATGCAGAGAATTAATAGACACTTTTGTTTTACATTTGTAGAATAACTTTAATTAGAAGCAATTAAATAAAATTACATTACTCCAAAGTAAATTGCTGCTTTCCAAAATTTTTTTTAATCTACATATATTCCATTTGTATGTGAAAGCCTACTGTAATTAAAGTTTGACTTCTTTATATTCTATAGGAAGAGCTAGAAATCAGTTCAAGGAACCCTTCCATGGAGATGGGTTTTACCAGATTGCAGATTTCTCAGACTTCTCTTATTTGGAGCATTTTTTCTCCAAAGCATTTGGTACTGCCACTGTTCAAGGCAGGATGCAGAACTAAATGGACCACTGATTAAGCTCTGTTTCTAAATCTATAATAATGTGTATGGTGTTGGTATTGTCTTGATGTTTTATGTATCTAATATTTCAGTTCAAGGAAATATCTGGCCAAAAAATGCTCCTATACATGTATGTACAAGAAAGGTTTCTGCTGAATTTTTTAAAGCATAGTTGTAACAGTGACTATGTTAATGTCCCACATTAAATTTCTTCCTTTTACACTAACATGATAGCAGCGTTGTTTTGGCATAAAATACTTGATGGAAAACATGGTTTAAGGACAAAGTAGTCCTTCTAAAGCTTCTTTCTTTAAGTGCTTTATGACTTAGCCATAGATACTTCACAAAACCTCAGTATTTTGTTCTGGAACAGCATCCATGCGTATGAACAATGAACATAAAATACAATGTGGGATACTTGGAATTCAGTTTTATGGTCTGAATGTTTTGAAAAAAATGAATTGGTTATCCAAAAGGCAGTGAGTAGAAGGAGTTAGCTTTCTGCTGCCAGTAGTAATTATAAATTGAAAAGGTCCTTGCCAGGCAAAAATGGAAGTAAGCTGGTCCAAATGTATTGGCCACCACTCTTAGGAGTGTACGAAAATGTTGTGTTTTGTCACTTCCATCTTGAATTGCATTTCCACCTCCCTGAATGGGGATTGACAAATGAGCTTGTATATAGCAGGCTTTAATATGAGCAACAGCATTTATGAGCAACAGCATTTAATGGATGTTTCTACTCTTTTTTTTTTTTAAAGTATTTAAGTTATTTAGAGAACAAGAATAGGTTTTCACATGAAGAAGTTTGGTTTTGCTAATGGAATTTTCACTGCTATCTCGTCTTCTCACTTCTTAGGCAACAGACAAAATCAAGTATATGTTCTTCTGAAAATACTCTATGCAGGTGCCTACGTGTACCAGTAGCATTATTAAGATCCAAGTGCTGGTGGCTCTAATATGGAAAATGCATATTGCAAGTGTAATTACAAATATCATTAAACTGGCTTTAAAATGATATTTTAAAAATAATGAGTATGGTTTTCTTCTTTTTGTTTCATTTTTTTCTTTTTTCGTTTCTTCTTTGTGATTCTTGAATATCCAAAGCCAAGGAAAAAAAAAGAAGAAAAATATTTGCAGCTTTTTTTATTCTGTAGAGTAAGGAACTTTAAATTTTCTTAAAATGAAGCTGAGACTTTTTGTTTGTTCCCCTTTGCATTCTCATAGCGGGTTACAGTACCTTTGTCTCCTTGGATCCTATCCATATGATGTTTTGAAAATTAGGATCAGTAAGTTCTCAACTCTCAAGTACTGTTTAGTTTATAACAGCTTTGAAGCTGTGGACCTGAGTCCACTTTATTTTTACGAGAGGATAACCTGCTTCACCTAGAAGGAAAGTATATGTAATGACGGTAGATTAACACATACCTGGGTCTTGACTCAAAGTTTTCTTGTGCTTGTATGCCTTCATGAACTTACCTTACCTACTTTATGCTGGATGTAACTCATATCTATTTACACTCATCCCCACCTGCTTTGCAATGTAATTTACTATTAAGTACAAGACGACTTGAATTTAGAATATTTGAGTGGAAAAAAATTGCATAAATGATGCTTAGCGATGCTTTTACTAAAATATTATGATTTCTGTGCCTCAAGTCTAATATGCTGATTTTGCATCTTTTATTAAATGCTGTGTGAGTTTTCAGCTTTGACTAGACCACCACAAAAGTACAAATGCAAAATAGTGATGGAAGAAATGATGGTTTGGAATTAAATTTTTATTCACTGTGTTTTATATTGTGTTACAGAATAGCTTTGGTCCTAAGAATATGTAACTGATAGAGTATGTAATATATGAACATAAATGTATAACATTCAGTGTAAGCACATTAGTCTAACAAGATATTGCTTAATGTAAAACCTGCTCTCCATTTTAAATAAATTGTGACTACTTCTACTCAGGCTATCTAGACCCTGGAAATTATCTCCTTCATTTAAGTGCTGCAACTGATCTAAAGGAATTTGGAATTGTGAAAGCTGCTGGTGTCTTCTGGTATAATCATCACCTGGCTATAAATAAAGAAATTTACTGACTGGCTGAAAACATGACATTTAATTAGTTAGTGTTATATTTAGGCTACGACAGGTTAAACAGCTATTGCATTATAGTTTGGTTTTGAAGTTGATAATTAAAATAAGGAAAATCCAGGTATGTTAGTTGGCAGTAAATCTATCAAAGTAATTTTAAGTCAGTAGACAGACATATATTTAAGTGCTATGAACAATGCAGATATTTATCCAGTGTAGTGATGGCTAGGAATGGGCAAAAAATGGCTGTTTACATCATGTCCTAATTAACATCACTTTTTCCATGACAAGCCATTACTCAAGAAGGTACAAGCATGGATGATATTGCTACAGAAATACCAGTGTGGAAGCTTGCTGTGATTTGGTTTTAGTATGTCATTGCCAGGTGAAATACTTATCCACCTTCCTGTCAGAAAAGCAAATTTCAAAGGCTAGGAAAAGCAGCCAAATCTGATGGATATTTTTATGGTTTGTACTATAATCTCCCTAACTGGACGTAAAAGGTCAAGAATGGAAAGAGTGTTGTTACTATACTACAGTATTGATTATTCCCATTTATTTAAGAGAAGAAAGTTGTTATGAATTTGTATCTGCCTCCTGCTCTGATGATGAAGGATCTCTACATTAAAGATGAAAAAGCTTCTTAGAAGAACTATAAACATCGCTTCCTAATACCCTCTTTTATTTTTCTCACTCTTGGGAAGGGCTTGTGCCAAACTGTGTAAGACAAAAGTAGTTCCATATATCTAACTTCTCTATAAAGTACATGAAGAGGAAATTTTATTACTGTGAATATAAATTGTAATGTCTTTCTAATGTGGACTGTGGATGTCCTTTGTGTCATGTATTTCATGTACCTGAGTGCGTTTTGATATTGTAGTGAAATTTACTATATTTCAGACTATTACAAAATTTAATGCTTATTTTAGTCACTTGACAGCAATATTTTTTCATCTACTAGTAGCTGAAAAGCCTATTGCACGGGATATTATTTATTTCTTTTTTTAAATTATCTTTCTGCTCTTTGTTAATAGACTATTTTCCATGAAAACTTAGACTTCCTTTCACATCTTCAAGGATTAGGACGAAAAAATACAATTCTAAATTGCTGACTGATTCTTCTTACTTTTATTCTTGTCAAATTAAATTTGTATTATGTATGAAATATGAAGTAAAATTGAAAATTTCTAGATATGTTTTATTCCATATTACTTTCTGTTGCATTTGGTACATATTATGTAATAGGAAATTAAGCAGACTTTCTATGTTCACTTTCAACGTGTGAAGACTAGCTGCTGAGAAAATGATGGTTCAATCTATGCAAATGAAAATTTCAGCATACCTTCAGTTCTAGGACTTTTTTTTAATGGCCAACAATGAGTGAATCTACTTAAAAATTCCCTTGAAGTAAAAAGGGAAGTCATAAGTCTTTGCTGTGAAGTTGCTTAGCTTTTGTAGTGAAGGTCCGAAGTGTTTGGCCTTCCTCCCAACGGAACGGTGTAGAGTTTATGACCGTGCTGTTACTGACACTGGCCAGCCCCCACCGTCTCGCTGGGCTGACCTGGGCACAGAAGGTTACAGAAACAGACAGGTTTTGTGTTTGCAGAAGTTTCACCTGATAATTCAGTTAAGGACTCCACCAGTTCTCCCCATTAATAATCTCTTTCGTAACTAGCTCATTGAGTGCCAAGTGAACTTGACTGTATTTGGAAACGTTTCTGGGGAAACTCCAGCCACTCACAAAATCATTGTAATCAACTTGCGTGATAGTTGCAATTAGAAATCAGAGATTTTTGAAGGAATTGTAGGAAATCTGTGATGAGAGGACAACCTTCACCTTGAGGAGTGCTCATTCTGAGTCTCATCTTTTATCATTTTGTTTAAGACCAGGCCAGAATTTTTCACTGTTTTCATCACTCTGCCACATGTAGCAGTTTCTGAATGAGGATCCTCTGAACTAAAGTTTCCCTTAATCTTTTTCATAGTCAAGGTGACCCTTGGAAGTTCTCTTTGTATTAATTTCTTGTAGACTTCAGCCAGGAAATGAGCGTTCAAGGAAAATTAATTTCGAAATGATGGAGGACAAATCTCTGCATAACCACATACTTTACTCATCTAGGCATATATAAGGCTATTTTAAAAAATTAGGGTTATTTAGAGATAAACCGGTTTATATTTTCTTTATGATGATACTGCAGATCAGTTCATAAGGATGGTACCAAATTTAACTCTCAACAAAATAGATGGTTGCAAAACCACATTATAGACTAGTCTTTGCTTAATTTTATATCTGTAATTATTGGCAATTTAATCTGCTACACTGTTTTTCGATAAAATGTATCTTCTTGATTTTTTCAGTCAGTGCTTGTCTCAATTGACCGTCTAATGCAAATGGTGCTTGATGCCCATGGCAGGGGTCTCACTGTAGTGCAGTTTCTTTTATGTTCAGATTGCAGGACAAAAAAAGAAATCAAATATCCTCCTATGATCACTTGACACTTGAGGAGGCAGCTTATCTTCTATTTGCCGTATTTCATCCAGATCCATGCAGATTTCTCAAGTCTACAAAGATTGAAGTTATCTTCCTGAAAGGAAGAAGATGCACCTAATTATTTGGCAATATTCTGACTTCTATAATATGCAAACAATTATGGTGTACTTCTGTTTGTTGTTTTGCATAACTCTGGGTATATGTGAGTGTGTATATTTGTGTTCTATTTTTCCATTGAGTACCTAGTATTTGTCCAGAAATAATATATAGAAGCATTAATATTTTCATTAAATCTTTATCTTTGATTATTTCAGGTTTTTATATACACGTGTGTGTATATACATCCTGAGAATTCTTAGCCTAAAGAACTTGATTATCTTCACACTTCTGTTTAAGAATCAGTCTTTCAATTCTATGCCTACTCTGTGAAAGGCAAACCTCCTTAGAAATGTTCTCACCCTGGTTCCCATCCTACCCACCCTGTTGATGATGATGACCTCTTTTCTTTTAGAGACAAGAGAAATGGAGGCTTTTTACTTGAAGCTATATGCATACTATTATTTTTTAATCCCTGCATTTTCTCCGCTGACACCTGAAATTTGAACTAAAGTGAAAGAAATTATTCCATCCTGTTTCATCCCTTGCATCCAATGCAAGCTCTTTTGCATGAGTTAGAATTGTGGATATCCATAACGTTATCAAGCATTATTAATGTTAGATTCTTGATGAAGCAGCAGAGTTTAATATTGATATTAAAAAATGCCTATGATATTTCTCTATATTGCAATCTTTCCAGTCTGGTTGTAACTGGGCAGGTGATAACCACATGAAGAAACCAAGAATATGTGTCTATTAAGGCTAAGGACCACAAGGCATTTTTTTACTAAACAAACAAACAAAAGGTGAATTATTTCATCTGTAGATGCCACATATCTGCTATAGGATCAGTGGAACTTCTCAGTCTAGGGAATCTAAAAATCAGTATTGTGCAAATACCATTGCTTCTTCCTGAGGTGCTAATAGTTTGGGCAGGACTTGCCGTGTTAACCACTGTGTGACTGTTAGTACTCAGGGAGCAAACCAGCCCATTCCTACTAACTTAATTTATCCAATAAATCACTGACAGTAAAACCAAAGAATCACTTCCAGATTTCTTAGTTTCCATTTCAATCCGAATTTAAAGTTGAGTGTAGATAAAATGGTGTGAATGCTTTCAGTGTTTTAGTGACGGTATTTCCAAAATCTTTATGCGTTTATACGTAACCACATAAAAAAAGGCACACATGCATACACAAATACATGCAAACATAAATGCAAAGTGCTTTGTCATCTAGAACATGACAACAAATGGTGCTAAAAAAAAATGTTAGCGTTTTGTCCTTTCTGGCACTAGGTAAACTTGTTGACTTTGTTCAGGTTTGGGTTTGTTTGTTTGTGGCCCCCTCCGCCTTGAGTATTGCAAGTATCACAGTTTAAAGATGTTTAGTTCAACTTGGTTTGTTGGGGGGGTGGGGAGGGGTGGTGGTGTTGGGTTTTTGTTGGTTTCGGTACCACTGCTGATAAATATTCTCATGTGCAAATAGCATTCACGGTTTGTTTTGTGGTAGAAAGAAAAAAAAAAAGGTACATGACTTAAGGCTAGTGATATTTTTACTGTATCATCACAACTTCAGGAAAACTATGGCTCTTAATGGCAAAATATAAACTGCTGTCTGCATCAGAGAGCCTACTTTAGTATGCATCGCAGGGCTACATTTGCTTTGCTGCTGCATAATTGTATATTATTTTGCCATCGGTGCCTCTTTGAGTTAGTGAAATCCTGACCACTTGGTGAAGAAACTAATCTAGATAGGAATTGAGGATTAAGGATTAGTCTAAATGTTTGGGGTCTTCAGATGAAAAATATTTTTCAATTTTTAGAGTACAAGGAAGCTTTTTTGGTGATAGAACTCTATGTTAGACTTCTGAAGAACCTTATTTCTTTCTACTACTTTTCTATTAGAACTGATAGGCAATTAGGAAAATGAGCAAGTAGAAGCAAGTATAGCAGAAGAGCACAGGACAGAAGAGGCTGGCAGAGCTCAGCTCAGGCATTTAGAACATGGGCAGCACCAGGAAAAGTCTTTGATCCTTTGTCTTCAACAGTCCCCCCCCCCGACTTTGTGAGGAGAAGGATAGTTGCTGATTTTTCTTTTTTTTTTTTAAAGAATCTCCTGGTGAGATTTTTTTTTTCCTCCCCTTGGTGCTAGGCATAAACTATCCTTCTTTCTATCTTCAGCTTCCCATCTGTTAGCAGAAAGTGATGAGTCTGAAGAAAACTGCTTTGAAAAGTAGGGTAGCTTCCCTCACGATGAGGTACTGTGAAGGCTTGACAAGTTCACTGTGACCATTTGCCTTCTTTGTCCTCATCCTTAATAATCAGAAAATGGCGTATTTTTAACTTGTGCAAAATATTTGTCTGGCTAGAAAGAATAAATTATTTTAATTCCCTTTTCTGGGCTTACAATAAATTTAGTTTGTTGAGATTTCTGTTGCATATGTATGATTTCTTGCTGAGTTTCCCAAGAGAAAAGAATCTCATAAAGAGAAATGTTGAGAGGTGACTCATTCCCGAAACCTAGATTCCTTTCCCGACTTAGTCTGTCTTATGAGTGGGGGTAGGAGAGGGGAAAATGCAAAGGGAGAAGATGAAATGATTGAGGAGGAGCTGCAAGGATTTGGCAGTTGTTACCCTCAGAAACAAATTGGATCAAACCTGTTGGTGTGTCTTTGCATTCATCCTCTCTTTCCCCACAGTTCAATAATTCTTGACTCCTTGGGCCAGTTTTAGTCTATTTGGCAGGCAGGTAGAGACAGAAAGACATTGAGCTCCTGCCAGCAGTGAAAACAGAGGACTGGGTTGAGGGAAAAAAAGCCCTAAGAAAAAGGCTGATCATCCCTGTTGAATACCAAAAAGCTGCTTGGGAATAAGTTCTTATGAAATGTCACTAATTTGTGAAGAAAGCTCCATTTTAATCTTGCGTATTATTAGGCAGCAGAGAAGCAAGCAAGGCTTCATTAGCTCAGCTAGTCACAGAGGTTTTTTCCTGATTTCTTCTTGCTCTTAGTTGTAGAACCATTCTACCTTCATAATTTGTATTTTCTTAGGAATAGTTTCTTCTCATTTGCTTGTCATTACTGGCATCCTTCTCTGGCTGAACTATTAACTTATTTTTACTTAGTTTATTTGAACTATTGCTGCTGCTGCACTAATATGGAATACTTTGTATCCTAAGGAGCAAGAGCCATGAAAGGTCTATAACTTCCCTAAGCATTATATGATAATCTTGACAATATTGGAAATCAGAATTGTACTTATTTTTGCAATGGAAGTTTGGATCTTGTCTTGCAATCTCATATATCTTTCCTTATTCCAGATTTCCTGTTTTCTTGTACATGGTTTCTAGAGTAAACACTGGCTAGTGGCAAAAGCCACAAATTTTTATTTCATTAATAATCCTAGCATTACTTTTGTCTATCGGGGAGCAATGTTTCCTACTTCTGTAGTGTCCACTTAACGCTTTGCAATAATAATGAAAAAACGTGAAGCCTTGTTATTTTTCATTACTTTAACACAGATATTTAATAATTCTCTTAACAAACCTGAATTGATTTCTTTGTGTAACTAAAATTGTTTAACACCATTACATGGCTTAATGAAAAAAAGCTTAGGCTTTTATTTATGGATCAATTATTTTTATTTACTTGAAGAAACGGAAAGCTATGTTTTTGTATTCATATTCCTGATGCACTGGCAATAGCTGTGTATTGTCCATGGTTCAAATCATCCTTGTATAGTTAGTGTGCTTTTCTTTTTCTTGGTTTACACCAATTATTTTACTAGTGACAGAATGCTATTGCCTGCATTTCTCTCATATCCATTAAACAAATCCCCAATTTTCTACATGTTGGTGTCTTTTGACATCCCATACATTTTCCAAATTGCATGATGTAATGGATTTTGTAAGTTAGCTATTGTATTCAAATGTGTCATATGTCTATTGCTTGACAAGTTGATGTTTGTCTTTCGTGTCGTTACATCTCCACTTTCTTAAATTGTCCTGATACTTTGTTTTCCCTATTCCAGTTTATTTTTTTGTCATGGTGTTTCATTAAAGGGTAAAGGGTTGCCAAAAATATTTCTGAGGTTTTCTGTTCAGCTTTTTAGTGAATATACTCCTTTTTTGGAATCTGATCTTGCTTGAATTTTAATTCTATTTAGCAGTTCATTTATAACAACTGCTAAGGTATTGTGGTAATTTCAAAGAAGCTTTAGACATTTTGTAAGTACCTCTCTTGATTAACTTTCATGTATGCTTAAGCATTTGTAAAATATATCAGGGTTTAGGGGTTTTGTGCAGTAGTGGAGACCCTGCAATGTGACAAGGAGAGTAATGTAGTTCAGCGGAGATGTTAAACCTCTTTGCTGATACCTGGTGGTTAGAACAAGAAATCTAGGAATTCTTTGAAATTGTAATCAGTGCTTATTTGGGCCTAAATACCTTCAGGTAGCCAGCAATTAGGTTCCTAAGTCCTACTGAAAGCCAGTGGTGTTTAAATTCCTAAGTGAAAAGGTGACTATAATTCACTTGAGTGCTTTTAAAAGTATCTCCTTAGCCTCTGATTCAATTTCACCTCTACAGCAACCCTTTCCTTGTTCTCTGTTTAGGTAATTTAAAACTGATGTACTTGGTCTTTCAGTTCTGTGGACGTTGATACCACCATCAGTCTACTGACGAGAAGACCACCTTAGTACATCAGCCATTTGACAGGAGCTGCTCAAGGCGTTACCCTTCCTTTAATGGCTGTCCATGCCACTGTGTGTTTGGGTTACAGTTACCAGTAAGGTAAAAGGAGACCCCGGCATCATTTAAATTCGTGCCTTAAAATACAGTCCCTGGGAAAATCCTTGAGTCATGCTAAAATTGAATTGAGTACTCTGGAAACGCATACCTGCTTCTGATCGTCAGCTTAGCCATGGGTTTCTTTTTGTAATTACATATTGTTTGCACATTCCTTTCAGGTGATGACTCTTTATACAAAACCTACTTTAGATCAGTTCTGCACTTGTTTTACATTTTCTTACTTCATGTTTTCTTTCTTATATTCAGCCCAGTGCAATAGACTACAAATTATTTGTTTTTAGCAGGCATCAGGACATAAGAAATAATCCAGTTTCAAGTCTTTAAGATATATAGAATCATAGAATCGTTTAGGTTGGAAAAGACCTTTAAGATCATCAAGTCCAACAGTTAAGTATATTTTGATACACTGTTTAAAACAGTCCTCTTCTGAAAGTGATCTATTCACCTAACATACAGGCTTAGGGTCCTGTGAGGTTCTTATTGTCCTTCGTTAGGTCTTTCATAATTTAGTTGCAACTTCATCACCTATGTCCCAAAGCTAACTCACAGCAACCCTGTGTTCCACTTACATAAATTTTATTTTTATATTTAATGAAACTACACTTCCTGCCCAGAGATAAATCTTTGATGCACTCTGACCTGCCTGCATTTCTATTATCTGTGCCTGTATAATCATTGTCTAATAGTAGTAAATAAAAAAGAAAATAATTGTTGAGAATATCTGCTCAGTGAGCAGGGAAATCACTTTTGACAGCTAGAATATGCATTGAACCTTAAGGCAAACAAACAAAAAAAATTACAAATATATATAGAAGGGCTTTTCCTTTCTTCCCAGTACTGTAAGGGAGGTTGATGGGGGAAAGTACAGATGAATACAATTAGATGGCAAGATGCTTTATGTTGCCTAAAGCACACGTAAGATTTACTGATAAAAAAATAGGCAATTTGTTTATGTTTATAGAAAGCCACGCATGGAAGAGATGATTAATCCATACAGCGGCCAAAAGGAATTTCTGAGAGTGGTAATTGTTTTCCTAAATGATCATAAGGAGCTAATATTTTATTTTGTAACTTTCTCTTACAAGGTTCTGATTTAAGAGGCCTGCAGGCTAAAAATCCCTTTTTCAGGGATTGTTTTTTGCCTTTGTTCCTTTCCTTCTTCCTGCCCCCTTCTGCTTACCTCACTGCAGCTCCTGTCCTAGCCAGGTAGTCTGGCCAAAATAGCTCCTGCCATCTGGAACAGTCACTATGAACCTCTCGGTGACTTCCTCTCATTTGAAATGTCAGCTTGAATCTTTTCTCCTTTGCTTACTGCTCCTTAATTTTCTTTTCATTTTGTTATTCATTATTCAACAAGGTGACTGTGTTGTTTGGTTGGGTTGATGTACAGTGTGCATGAGAAATGCTGTGCAGAAGAGAGCTCTATGTTCCTCCTCTGTCTTCCCCATTATCCTAATCCATATCAGGGTCTGGTTGCTACTGATATGTCGTCTCTCCTGTGAGAATTATTTAGCATGATGTATTGCAATTATATTTAGAGTCCATGTGAGTGCAGAGCTGCCTAAATTTTCTTTTAAAAGGTAGAAGGAAAATAAAATTTAGAGAAGTCTTTATTTTTCAATTAAGATCAGTTTTTTCATATCATTCCCAATACATGTTTGCGTTTTCGGATGTTTGATGAATTGCTGAATTTCCTGATAAGCAAACTAAATATTTCTTTTTTTTCATAAAGGTTATTCCTGTCATTGTGCAGTTAGATGGGAATGTCACTTTTGTTCTGCTTTTAAATAAGCTACGCTTGTATTTGTAGGGTTGTTTGAAATCATGCTCTAGGACACTGACGATGAAAAATTAGGAGCATATTAAAAAATAATTCTTGCATTAAATTAGCTCAACAATGATATTAAGACACTCTTCTGAATAGTAACATGAATGTTTTAAGATGTTACTCTAGTGAGTATTAGGGTTAGGACAGAAGCTGACTCATGGTTATAGATAGTCAGAACTGACAATGCAAGGCTACTAGCAATGCATTTGACTATGCAGAATATAAGCAGAGAAGTCTGTAAGCTCTTCCACAAAGATCTGCCAACAAAACTTAGTCCTTGGTTGCTTGTGGACAGCAGTGACATACAGTACTAGAATGCTTAATTGCTTTAATTCACTGAAGAGCAAAGTGTTTTTACTACACCTGTTTTCTGGAAGCAGTTGTGTAATCTTTAAGTTAGAAATTAATAATACATAATATGTACTTTGGAAATTCTAATTTTGTTGAAAACTGTGGAGGAGCATGTGATTGTCTAATCTTCCTTTTAGGTATCTGTCCTGTCTTTCTGAGTTACCTACACTTTGGTGGTGTTTACACAATACATACAATGCCTTGAACTACAGCTATAGCTGTCTATAATTTCCAAAGAAGGATTTTTAGAGTGTAATGCATATCTATCATTTACAAAGAGCTACTTCTATTGCTAGCTTTCACTCTTACGTTAAATCAGTCTCTTCTGGGTCAAAACTCTGATATCAGTATGGAATTAGTGGCAATAAAAAACGATGGGAGGAGGTTGCTAGTGAACAGAAAATTTGTTTCCAGGGCTGCTTTTGGTGTTGAGATGTTCTTGCTCAGGAAGGGAGTTTCCCAGAGATGGCTTCATTTGAGTTTTGTCTGGTATCCAAATGCCTGCTTTGTATCTGTGTGCCTTCACCAGAGAAGACTGTATTTGTGGCCTTCCTATATTTTCTTCCCGGGTATGTATCTTTTCCAGGGGAATGTAGGTCTGACAACTCACACTTAAAACTTACTCTGTAAAGAAATGGGGTTGCTTGAAGAATTAGGAGCGAGACCTTGAACTGATTTTGGAATTGCCTGCGAGAGACTTGATATACACCTGCTGTGTCACAGCGATGTAAACCTTAAAGAAAGCAGGTAGTCACAGTTTGTACCATCTGAGGCTGGTGTATCATCTTCACCCTGTACTTCAGCTATACTGAAATGATAAAGTAATTGCAGTGTCCACAAAGCTGGCCAAGTAGCTGCAGTTTCCCAGGAAGCTGGAAATGAAAGGGGGAGGGGGAAATAGGAAACTGTTTGTGACTGGTGTCGCTGTAGCCAGTGGATGTTTCGTGGGGCAGCTGAAATAAACTTCATCTGATAGTCACGTTCGGGTATCTTCCTGCCTACTCCCCGCAAATACAGATACTGGTGTGCACAGCACTCGTCTGTGTCTTGCGTTAGGGAGTTGAGGAATCTCACACTGATGCTTTTACTGGCTTTGGGGGTGGGGGGCCCAGTAGCTGGGTTATGGGTTTCCAGGCTTTGTAAAGAGCTTGCCAACATCACGATCTGTCACACTATCGTTGCAAAACCAATGCAGGCTGTGAGATATGCTCTGCCTAATTCTGCACTGAGTGGGTGCATTTGGGGTACCAGAGCTATGAGCCACAGTGGTCACCAAACAGAACTTTTTGCTTTATGGGCAGTGTTTGGATGTTCCTTTTTTTAATCTTTTCTTCCTGGAACAAGGTCAAGAGGGTTATTTTTCATTTGCTGCAGTATTAGATTTCTTTGCCCCATTTATAGCAAACCCTTGAGGAGTTAAGCAGATAAGGAAATCCTTCAGGATATGGAAGCTGCTTTTTTAATTTTAGGTGCTAATTTTAAAGGAAGAGACATTTGGGCAAGTATTATTACTTGTGTAGTGACTCTTTCCAGTACTAGAAATCTGGAATAGTCTTTGTGTTTCAGAGACAAATAAAATTTGCCTTTTTTTCCTGCAAGCCAGGTTGAATTAATCGGAAAGAAATGAACCTGTTATTTCTGACTGATTCATTTTGGCTTAGGAAGGCTATTTTGAAGATTGATAATTCTGAGTGAGAAATAGGACGGCATTTTGCATGAAATATCTAAATTATTATTGGTGATTGCAATAACCAAGTCAAGGCGATGAACTCTGTGTAAAGCCATCATTTAGCAATCTGCAGCAGCTTACTGAGTAGTTTTAGTTTTATTGATGTCTTTGGGTAGTAGTCTGAAGGAAAAAAAGATTGCAAAGTTGCCTCTTGCAGAGCAGATGGTAATGGCTGTAAAGAAACAGGAGACTAAGAAAGCTGTCTTGGTCAGAATGAACCTTTGCAGAGTACCTTTTAAAATACTTACGTATCACATTTATTCACAGACTACTTCCACTGTGGTGCCCAGAATGTGCCGCTTTAAATGTTCACGGTAACATAACGTCTGTAGAAGGCACCGCAGCTGTGATTGCTCTGTTGACTAACTTTGTGAGAACGAGCGAGGGGCTGACGTGGCTCTTTGGGAGTGTACTCCTCGGGGCTGCTGCAGTGCTGTGGAAGTGCTGCGGTTTTCCGGTGAAACAGTACCAACTGCTTCCTGCCATCCACAGAACAAATCAAGGCAAGTGGGACTCCCTCCTGCAAGTGTCCTTGTCAATTAACTTCACTGAAATTGGAGGAAGACTAGCAGTTTTGAACTCGGTGCCTGTTCGTTCTTATACATATATATATATATATATATAGGAAGAGTGTATCATCTTTGGCTGCTCTGGTGCTATTGGGGGTAGACAAGAAGCAGAAACTGTTGTATTTGTTATTTTCAAATCAGAAAGCAGAGTGAACATTTAATGTTACAAATAAGTATAAATAATGAAAAGAATATTTGGGCGCTTTTCTTACTGTTGTAGGACTGTGATTAGCAACACACCTTTATCTTGGAACGCTGCAGTAGTGATGATGCTGCAGAAAAGTGCTGCCCCTCCCCAACATAGTGTTAGATGTTTTAATGGGTCGTGGTATTTTTTGAAATGATTATATGTGTATAGCTTCAGACTAACTTGGCCCATTTGTTTCCCAGTGTAACAAGTTGTTACATTAGTTTCATATTTTTGCTTTTCATCCCTGAAAATAAGGAAGAATACTCTTGCAATCGTATTTACCTGTGGTAGAAGACAGAGCTGAAAGTACTTGCCTTTCTTCTACCATGGAACACTTGCTGTGAGGGTTCATGCATCTGCTTTTCCTCCTCAAGTGTTTTCTCTCTCTCACTTTTCTTTAAATATGCAGGCTCCTTACCTGACAAAGAGCAGTGTCACTCTAACCCGAAGAGCGTAGGTGTGCCATTGTGCTTTCTCTGATTCCCAGCTGCAAGAACATACTTGAGCCGTTGTCTTATTTTTCCACCTGCTCTTTCCTTGATTGCCACAAACTCCAGACTTACAATGGTACAAGGCAGAGTTAGCAGCCCAGGGCAGGGTATTAAACAGCAGCATATGCGTAGTGGCGACGTTTACCTGTCTGTGCAAGGAACTGCCTTTTAAGTCCTGTGGGCTTCTAAGATGTCTTCCCCCAAGTGACTACAGCTTTGAAGTGCCATACTCGGGCCAGCTGAGGATTCAGGAGTCGTAAGCTGCTGCCACTCTCAGAGGCGAGATATGACTGGTCTTGTATAGTAGTCCTGGTTTTGTTCCTCCCTGGGAAGTAGCTCCCAGTTTTCGCTAGATCAGGAGGGTAGAGACTTGTTACAGGCTTCTATTTGGGAATGCGAAGTGTGTTTTGATATCATTTCTCTCTCTATCTGTCCTTGGGGTGCAGTGCATAATGTTAACCTCGCATAGTTTGGGTCATTTGTTTGTGTACATATTTCCTATTAATGTTCTTGCATATAGAAACTCTGCAGTATTTATGGCATTATCACATACAGTTCCACCTCAGTCACACCAGCATGAAGGCTAATCCAGGTTCCAAAAGCAAGTAAATGCCAAGAAAAAAATTGCCATTTACAACAGGATACTCTATTCAACATGTTTATTTCATCCAAGCATGAAGTTAGATTAAAAATTGCTTAAAAATACTGTTGCAGCTGGCTACTCAAGTAGTGCTTTGGTAATATTGACAGCAACATAGCTGATCAAACAATGCCTTTTGGACATGTGGATAGAGTCAGTTTTCTTTCTGGTAGCTGGTACAGTGCTGTGGTTTGGGGTTCAGTAGGAGAAGAATGTTGATAACACACTGATGTTTTCAGTTGTTGCTCAGTAGCATTTATACCAAGTCAAGGATTTTTCAGCTTCTCATGCGCAGCCACCAAGAAGGCTGGAGGGGCACAAGAAGCTGGGAGGGGACACAGCCAGGACAGCTGACCCCAACTGGCCAAAGGGGTATTCCATACCATGTGACGTCATGCCCAGTATATAAACTGGAGGGAGTTGGCTGGGGGATGAGGATCACTGCTCGGGAACTCACTGGGCATCAGTCAGTGAGTGGTGAGCAATTGCATTGTGCATCACTTGTTTTGTATGTTCCAATTTTATTTTTATTATTATTGCCATTTTATTATTGTTGTTATTATTATTTTCTTCCTTTCTGTCCTCTTAAACTGTTCTTATCTCAACCCATGAGGTTTTTTCCTGATTCTCTCCCCCATCCCACTGGTGGGGGGGAAGTGAGTGAGCAACCGCGTGGTGCTTGGTTGCTGGCTGGGGTTAAACCACGACAGGGGTGTAACTTATTTACTGTCATAATGCAGATACTTCTGACAAGAAGGTACTGGCTAACAGCAATCCCGCCCAGTGACCAATACTACTAAGTGATTAACAGTTTATGCACCTGTAAATTGGTGAAGTTCTGATTCTTACCTCTAATAGCAGTTGGAATTTTTGGTGTGTGTGTTTTGGGGGTTTTTTGTTTGTTTATTTTTTTTTTAATGCTGTGTTAAGTTTGTCATGCAAGTGCAGGTGGTTACGTTTGTACAGAATGGACTAGGAAAAAGGCCAAGGTACTCCCTTGTAAATGCATGGCATACATTAAATGAAGGCCAACAAGTGACCATTCTATTCAACACAGAAGATTTAGGAACTTTGTGCAGCAAATTATGACTTTGTCTTATACATCTTTGTATGAGGTGGAGGCTGGATCCCAGTCTCCCTGCTCTTTCTTTGGGCTTTTGGCATTTGTTAGGAGGTCAGAAACAAGGCTTTACTTTTATTATCTTTAATTTTTTTTCCCCTTAAATATATTAAGGGAGTTTCCCTCCAGGATTTTACCTCTGTTATTTCCATATATATTTGAATTTTGTTGCTTCCAGCTTAAATTTTTACAGTGCCTAAATCAAAATGACCCCATTATAAACTTACAGTCAGTCTGGTAATATAACAACATAATAGTATTACATAAACATGTTTCTTGCAAGAAAATCCATTTTGAGTAAAACCATATGCATATATTAATGGGAAATACTTGCCACACTTCTGCTTTTCTTCCATTTTTTGTATTTGTTTCAATACTTATTAATAGCATCCTTCTGAAACCTCTCTGATGGGAGAACGTACAGCAGATTTTTTTAATGCCATAACTGGAGTACAATTTTAAAAGTCTTGGATGTGATTCCAAACAGAGCTGAGCAAGAGTGAAATAATATGTAGTCCCTGATTGAGTATATAGCTGTAGTTACACTTAGGGACTTTGCTGATGTTATATAAACCACTAGAGCAAAACTCCATCAATAGATAAATTATCATTCTCTATTTCTATAAATCAATCCATAGGGACTCTTCCCTGTAGAGCTTCTTCTGAGGAACTTGATACATACCAATCTTTTTTTTGAGTTCACATCTTATTCATGGGAGACGTTGCAATACTCATTTGGGCTGCTTCCCACCTTTTTCCTACAGTAAAACAGTTGCATTAAAAGGCAATACTTTGGGGGGGTGGGGGGGGCTAAAATTGTGCATTCTGACAGGTCTGAAGGAATCTCCATTCCCTTCCAACATGACACTGCATTTTTTTTTTACCCTGTAAATCATCTCTCCATAGAAGATCTGCTTGGTGAGCAATGCTTGCTGGTGCTTGGTGTCTCACACTTCAGTCCTCTTGGAAATTTACTGTGGTTGATTGTTTAGGTGTCAGCATTGGCTGTCCACTTGATTTAAAAAATACTGCTTCACCATCAAGGGATTTCCATCCATTTAACAGGGAATGGTGATTGCTGTGTAAGGGTACACATATGAGCGTTTTCTGCTACGTGTTGTTGTGTCCTAAGTTTTGCATGGGAAAATGTAGGGGATGTTGTCCCTGGGAAGGTCAGCTATCCACAGTCATCCCAAACCCTCGCTTCTGTATGGAAATTATTAGCTCAGAGATCATCCATTTGAGCAATAATGTTAGGATTGTTTTTCATCTGTGCATTGTGTCAGGGGTACCTGTGTTGAAATTCATCCGACACTTTACTGTCCAGTTACACAGTCTTGAAAGGTCTTTTCACACTTCTTCGTGGTTAGCCCTCATCACTTTAGCTTGAATAACTTTGCGTCTTGCTTTGGCTTTGCCATGTTGCTGCCCGCTCCCTTTTCTGGCCAATCTGCGAACACGCGGAGCCTCCAGGTCACGGCACGGCTCCCTGAAGAGCTCTGCCGGTGACCTGCCGCGCGTCGCAGAACCGAGCACTTACTCCTCCTCTGGTTCCCATCTTTTAACCAGATTTTTCCTAAAAGCAGAGGCCTTGTGTATTATCTTGTACTGGCTTAATTTTCATATAACTCTCTTCACGGAAGGTGTTTTCAAAAGCCTAAGGGTATCTATTGGATTTTAATACATCCAAATATATAGATCCAACTGACTCTTCCTCATGCATATGCACGTAGCAGATTTGTGAAGTGTAAGTTCCCTTTACGAAAAACCAAAGACTGACTTTCCTCCTTAATAAAAGGTGTTTATCTATGTGTTTATTTCTGGATTTAATAACTTCTTTTCATGCTAAAGGTGTCAGGATTACTAGTCTGTATTACTCAGATATCCACTATAATCTTAAAAAAATGAAGAGGAACCACACCACCCCCACCCCCGCACTGCTGCTCCAGTCTGTCTGTACTGGAAGAATCTTTCCTTTTGCCTATTAATTGGCAGTTGCTGCTTGTGTACAGCAGATTGTTTTAGGCCAAGTTTGCTAGTTGCATGTTACACAAATCTATTTTTATAAAATCATTACTGAAGCCCAAAATGTGGCCGCAAGCTTTAAAATATCTTTAGTTCTGGCGGGTTTTAATATTTTGGATTTTATGCTCTTGATACCTAACAGATCCCCCCCCCAAATCTTCCTCCTTTATTTCTTTTCCATCCTGCTTTTACATGCAACACTCCTTTCTGTTTTATTTTTTAACTAAGTTTCTGCCCAGATGGAGAGGTTTATATGTTCTTAACTGTCAGGTTTTATTGTAAATGATTTTTAACAGCAAGGTCAGTCCATGGGAAGTTCTGTTATTCATAATGAAGGATAGGTGGCACTCTTGTTATTTTTGTTTGGTTTCCTGAAATAAATCAGGTGTATGTACTCTCTCAGATTTCTTTTTATAGAGTAAGTGCTTTAGAGAGTGTTCTTGAACACTGAAGAGGATTTTAATTTTTTTTTTTAAATATGAACACATACTTAAATTGTCTGAGTCTGGGACTGGTTCACAGTACTCTCTAGGAAAAGAAAATACGTTATTTTTATGAAGAACTCAAGAATAAATGCTCAGCTATATGGCATTGGCTCATTTTACGTATATAATTTTTGGTTTTATGTATTTCTTACTATTTCATTAGGCAAAGAAGAAAGCCAACAAATCCTTTAATGTAATTTTAACTCCAGTTATTAATACCTTTATACTTAGTACTTTCTTGTTAGTTTTGTATTCAAAGTACAGATTTAGGTTGGCATGGTAATCATAGCACTGTTGAATGAAAGGAAATGGCATGTTAGCAAGTGCTAAATCATCAATAGAGCCTTTATTTCTTAATCCGGGGTAGTAAATACTTGTTGCCCTAATTCTATAAATTGATTGTAGAATTGTATAGGTTTCTATATAGGTTTTTGAGCATTTTTAAAAATCCTGAAATACAGAAAAATACATGCTGGTAGTGGTATGACATGTTAGACGTTTTCTATAACTTTAAAGGAAAATTTGTTTCAACTCTACTGAATTTTTTTCTTTCTCTTACTCAGTGCACAGCTAGGACAATTATGTGGAGGTATTTTAACCCTGATGCTTGATTACATCAAATGAAATCAATTTCCTTATTACTACTGGCTGACAGTTTCATATGGCTGAGGCAAAGTGATATGGTGACCTCAGTCCAATTTCTCTTGATCCATTTGTCAATCAATTGATTCTGTTATTGCTCTTCCCAGAAGAGTGCCCCATGGTTGAAAGGAAAGGGAGTAAGTAGAGTTGGAATGAGCAGAGATGAGAGAAGTTTCCATTCTGCGTCTGTCCGAGAGTATGAATCTCTTCCACACCAGTATCTAAATACCTCAATATTTTGTGACGTGTTGTGGCCATGTAAACCTCTCTGTGATGGGGTCATGGCCTGTCCAATGCTACAGACTCTTCGGGGAATCTCTCAGTTGAAGCCTTCTAAGTAGAGCCATTCCTAAGTGCTGAATGTCCTGTAAGGCTACTTTTGTCATGCAGTTCAAATAAAAAATTAAATAGATAATGTAGAAGGAAACGTGAATAATAAAGAAGCTCATTATAGACAAAAAATATATATTTGAGTGATTTTCATCAAAAACCTACTAATAGGTGTTACTACCTAAAGATAGCATAATGTGCATTGTGTTCTTTTAAATATTTCTTCAATGCTTTACTTTTAGTTAACCACAGTTTCAGACTATGCTTTGCTAATATGGTATGAACTTAGTGGAAAGAAAATCCCTTCTTGAAAGAGTTTCCAATCTAATTTAGATTTTAGATATCTTCACTTCAAAATATTTAGTTAGTATATATTCTCTGGGGAAAGAGTGCTTGATTTTAATTTTGATGGTGATTGAATTCTCAAATTAAAAATTGATTGAACAAGCTATTTTGTTTTAATGGGTGAAGAAACATTTTATAATTTGGCAGTTTATTTTACAGGTTATACTTTTGGTGCCCTTCCATGTAATACAGGCTCATGTATTACTCATCCCTCCCTTTTTCTCCTGCAAAGTGTTTGGATTTGGTTTGTTTGTTTCCAGTACCCTGAATTGTTTGAATTGAAGAGTCTTAAATAAAAATCTGGTTTGGGGCAGGAAGTTTTCGTGATGATTTTGATAACATTTACTTTTACTTTCTAATGCCAAATCAGCTTTCAAACTATTAGATGCCATTAAGGCAAAGAAAATTATGTGTTTTGTATAATAATATAAGTCCCAAATGGTGGTAGTTACTGAAGTTAACACTTTTTGCCCAACTGTGGGAGTACTAGCATGTTTGAGAGATTCCAATTTTGGTTCTTATTTATGCTTGACATTTAAGGTGCTTGACATTCTGATTATTTTACACCTACCTAATTTCTTGTAGCTCAAGGGATAAAGGCAATATTTTAAACAGTTGTGAAGTGTAGCTGTGTGTTATTAAGCAGGTGCCTTACTACAAATGGAAGGAAAAAGTCCCTAAACTATTTCTAGAATAATTGTTTTTGTGTTGCGTATCTCAGGGTCAGCTAGAGTTGTTCATCAGCTTGTTAAGCTGTGCAACTTGGTTATCTGTTTCATTGCCAGAAAGATGAAGCCTTACTAATATTTTATGTGCTTTTATTTACCTATATATGTATCTCTGTGTATATAGATGTATATAAAATACATAATGCTGGACTGTGTGCTTACATTGTGTCTTTTGTGATCTAGAAGTAAGGCGTTATAGGGATAGAATTCTGAGTAGCTACTGAGGGCTTACATTTTTCCTGAAGTTTGAATTAAAATGGCACTGTAAAAGAACGTATTCTATATAAAATTTAGTCTGTTAAACCGAGCTCATATGTCCATAGCACACATTTACTGCTGGTACAGTAGATCTTGGAAGCAGCTGTCCTATGTCTTGCTTTATAGATAATTGGGGTATAACATGAGAAATTAAAATATATTGGAAAAAAACTACCTAATTGATTGTAAGTATACTTTGTGTAAAGTCTCTCCTGTCCCTTTGCAAAATAATTTTATTAGCCATCTCTGCTGAGTTGTATTCCCATGTAAATATGTGGTTCCCTGCAGTCTTGCAAGATTTTAGGCTCTTTCAAAAAGGGGGTAAAACAGGTATCAGAGAAAAAGGAAGCAGAAGGAAAATGGTAGGAAGACCAAGGTGGTGGTCACAATTTCTGTTTGTTTCATCTACTAGAAATTTTGTGTTGCATTTAACTGTTGTAATTGTGTGTAAATTGACTACATGAAGAGTGATGAAGAAACATTAAAATACTTTATTTCACAGACCCATGTGGTGACATTTTAAGTACTTACCCAAGTCCTCACAAAACAGTCATCATGTCCCAGCAAGGGGTCCCTGAAACAGCACTGACTGAATATGTTATAAGAATGTGTTGTTTTTTTTTTTTTTTTAAAAAAAATCTATATCTGTCTATATATCTTTATTTTGCAATCTTGCCACCTGGTGGTATACTCTGGCAATAAAAGTTTGGTTAGAAACCTGTTCCAAGAGTCATATTTACTTTTGTAGGCAAGATCTTAAGAGCAGATTTTAAGACTGGATTATAAGTAGGTTCTTAGTTTTTAGTGTGCAAGTTCAGCGTGTTATTCCTTTATCGTGTCAGTGTCCCACGTTAGGTGCAGTGTAACGTTGTACGTGTCTTTGCATTAAATATATATGTTTTCCTCCCCACTCCGATTTCTACAGACATGAGAGAAGAGAAAGTCTAGAAATATTGCGTGGTCCTGTAACACTGAGTAATGGCACATAAATCTGCAAAATAAATTTGAGATATAGTTTAAAAAGGAATAGTGTCCATGTCCTGAAATTCCCAGATAAAATTATGCAAACTGAATTTACCTAAATTATGGTAAGAACATTTAAGGGATGTCGATATCCATAAAACAGGTACTACAAATCCAAGCAATATGGAACTTAAATGTATTTGGATAATTTAAATTTTCATTTGGGCATAAGGTGGAGACTGAATTCAATGGTGTGCCAGAGCTGGCATCTTTAAAATCCTAGTGGCTGGACCACTGGGGAAGCTTGTTCCTTTATGTTAATCCAAGATGAAGCAGAGGTGGTCTTACTGGTGTCAGTGTGGGGAAACCCTCATTTATAATAAAAGATGTTTTCACATAGTGTTCAAAGGGCATAAAACAATCCTGGTTTTGCAAGCTGAATCCAAACCTGATTTACTGAGGGGTAGGATGAACTGATCATTAACTGGAGCTTTTAAGTCAGAAGTGGATGTTTTCTCTACCAAGATCGCCTCCGGCTGTACCCTATGCTGTTGTTTGACACAAGAGCAACTGAGTAAAATTCTGTGACTTAGGTCAAAAACGTCATCATACTGGAGCACAGTGGTTCCCTTCTAATACAGAAATGTGAAATTTTTTTTCTTTTCATCTGTCTTTGTGGTACGGTGTTGATGTGCTTGCACATGGAACGCTTGCATCCAGCAAGACCTCTCTCGCTGACAGGACCGCTGCCTGTGATTTCAGTATGCCTGCTTGAGTATCTCTGACTTCTTTCATAATAATGTCATTAATTCATGATGACGTCATTCCGTTGACCTTAAGACCTCTCAGTTATTCACTTCCAGGTTCTAATGTCCCGCAAGGAAAACCCAGGGAATCTCTCTCCCCTCTGCCACCCTCCCTCTCTGGCTGTCTTGCCTCTCGCACGCGGGGGGCGGG
>JAVJGG010000037.1:3713895-3727527 GCA_035590195.1 Aviceda cuculoides | reverse complement strand
GACCTCTCAGTTAGTCACTTCCAGGTTCTAAGGTCCCCCAAGGAAAACCAAGGGAATCTCTCTCCCCGCTGCCACCCTCCCTCTCTGTCTCTCTTTCCTCTCGCACGCAGCCCCCCCCAGCCGTACTTTGCCCCCCCAGCTCTAGCAGCCTGCAGACAGCCTGTCACCCTCTGCGGTGGCTCTCCCGTACGATCCCATGCAGCACAAACGAAACATCGTTCTGCGTTTTCTCGCCTCCTGCCCTCTCTGACAGGAGGCAGAGCAGCAGATACCCGAGCCAACACGATGAGCCCCGTCCATGTAGTTTGCTGTCTGCCTTCTCGTTCTTATCTGTGTCTTGGCCTCAGACTTCCCCTTCCCGCTGTCAGCCCTTCGCCCTCCCCTCCCGCTTAGCGTTCTGCGTTTGTCCTGTTAGTACTGAATATTAATAATGCTCAGTACCTGTTCTGGAGCAGCGTGAAGTGCTGAAGGTTTAGACTTACCTTCTCCAGGGCGCTAGCTATTTTTAAAGATGGTGGGATTTGCAATCAGTTGAAAGTCTCCAAAGGACTGTGTGCATTAAAAATACCATTTATTTACATGTATGAGAGGCCAGAGGGCTAGAACGCTGATAAAGGGACAAGCGTGAGAGATTGTTGGGACTGAGACTCATAATTCTGAGCTCTTAATATAGATCTTTGGCCACAGAGTTAGAACTTTTAAATCATATTATTTTACTGCAAAATGCCTCTAACTATTTATGACACTGGATGTTTGCTCTTGGATCTGTTTCTCCTGTGGGGTGTCCTTTAGATCAATCCTTGTTTGTTCTATTAATTTGCTTAATTCTCTGGGGTTTGTCAAATCTAATTATCTCTTTTCTTTCTTCCAGTTTTGAAATCAAGATTGATTAACCAACACAAAAAGACCCAGCTGGTTATGTGACTTGGAACCCTGTTTATGAAGCACTCATTCGTTTTCACAAGACGACAGCACTGTATGTTGTTTTTTCTTTTTCTCCCCCAAATTAAAAATCAACTATTGTAACTTAATAGAAATCCTAGAAAATATAAAATTCCTGAGGAATTCAATTCTTATTGATAAACAAGATCTTGATTTTTGGCTTAGTGACACCAGCCAAGGAAATGGAGTGCTCTGTTCGCTTTACCATACTACTAACCTGAGGTTTCTTCCACATAACAATGCTACTCGTGGTTTCACATCACTTAAGGAGAGCTTCCCTTAGTTTGAAAGATCAATCTGCTTTCTCTTTACACTGTGTTGTATGAAGTGTGGGATTAGCGAATGTGACAAACGTGTGTTTTAGACTGCACTGATAATGGATTACGTAAGGGCCGATGCTGAAGCCCAGGGCAGAGACTGTAAAGTGAATGCGGGAGGGGATTGCGGGGCTGCTTAATGACACCTATACAGACTCTAGCAGAACTCTAGATTCTCTCCCACCCCCTGGGACTGCAAGATTTTGGACTAAATAATGCTTCCTCTGTACTTGATTTAGACAGGATTTTTCCACAAGTATAGATTTGTTCTTTGTGAGATATACCCTCAATTTTGATTGCAAAATAAAATTGCACAGATAAAGTATCAGCCTTATAGTCTGTAGCCCAAGTGTGGGAATGCATAAATGAAAGTTCCAACAGTAACATTAAATGCCTTAACTTTTTTTTTAATATCATAAGCTATGTTGTATAAGCTAAAACCTAATAAAATTAAACTATTAGATACAGGTGAAGTGCTGATATGTACGTCTTCATGCTATATGTTGTATGAATCTTTTCCTTTTCCAGTTCTGTGGAAATGTTCTGCCTTAACAGTGATGAGACTTTTTCATTTCTGTAATTAGGTGTGGTGGGTTTTTTTCAATTGTTAAATATTGGAGGCAAAACATTATTTTCCACTTAGACTAGCAGGAATCCAAGCAATGCTATCAGGTACAGGGCAGCACCAGATTATTTCAAGCATTTCTTTAGTTATAACTGCACTAGAAGTCAGGCAGCTTGGATTGGCTGAACTTTGTAACCGTGTTAAAATGAAGTTGCTCTACTTGCTCTGAATGTACGAAGATTCCATTATTTTTTTACGTGAAAGGAAAAAGCTGATATTTATTCTGGATTTTCTGTTGAAAAGTAAGTGGTTCTAGTGACTTGTAAGTGGTGATACAATAGATGTACAATCTGTATTTTCATATATTACATCTCTTGTTACTGAAGGTTCATTAACCAAGAAGGGAAAATGAGATACAATATTCAAACTGTTATAGAAAAAGGGGAAATTGCACTCACTACCTGGTAAATTAAGTCTTGGGCTTTCAAAGTAGTAGAATCAATAAAGAAAAATTAATAAGTATTTACTCTTAAATAGGTTTTTGTCCAGTGAAGTATAAGATTACTTTTGATTTTTATGATTACAAGGAGATGTCTGAGCAAATTTGCTTTATGACAGCAATAAACATATTCCCAGTATGGTAATAAGATTTGTTCGCATGTTACTAGGAAAGAAAGAGAGTCACACTTGCTCTTTTTTTAAGAAGTAAACATAGGAAACAGAAACTTTCCAAGAGTACCCTATCATATTGGGTGTCCTTTTCTGTTCACTTCCTCTCCTATGACACATGCAGAAGAAAGATGACAAAGCTTGATATGAAAAACACAAAGGAAATAATAACAACTGCACAGATAAAACAGCTTTGGAAGTTTTCTATGAGTAATTAAGGAAGCTTTCCATAGCATGTAGCTTTAAGTTCTGTATAGCTGCTATGAAGAAGACTGTACGAACTTGTTTTAGATCATTCATTTATTTTTATATTGTATGTTAAGAAGCTGAAAGTAACTGTTATATTATGAAGTTTATAAAAAGCATTACATTATACAAAATGGCACTTGCAAAACTTTAATGTATTCAAAATATCATGTAATGTAATGTGGATAGAAATTATTCAGGATTTGCTCTCTTTTGTCACTAATAATTTCCAGATGAACTTCCACTAGGGTGACGAGTGTACCTATAGTTCTCACCTACATGTAAATGTTTGATAGGCTCATTTAGCTAAAACTAATCTAACTTATATTAAAATGTTCTACTTAGTGCCTATATTTTACTAATGTAGAGCAGAATGAAGACACGGTCATAAAGACTATGTGGGCAACTGGAACATCAGGTTACTGCAGTGTGTTAAGCATTACTTCTTACTGACATGGGGTTTTGACTGCAGTAGTTTGGCACTGCTGCTTTAATGAAGGTTTTAATCGGTGCTATAAGCTGTGCAGACCAAATATTGCTCTTGTCTTTCAAAATACTAGAGATTCAAGCTTCATCTTTTTTTCAAAAACTCTTAAAACAAGTAGTGTATAATCTATTTGTCAGACATAGAAATGTCTGTAAGAGACTGAAAAGCTGACAGACTTACTAGAGAGGGAACTTTCTTAGTCATTCAGCTATTTAAAAAAAAAAAAAAAAAGCCTCCCCAAGGTTTTTGTACTTCTTTTGCACAGATATATGAAGAGTTTGAAATACCATAATTTTCTCTATTTCTTATTATAATACACAATAATTTTAATTTCTCTTGTGGAAGGCAAACTGCCAGGCACAATCACATAATTTAGTATGCTTGGAAAAATAAAAAAATGCAAAACCTCTAAACAAACCTTCCTAAAGAACACTCTGCCTTTAGCCTCTCAAATACTGTTCTAGAAAGGTATAACAGACTAAGAGTCTAACTAGAAGGTATATCTAACTATACCTGGATTTCATTGTTGTTTAATTTGCCTTCGAACCAAAACTGAGACTGCATTTACATAGGACGCTGCTTGTTTCCGCCTATGAACACAAGGCATCTGTTCTGGTCAGGTCTTAACACAAGCTTTAGAGAACTGCCATGGTTTAACCCCAGACGGCAACTAAGCACCACGCAGCCGCTTGCTCAGTTTCCCTCCCCCATCCCACTGTGGGGGGATTGGGAAAAAAAAGTAAAACTCCTGGGTTGAGATAAGAAGAGTTTAATAGGATAGAAAGGAAGAAAAGAATAGTTATTATAATAATAAAAATTGGAACATACAAAACAAGTGATGCACAATGCAATTGCTCACCACTCATTGACCGATGCCCAGTGAGTTCCCGAGCAGTGATCCTAATCCCCCAGCCAACTCCCTCCAGTTTATATACCGGGCATGACATCACACGGTATGGAATACCCCTTTGGCCAGTTGGGGTCAGCTGTCCTGGCTGTGTCCCCTCCCAGCTTCTTGTCCCCCTCCAGCCTTCTTGCTGCCTGGGCATGAGAAGCTGAAAAATCCTTGATTTAGTATAAATGCTACTCAGCAACAACTGAAAATGTTGGTGTGTTATCGACATTCTTCTCCTACTGAACCCAAACAACAGCACTATACCAGCTACTAGGAAGAAAATTAACTCTATCCCAGCTGAACCCAGGTCAATTCATCGAACAAGAGGTACCACTACTTTGACTGCGGGATTTTGTCTGGTGAGGCCAGGAGCACATACGGATTATTTCTTCACAAAGGTAGCTGCAACTGTTGTCCTCTCCTAAAGATATTCCCATACTAAATCCTTCACAGTTTTGTTTTATCAGTCTTGTGGTTTATCTAAGTTATTAAGGAAGATAATTTGGGCTGCTATGTTATTTCTGTACTACTCACAAATTAAGTCTCAGTTGTAACTGAGACTGAAGAAGCGGCTTCATCTTCAGCACCAGGTGCAGCCACTGTCTTGCCTGTAAATGCAGGGCACTGGAGAAGCCACTGAAACTTTTGGCTTTTCAGGTAGTTCCGATGACCTTTGGCAAACTCCGCTCTTGTAACTTCTTCCGCCTACGTTGGAGGAAAATAGCTGTAACAGCAAAGCACTGGATTGCTAGTCTCACTTCATGACAGCTCTCAGCACAGCTGTGGTGCACACAAATTGTACATCAGCTCATCCCAAACGATTGCCTGTATGTTGACAAAATTTGGTTTCTAGGTTTGATGTCAGAGACAGTCCCATCTATCTATTTCTGTGTTACTTTTCCTGGGATTGTCCCCTATGTTTTGAAGGGGAAGAAGAGTATGTTCCATTTTCTTTCACTTGTTAGAGGTGAATATGTTATTCATTCAGAAAAGTTGTGCAGAAGTAGAGTACATCTGTATCTACAATTACGTGCACAGTAATCTTTTTTCACACAACTAAATTAAAAATATAGGTATCTGTTAATATGTCTGAACTCTTTGAAAATCAGGCTTCCTTTAATTAAATAATCTTTTTTTACTATCTGATGTTACTGACCTTTTGTAAGCATACAGTTGCTACTTAATTTCATTTTTATGTTATTTTAAGAGGTGAGTAATGGTAATATTACAACATAACTATATTCACTGAGAGGGTAACGGTAGACGGTATCTAGCTCTTGCATAGGACTTCTCATCAGTAGACCTGGAAGTGCGTTAGAAAAAGTATGCATTGTTAGCTCTGTTTGATAGGTGATGGAAACCGTGGCCCTGAGAAGTTATCTAGCACGACTGTGCAAACCTGTTTCCATGTATTCTGTTGACTAAACATCACAGAAAACACAATATGGAAACAAAAAAAGCCAAAAAAGTCAATGGTATTTCAATGGAAAGAAATTAAGGGGGTTTTATTTTTTTTTTAAGAGAAAAAAATGAATGTATTCCTGTTGAATTCTATGTGTGGTGTGTGCTGTCCAAGTCATTCATTAGTTTCGAATGTATTAAACAGGAAGTTAATATATAAAGTCAGTTTATTTTTTTTTATTATTGACTGTTACCCTGTGGTTTAAATATTTCTCATCTGTCTCGGCGTGAACTAGCTGTTGAAAAATCACAAACCCCATCAGTTCAAGTAGCTGATTTTCCTTTCTATACTGTATGTGTGCCATTTTTGTCTTTTGATAAAGAGTACAGTGGGTGTTTGTGCTCCAGATGGTTTTAAGAAATGGAGTAAGGTTAGGAAGAGTGAATAATCAGGTGAGACTTCAGTAAATGCTCAAGTGACTGGAGAAAAGGGGACTAATTACTCAGTAGCTGTCATTACTGACTTTGAATATAAATGACAGCCTGGCCCTAATCTAATGATTTGACTACTGTACGGCTGTGTGAGCTAGGCAGTGTAGTTCCTGACATGTCAGGGAAATCAAGTTTCCATGGAATTTTTAATAGATTAGGACACAAATGAAAGATTTTAATTTTTTTTTATATCCTATTTTAATAATGTATTACTGATGCAATTATTTTTCTCTTCCTTATTACTGTTGATATACTTTTCTGATTTAAAATTATTTTGGAAACGTTGAATATTATTAAAAAGGTAAAAACTGTATAACAATAATTTACATTATTTCTTAATATTTATTTTATAATTGTTTTGTAAATAATATATTTTAGTTTTACATGTTGGGGATAATTTTAATTTTGTCTTTCCTCTTTATATACTGGATTTGCTTCACTATCATTAAAGTAGCTGCTTTGAGGTTTGGCATTTGACCAAAACTAAATGGTTAATTGTATGTTGTGAGAGGCCTTTGTACAGTGCATTGCTCAGCAATCTGACTGAGAAAAAACATTTGTTCAGAAATTTATTCACTGGCTATCTCTGTACGGCATAACAGAGGCTTCTTCCAGGTGCTGTTTAGCACGTTTTCCTTCTCGGAGTAATGATAACATGCTCCGGAGAGGAGCTGCAAATGCCAAATTTCTGTTCGCTTTGAAGCAATCCTTGATAATACCCAGAAATTGCTTGCAATCAATTAACAGATGCCCTCCATGGATGTGAAATTCATGTCTGCTATTTGTTGCTTTAGGTTTTTTTCTCGGCAGGCTCTTTTATGGTACAGATTTTGTAGGTGTGCTACTGGATTTTTACTGGCTTCTCTCTCTTCCTAGAGTTCTCAGAGCCCAGATGAGTGCTTTTCTGCTGGTTTCTCCTAATCCAAAGCATACAAATGCGTATTTTCTTAATGTGGCACCACAGAGTGCTGAGTACAATTCAAATGCTAGTATGTAGAAACTAAATCTCAAAAAGAAGATGTGTTAACATTTGTCTTTATTCTCTGTATTTCGAAGGCTATGTGCCAAATCTTGCTTGACACTTATAGCATACTACATTATACAAAGCTACCCCTTAAAGGCAGAGAGAAGCATTTCCTTTTTGCATAGTTTAAGTCTTTTGATCCCATGGAAAAGTGAAGGTTTCCTTTCATGACCCCACCTGAGCCTGCTTTGCTGATTCCTCCACTTTCTCCCTGATTCCTTTGTTAGATTTCCCTTTTTCAGGGAGAAACTGTGAACTGAATATATCCAACAGAGCCTGGATTGTTTGTTTGTTTTGTTTTTTTCCCCAGCTGATTTTGTTTTACTGCTTTTCTGGGTGCCGGAAAATCTCCTCAGTTACTTTGGTGCTCTTCTCCCCTCTTTTTCAATTTCCCCTGCGAGTGTAGCTCCCTGCTGATATCAGGCTTAGCTCTTTTTAGACAAAATACTAGTTCTTTTTTTTCCTTATTATTATTAGAATGTGTATTTTGCTCGTGGACCTTGTTTAGCCACCTTAAATTCCAAGAGTTTTGCCATGGCTGTTAGAGTTCCACAGATCTCCCTGAGTTGTGTACTCTTACATCAACAAAGTAGGTGAATTCTCTGGTTGCCTTCAGCTGATGATCCCATCACCTTCCATTGCAATCCCATCCATCTGTCCCCTGGAGAGTTCACCTAAGCCAGTAATATTAACGCCTTTCTTGGACGGGTATTTGGTACTTCCCAGGTTTTGTAGAGCTGTGGAACCCCTGCACGTCCTACATCTCTCCCCAGACCAGAGTCCTGCAGAACAGCAAAGGAACGCGGAGCAGCGTTTGTGCCTGACCCCAGAGCAGAGCTCTCTTGCTACTTTCCCCCAGTCGGCTTGGCCGCACCGTGCCTCGAGCGGGGCCCTGCCTTCGGGCTCCTCACGTCTTTGTTCCTCACTTGTCTCTGCAGTGTTCCGAGACACAGGGTTGGAATTTTTTGGATTCTCAATCATTGGCGCTGTCTGTTCGGAGGGACCGAGTGGCTTATTCTTGGGGCTCGTTTCCGATTTCTCAGTAATCTCTCTCCGCAGATGTCGGTGCCGAAGCACTGAGTGAAGTGATGCTTTGTTTTTTATGTATGCAAGCAACACATGGTCTGCAGCCAGCTCCTGAAACTCACAAAATGTTTAAGAATGTGTTTAAATGCAAGGTCTTACAGAAAATGCAAATTTATTACTTACTACTTTTCATTTGATTCTCATGATAGATTTCTGGAGAGTGCTCTGAGGCTTTTTTTCTTTGGTGCTATCACTACTTTGCCTTCATGCTTATGCTGATTTTCTTTCTTTGCCTGAGCCCCATAACACTTGTTATCAGTAGCTACAATTTCCTGCCACCTGTGGTGGAATATATTTCTTCATTATGAGCTTTTTGCTGCTTCCTCAAGTTTGTTTTTGATTAGCTGCTATGGAATTTTTACTTATTATTTGCTTGTCCTGCAAAACTTAATCATCTGATAGAGACAAAAATTGCTGCTTCTCGTTTATATTGGCCCAAATCACTTCGTGCCTGTTCCTGGTACCAGTACTGAACTGGTACTAATTTTAGCACAAGGGAGTTCGGTGGAAGACTGGACTTTTTAAGGTTTGTTTTGTTTTGGGTTTGTGATGGGGTTTTTTTCCCTCTTCCCTTCCCCTCCCTTAAAGTGAAAGAGCACTGAAAATGCCAAGGCTCAGTTCAGAGTGACTTACTTGAATTGGGTGAGAATATAGAATAGATCACAACTTTTTATCCTGAATCTGGTGAACATTTTCTTAATATTATTTGCAGCAACTTTAAATCTCTATTTTAGAAGCTATTGTATTTTTAAGGACCTCTTTAAAAATGAGAATGTAAACAGAGGTTTACTGTTCCCTATTAAATCTTCATGGAAGTGATGTACTGTGAATCCTCCTGCTCAGATCAGAACAGAAGAGAACTATAAATTACATCAACTATTTGCTTTATAAATGCAAATATGTATCTTGCTGATGTCCATTTAATGGACTTTTCCATACTCAGTTTGAAAAAAATCCCAACTTTTAATCACAGGAACAGCTGTCCAACACCTCATCTGTAGTGGGTAGTTTCTTCTCTCCATCAACATCATCTGGAACAAGGATAAAAACCGTGGAAATGTTAGAGTGCGATAAAAAGAAGCATGTGTGTATATGAAAGCAAATGTAAATTGCACTGGATTTCCAGCATCAAAAAAGGGACTTGACAACTGCAGATGTATAGCTTAAAAACTGTAGGAGGAAAGAGAAGAAATGGTTTTGTTTCTCTGTGCTGAATTCTGTTGGAGCAGCTGGTGTGAGCTACGTACCAGAGACGAAGTGTATCGTAGGTAAAACTGCTGCTGTCTGGCACATGGTAATTCATCTGATGTTTGCCAGTGAGGCTGCTGGAAAAATGACTGCTGAGGAGTAATGCCTAATAAAAAAAAAAAAAAAAGCAAAGAATAATTTTCTATATTCTTTATTGATATTTTTATCTTTACTCTTTCTAACCAAACCTAGCCCCTGGGATATAAATGACAATTTGAAGGGAGATGAGTCCATATTAGTCTTTATAAACTGCTTGTATTAGGCAGCAGAAGCCTATTTATGAAACAGTCCATGGCACTACTGGAAAAAGTTGTAAGGATGACCACAATGGGTCCTCTCTGCCCCCACTTCTCCCAGTTACTTTTGTTCTGAGATGCCAGCCCTACTCTCATGAGCTGGGGCTCATTTTAATTTTTTTTTGGTGGTTGGTTTGAGTTGGTTTTGGTGCTTTGCCCCCCCCTCCCGCACCAAACCTCACCACTGAGGAATTCTTCCTCTTTCCACCATCCCACAGGTCCCCGGAGAAATGGCACACAGTCTTGCTGGAGTAGCATGATTCACTACTGTAAATGTCTCTGTCAGTCTTGCTTGAGAAACTGCACGGAAATGGAAATGAAATCTGTGCCCAATGGGCATAGACATAACTTACAACAACTAAACTCTTTTATTTTTCCTCCCTTTTATTTTAAGAGTGCATGCATTGATACTTTCTCATTTATGGATGAGATGAAATGAAAATAAAGCACATACTTTGCAAGGTGGTGAGATTAAGGATGGTGCTGAATCTTAGTTTTCTCATAACCTTTTTTTTTTTTTTCCCCCAAATCCCATGAAGTAGCTTTCCTGATAATTAGCAAAGGCAAATGGTTATATATAGTTTCTGACAAGGGCTAGGAGCAGATCCTTTCTTTATGGAAGGAGTTTTATCAAGAAGGTAACTTCTTGTTTCTGTAGCCAGTTCATGAGAGACTGAGTGAGTCCGAAGTCAGATCTGAACCAGAGTTTATATTAATCAGAAATGGATCATTTGTAGTCGTCAGAGAACCACTGAATTTTGAAGAGACATTTTATAGAGGTTGGTTGGTGGATTTTGCAGGTTAGTGGGATTGCCTGTTATGAAGAGATAAGACTAGCTCATGGTTGTTGAAAAATCTGGTAATTGGGCAGTCACGGAGATGGCTGCAGACCGAAGGCACGTACAGCTCCAGATGAACAGCTCATGCAAGACCATAACAGTCAGGGGTCGTTTGATGTGATTGTGAAAGAAAGAAAAGAAAATACAAGACGGAAAAAAATCCACCTGATGTAATCAAAGTAAAGAGCCAGCACAATTGTTTTAGTATTTTAGGACAGAATTAAAAGTTAGCAAATTGGCATTTGCAAAGGCTAAAGTAGAGGAGATTGCAGTAGTTGAGACATGAGATTATTATGGATCAGAGATTTTTCTATCTTGTCTTCATGGATTTTGAATTAATTTTTATACAATATGCACTGCTAAAAAGAAAAGAGAAAGGAAGAGAAAAGGACACCCTGCAAACCTCAAAAAATTGTTTTTTTGCAATCCGTGTGTGGAAGAAAAATGGCAGAAACAGAAAATCCACCCCAAATCATCATAAGCATTTTGAATATTAATGAACTTTAAAACACCAGGTTTTTTTGCACATGCATGCATATAAATACACATGGGTGTTCCTGTGTCTGTTCATACATACACTATTACAGTTAATCACCAGCTAAGGTATCGTAAGATTTAAAACTTGGGAAAAGCTTCAGTTGTTTTCTATCTGGTGTCTCATTTTAATCCTTTGATTTTGCTGTAGAAGTCTTGACCCTTGTGATGGTGTTTCAGTTTTTTCATAAACTTTGTGTGTAAAAAGGCTTTTGTTACTCCTGTAGTCAAATTTTAGTAAACCGTAGGTTATTTTCATACTATAAATTAAAAATGCATAATTTAGATTTTTCTCTTACCTTGCATTCCCACATTGCATTGTGCTTACAAAATGCTCTCTCTTATTATAAGACATTCTCAAAGTTTTTGCAATGGTGGTTTGATCCTTATCTGTTACAAGAATTTGGAAGCTGGTATGAATGATTCATTTTGAACAGCTATTTTGGTGGCACACGCATCATCTTAGATACAACTTTACAGAAAATGAACGGGGAAATGCTAGTTTATATACCTCCTCCACCTGCCTATTTAAATGAAAATCCATAAAACTTGAACAGGAGACTGTCATTTGGATTTATTTGGAAAGAACATACTTTAGAAATACAGTAGGGAAAAACAAGGAAGGGGCTCAGGAGTGGTGAGTGGTGATCAGCTAACTGAAATGGAGGAAATTCTGTGGGCACGACCAAAACTCACCCTTGGCTTTAAGCCACACATGTTTGCAGTGCCTGAAGATAAAATGATCCAAACCAGCTAAAATAAAATTAAAACTGCAGCAAGGCAAAAGATAACATCTGCATATGTTCTCACACATTGAAGCAGAAGCAACTGCTCTCAAAAGTGGTTTGGGTTCTTGTTTGGGTTTTTTTTTTTTGCTGGTTTGGAAGGATGAAGAAAGGGAGAGGACAGGTCTTTCATTAGTGTTCTTGGAGGAGGGCTGTATGCGATGAGGTTTCTGGGAAAAAGATAATCAGAGAAGTTAACCTCCAATGAGAGAAGTTAGGCTTTTTATGAAATGTGATTTTTGAAAAAATGTAAATCTTTTGCATTGATTAACAGTGCTGTTATTTTTATTGCTGTGCGTACTGGCTTGAAGTTGCTGCTAGTCTGTTATGTGGTGTGTAAAATTCAACATTATGAGGAACAGAAAATACTATGATAATAACATGACAGCTATTTTTAAAGTACAGACACAAAGTCCTAAAACTACAATGCACTTTTCCTCATATATAATCAAAATAAAGTAGTATACTGAAAAAAGTTTACTACAGCTTTGAATGAACAGTGAATGAATTTAACGAAACTTCTGTTACACTGGATTTAGTTCCTCGTTGATTACTGAGAAATAATTCAAATTTCTCAATGCAGGAAGAAGTAATGTATAAAAAATATGATTTTAATAATAAGTTTATCTTTTTCACTCAACTGTGAATAATATAGTTTTAAGGGTTTAGTTGAATCGCTCTACAGCACTATTTTTCTTGTTTCTTTATAGGCTGCAGATATAACTCAATCCAAGCAAACGTCCTGGTGAGGTAAATGAGATGGTACGCTTGCACAGTTTGATCAGTCAGTTATGAATATTCACCTTTTTTGTGAGCAGATGGTAGTTCCAAGTCTTTGCAGAAATATTGTCATAAGTATTTTCCTTTAGTACTTCTTATGTTCTGCTTCTTTTCACAGCTCTCCTTCCATTTGGGACATGTTTGTTGTAGGTAATTTGTGTCCTGACAAAATGCTTAAAGGTGAGCAAAGAGAAAGTGTGCTCAGAGAAAGGAATAACTTTGTCTTCTCCATACTAGGAAAATGACTGTGACGCTTGGTGTGCTCCTGCTTTTTGAATGATGATATATACATGCAGCATAAATGGATGAAAGAAAGTTTGGATTTAGAGAAAATAAGTTCCCATGTCTTTCCTGCACCTTTTCTTCTTACAATATTGGTATATTTGATTTCTTAATTTAAATTACCACTTTAAAAAATGCCTGATCAATTATCTTAAAAAAATTAAATCCTCTGTTTACCAGTGGAGCAGTATGTAAAAGGAAACTCCAAAGTCATCTTAACCAAATATGAAGTCATGTATCATGACTTCTTATAGCGTAGAATTGGAGACGCTCTGGTGAATTGTGAGAGAGTAGCCTGATTTGCAAAGGTTGGTCTTTCAGTCGGTCTTTAAAATTTAGGGTGGACAAGTGTTCAGGTTTGCTGTATGGAAGGTAGGAACTGTTCTCAAGGAGGATCAACTTTGTCCTCGTGCATCATTGCACAGCTGCAGTTTGTGGTGATCACCTGCAATAAAACGAGTTGCCCATATGTAAGTAATGTATTGCTGTAAGAGATTTTTCTTCTAATAATGCTTTCATGAATTGAAGGAAATCTTACCAGTAAGTTGACAATGCCAGTCCCATGAAGTTCGAAGTCAATGTTGTAATTCACAGTATTTATAGAATTTCATTAAACATCACACCTGTTAATTCCCCATCAAACGGCGGATAGCTAACCAAAGCAACTTAGAATCATAGAATCATTTAGGTTGGAAAAGACCTTCAAGATCATCGAGTCCAACCATCATCCATGCCCACTAAACC
>JAVJGG010000037.1:3692918-3713519 GCA_035590195.1 Aviceda cuculoides | reverse complement strand
AGCTGTGTTTTGTGATTTTGATAGATGAGACATTATTGACCACAATACCATTTGTAGATTTTGAGTAATTCTGCAATCCAGAATTTAATAGCTCTTTCTAATAGATCTTTAAAATTTCATTTTTGTGTTTTTTATCTTTTTCTAAAGTAAAGCTTTAACTTTTATTCAGAAATAAAAGGAAATTCACCTAGAAGACATTCTTAATGCTTTATTCAAACTCTCTTATGGGGAGAACTCCTATTGCAAGATGACCTATGTCTTTACTGCAACTGATTTGAAAGAGCAAAAGGTCAAAAATCTCCTAATGTGATTTTTGACATCTGTGTGTCAGCACAGCAGATTTCAGAACGGCTGTTGGGACTCTGGCGAAATTGCATTTCTCTTCTGATTTTAGTTTTATACCTGGAAAGGATTAGGGGATATTCATTTCAGCTGATGGCTAAAGGGAAAAACAGAAAATATTTTTAGAATGGAACATACATATCAGAAAAGATATGCGCTCGGAGGAATGTGATATGAGGAAGTGTTTATATAGTTTCATTATTTTATGTAGAGTGATAGAGAAAAAATTCAGCAAATTTCTTTCTATCCACTATGCCAAATTTCCGTGTTTTATTTGCTATTAGTTGGGTAGTGCAATATTATTCATGACCTTGTTCCCTACTGAAAAGATATCTTACATAGCAGAATATAATCTAAACAAAAATATAATCTCCTAGAAAGCAATATTTAGCTGTTGATTTATTTACTCATTCTGTCTTTCCATCACCTATTATTTTTCCAGAGTTGCTCTCTATCACTATCTCTGATGTTGCTAGCGACCTTGCAAGGTGACGGATTAATTTCACTGTTTTGGAATTTGTCCAGGCTGCTACTCAGTTTTGTATTTTACAATATCTGTATACAATACGTAGTATTCTTTAATTAAATTTAAAGCAGTTTAACTATGAACAACCCAAACTCAAATGCAGGAGAAGCTTTAAAAGCTCACCCATCTTTTTGCTGTTCTCTGCTTGGAGCGGCTCTTACGTTCCTCCTGTCATCAGAGAATACTTGGCCTCTAACCTCTTCAGTGGCAGGGCAAAGCAGAATTCACGGAAAGATTATGGTGCCTGGCTGCGAGATACACCCCAAAGCTGTCAAAAATCTTAGCCACAACGAGTGAGTCCAACACTAGACTACAGCGTACAAATGTCAACTTCTTGCTTTAACCTGACAGGAGGACCTGCCCAGTACAAAGAGCCTCGTGGCAGGGCAGCGAGATTCGGCTCTGGGCAGGCACCTCTGTACTCCAGTCTGCTGCACAGCGCTGATTTAGTAGCTACTCCTAGAAAAGCAGCCACATCACCTCCAGTACTGCTGGCTTCTCCTCCCAAAAATGTGTGGAATAGCTTAACTGCTTCTTAACTGGCTGGAGTTTTAAACACCAGGGTGACATTTCTTTGGCTTTTGGGAAACTGTTTCGCTATCACTGATATTAATGTAGCAATTTGGTAATAGGATTTAAAAAATAGGATTTAGGGAACCTCTTTAACAGTTTTGCAGCCCTGTTGAGAACTATTGTAGATTTTGCAATTGACTTTTTTTTTTTTTAACTGATCCAAGTGGTGCTTATAAATACATGGTATAAAAGGTGCTGAGAGGAACATATTAATGGCTGGGAGCACATAACTTCATTAACAGTTGAGACTATCCCAATATATTTTTTTATTTGCTGTTGTTGGGAAAATTAGTAAAAAGCTGTGACAGCTAACTAGAAAAAGAGGCTATAACTTCCGAGATACATGGAAATTCACTTTTTGGCACCTGTGCAAACCATATAGTTTCCTGAGCAAAAGTGATTTATGTTTGATTTGCACAGCAAATATGCACTACATATAGATGTGCTCCACTGGGACATTACAACTGAGTTTAATAGCTTGAAATTGGAGAAACTCTGCGGTCAGTGAGGAATCATTATTGATGGAATAATTACTTTCTTGTGGATGGTAATTATTTACCTTGAGCAATGTCATGTTGTTAAGGTCTGGTGGGTTTGACATGGGCTACTGTTCCATCACAGCTTCGGCTGTTAAAAAAACCTGGATATTGGCCTTTCTGGTCTCAACTTCTCCTGCAGTCACGGTCACAGTCCTGCCTTGCACTGGCTCTTGCGCTCGCGCATCTTTGAGCTGATCGGAGTCCGACTTGGGCTGCCAGGAAGCCACAGCTCTAGGGTGGAAGAAGGCCATGAACCACATAAAGCTGACGCTAAGGTTGAAGGAGAAGCACTTAGATTAGTGGGGGTGCTTGAAGTTTCCTTCCCCACTAGCTGCCTATCTGAACTTTAAAAAATAGGCTCAGTAGCTGATTTCGTTAAAAGAACTGCTTATATGGTAGATGGGCTTCATTCTTTCCAGGGACAGCAAACGTAGCATAAGACTGTATGTAATTTTAGCATGTGATTTTAATACCCTACGAATGTTTTGTGGTTAATGCACTTTCAACTACATGTGCATTAAAAGGTGTGCTGGTTTTGACTGACATAGAGGGGGGAGTGAGCAAGTGGCAGTGTGGTACTCTCGTTGCTGGCTGGGGTTAAACCACGACAAAAGGAAAAGCTTCAGTTCTTCGGAATTCCCCTAACCTGTGGGGTTTTTGTTTGTTTGTTTGTTTTAAGAGAAGTCATTATTGCAGAAAGCAAAATCAAAAGTTCTGTGTCTTTGTGATCTTGAATTTGCATTTGAGATATTGCATCAGTTAGCTTCCATTCAAGATTTTCGTATTTCCTGTAGCTGACTGGCTGTCAGCATGCTTTCAGTTGGGCAGTGGTAATGTCCTGTAGTTGAAATTAAGATCCATGAAGGAATATTTGTTGACAAAAGTAGAAAAAGAATCCCATTTTCATCTCCCTGACAATCATTTCTTCCTCGCATTTAGCCCTGCAGTGAGCTGGCTGCGGAAGGAAAAAAGAGAAGTTTTGTTTTTTGGTTTTTTTTTTAGTGGAGCTTGGGGAAGACTGAAATAAATTTTCCAGAGATAACTGCTCTCTGGAATGTCTCTTCCTGAGGTCAAAAGAAGCTCCAGTGGTCACCCGTGGGCCGCAGGGGGAGCCTGCAGCTGCGGAGGGGGATGTGGCACTGCTCCCTCCGGCAGTTGTGGGACCTGCGCGGGCGTGCTCCGCTCTCTGCTCCGTTTGCTGGCTAAAAGAGCTACTTAGCTTCAGAATTAAAATACTTGATGGTTTGCATTGTAAAACAGCATTGTAAGGAACCTGTAGAACCTGTATCCCAGCAGAAAAATTAAATGAAACAGATTCACAGAGTTTCTCTGTCATGAGATTGTTGCTGGATAACGGAGCAGTGTGACTCTCACGAAGAGTTAATGCGGATGACGAGGCTTATTTGTCACTTATGAGTGAGGAATCTGAGTGTATAGAAACTTCACGAGCTTGAGCAAATATACAGCTCTACGTGCAATAGTTGTGCAGAGGTTAACTTTGTGATTCTTACCATGCCTCATCTAATATGATAATTACTTTTGGCACCTTTGTGTCTAGGCCTAATTCATCTTGTAAAGATAAGGTAATAATTTACCACTTAACCTCATTCTTCATGTGCCAAATAACACAATAGTGCAATAAAAACTTAGAGATGCGAGTTGGGAGTAAAGAATGGAGGCCAATATCTTGGGCAAAAGCAATATCTGAACAGTAAAATAGGAAGGATCGGAGGGAAATTCTGCCTCGAAACAAGTCGTGCTTTAGCAGAGAGTTTTGCGTCAGTATTTGTACTTGGTTTTACTTGGAGATTTGCTGTGGTGAAACGTGTACAATTCTCCAGCAAACATCTGTAGATTTCAAAAGAGGACATGGTTCAGGCAGTATTGCTGTACCATTAGTGGCATTTTATGGTAGGCTGTATAAAGTTGCATGTTCCTAGTTAATTTTTAGTTTTATACTATTGCTCAGGCACACTTTGTGCAAATATGCCTTGGTCCAGGCAAAAAAACCCCAAACCCAAAACCTGAGACAGTTTTTAGTGTATTGGAAATAGGAATGACACAAGTTAGTCCAAATAAAGAGGGGAATATTTAAGAATTCCCAAGGTGAAAGAGACTGTAATTGCTACTTGGCATCTGAAGAGGAGATCGAAAGTGTAGTTGATAGCTATAGCTGTGTTGATGCTTTCTCCAATAACTCGTATGTGTGTGAGTTATGTTTACAGTTGAATAATTGTTTATATGTAAATAAAGCTACTGCAGCTTTCTTTCCCTCTGTAAGGACAGTTTTATCTTAATTATGTAGAAGCAAGATGTGTGGGGAGCAGGAGAATGTTCATCTTGTGATTAATTTTAAATTTGCTTCCTGTGTATTTGCTACTTGCCACACTTGAGGTTTTTTCCTTTCCTCCTGGAAGAATGCACGTTCCTTCTTTCTGTTTTTTAATTTAATAGCTGACATTTTCAGTCTTTCTGGAGAATCGAAGAAAGGCGAACTGTACCTTCTCTTCTGGTCACCCAAGTCGGCTGATACACTACTGTCATTTCTCACTGTGGATGTTTGAACAACTGTGGAATCAGTTTAGAGTTAATTGTACTGTGGCTTTCTTACGGTGTGATAGAATAAAAATCATGAATTAGTCGCTTCAGTGGACCTTCACTCCTCTTACAGCAAAGTTTCACTATACTGTAAATGCTTGGTATTATGTCAGTTCCCTAGAAGTAGTCATTATCACCTACACACTTGGTGTCAAGTGCTGCTTTCTAAAGAGATTAGTACCTTTTCCTCCTCCTCCTCCTCCTCCTCCTCCTCCCCCACACTTGCTCAGCTAAGTAGAAGAAAATCCAAATTACCGCAACCATCCAGGCTGGAAGACTGAAAATAATGCTCCTGATTTGGTTGCTGTTTCAAGGAGAGAAATGAGAGACGGGATTTTATTCCCCTTCACTAGCACTTTTATGCTGACCTAATTTCACCTGACGTCAGCAGGTTTAGCATGGTAGGTCAGCGCAGAACGGGGCCTTAAGTCTTTCAAACCCTCTGCACGCTACGGAGTGGTTAATTAAGGAAACGGCTGTCGCAAGCCAGACACTGTGGAAGAAAACACAGGTATTTGCTTTCTCTGCAATAGGGAGGGGAAGCAAAACTGCAATCAGCGTAACAATAAAACCAAATCCAAATCGAAGGGGACCTTGAACCAGAAAACAATTTTTTATTCTTCTTTCTTTGTTACTTCCGTAATACAGCTATGCTTATGAGATGATTTGGCTAATTGGACTTTTATCAGTTATATGCCAGTCACCTGGCAACAACTACTCATACCTCTTTTATAAGAGCATGAATTTGTTGTCTTACCAGGAAGGACCGACAAAAAAAAAGAACAGTGCAGAAATTAACTAGGGAAAAAAAAAAAAAAAAAAGGAACAAAAGTGCCATTTACTTTTTTCCACAGTTGATATCCCATTCACTTGGACGCTACCTGTGCACCCAATGAGGAAACCCAGAACAAGAAAGAAGAATGATATCGTGAAGGAAAAAGTTAATAAAAGCGTCGCAAGCAACACACACTTGTATCAGTAATGCCTGCTTTTGTAGAACAGAAAGAATATCAGCATTCTTTGATTTAAATCGTGTTTACAAAGGTGAAAGAGAGACAGTAGAACAAGCTGTTAGGACATAGGAAATTCTGCCACATTGGAAAGATGGGGGGTGGGGGAGCAGTTTCTTCCCCATCTCTTAGGTTTTTTTTTTTTTTTAGTTTCCAGTCATGCTAGCTGAGCACTCGATCTGGGTGTTTCTGTTGAAATCTGCACTGAAACAATTCGACAAGCTTTTAAATTTTGTTTTGCTTCCTGTTTAGCATTCCTTTGAAAATAAATGACTGAGATTAGAATTCCTTGCTTTTATGTTTTTCTGCCTTTAAGCAGACTTGTGCATCCAGAAGCATAAGATTTTATGTTTTGATAGTCATCTTAATAAATAAAAGGCTATGTACCTTAGACCGCAAGATTTAAATTATGTAGAGAAATACAATGACACCAGCAGTCTGGGCAATGGCGTTTCAGTGTATTCTATGGAGTTTTCATTTCGGAATGTTTACTAGGTCTGTTCTGCTCATCTTTTCTGGAGGAGTTTTATGTTTTTGGAGCAGAGGTTTCCAAACTGTGGTACTAACGTCACTAGTGGTACACCTCGAAGTGGCGTGCCGAAACGGCAGCTCCCAATTCAGGCTGCACAAACTGGATGCCTTTATGCAGGCTGTTCCTCTGCTGGGTGGATTGGCCTGATTTGCTGCTGTTACGTGGGAGCCGGTTTCTCTGCAGCCTTGCAGGACTCATCATCCCGTGCAGGACCTCGTTGGTAAGAAGGCCAAGAGCTGTTGGTCATGGGCAGCTCCTCCATGCGGCAAGTGAGGCTGTGCGGTGAGACCGTGGGCAGAGATAAGGGCATTGCGCTGGGATTCGGGTTTTGTGGAGCAGGATTGGAAACAGTTCTGGTGGTGCAGGGGGTGAGGTCCTACTGCCGGTGTTGGTGCATGAGCAAAGTGAGTTTGGAGCTCCTTCCCTACAGAAAGCAGGGCTGTTAGTGTCACTGATGGTTTTCATATTTGAGTAGTGGGCATATAGATAAGTCAAACTTTTCAGTTCAGTGCTTGTTATTAGGAGCTCATAGAAGACAGAAACAGAATTCTAAAGAGGTGTTAGTAGAAAAAAAGTCCCTAATACTGGAGGGTTTTTATGGCGTTCTAGAAGCACTGATCTTGAAGGTCTGTTCCAACCTAAATGATTCTACGATTCTATGTGTGGGGATTTGAGGAGATGCTCTAGGTGTTGCTCAATGCATACAGAAACTTTACATTCACTTAACACAAAAATTGTGTGCGTTCTGAAGAGTGTGGGGTTGGTTTTTTGTTTGTTTGTTTTTTTAAGAGATCCTAGTTGAAATCTAACCAAGCAGTTACGATTCAGTTTTATACCTGAAGAGATCTGGAAATGGAATTAAATTAATAGGGGTCATCTTGACACAAGGAACCAGGAATATGGGATGTGGAAGGGAAGCAAGAAAAGTGGGAGTTGTTTCATAAGGTCAGACAGAAGAGCGAGGCTAGCTGGGGCTGGAGTTCCTTCAGACCTCAGTCTTGTATTTACTTTCATGTTTGATAAGTCTGTGTTCTGAAAATTGACCAGAATATATGTAGGTTAAAAATTGTGATCAAGGCCCCTTGAAGAGTTTTGAGTTTTTTCTCATCCATGAAAATAAGAGAAAGTGTTCAGTGTTTTAAGAACTCACTGAAGAAAGACTGTAGTCCTCCTCAGCTCTGTGTGGTTATGTTCAGTAAAGCATGGAAGATGAGTTTACACCTCTGAATTTTTGCTGCAATGCAATAGAATGCAATAAAATTCCTCAGTGGTTTGGCTACTTAATATTTAATTTACATTTATGCAGTACGTTGTAACTGTCTATGAAAGACCTTCAATACTGAAAGATTATCTGAGTATTTAGCAGTCTTCTATTTGTCCTCACTGTACATTTGGAGATGATCTATCGTATATATATAGGAAATGGACACTGTGAAACTAAATCACTTGGTCAAGGGTACAGGGAGAATCTGTGACGGATGTTGAAATTAAATCTAGATCTTCTTTGCCCTGAGCTAATACTGTTGCAGCATGGGCATCCTCCTATCTAGAAATCTCTTCTTTCGTCATAGGTTTGTTATGGCTTTGGCTAAGTTTACTGCAGATACAAACTGTCTGTGATACCCAACTCGGGAAACTTTCACTGGAAAGCTATTAAGTGAGCAGCCCCTCTCTCCCCACCCCAAACTATCAAGCAGTATGAACGCCTACTTCTTTAAGTGCTGTGAAGAGTTGAGAGTTGTTGTGCAAGTGTGAGTTCAGAGATCAAAATAGCCTCAATTACTGTTTTAGTTGGAATCAGAGGAAATACTTTATTTGAGGAAGTGTTTCGACAAAGTATCTTGAGGTAGTTTCGGTGTGAGGGGTAGACCTGAGCTCAGAGCTGAAGGTGGTGTCCTGGCCATCGGCCTCGGTGGCAGGCAGTTGCTAACGAAGGCGCAAGCAGAGAGTCGTTGGGTAGGTGAGGACATGCCGCCTGCACCGCTTTGGGGTAGAAGTATCAAACCTAACTTTCAGTATCTGGCTTGAATAGCGATAATAGAATTGGGACAGCATGCAGTTCAGCGCAAACTAATTGCTCCATTCTTCACTCAAGTATTTTTCAGGATGATATAACTGAACATAAGCTGTGCTAACTTTCATTCTTGTACAGCTAAATATACATCTCTGTAGTCTTGTTGAGCTTGAGCTGATTGTGTGGTGATGAGGAGAGGCAACACTTTATGTAAGGCATGTGTAGGAGATCTGAGAGAGATTTCCACAGGGATCTTATTAGAGCTTATAAATGTGGAAACGGTTATTTACAGATGAAGTGCAGAGTGAGAGAGGGAGGGAGTAAAGGATCTGAATCTCGCTGTTAGGATATTCAGCACTTCTCTGGAGATAATATACTATTTGCTCAGTATAAACCGAAATTGATGCTTGATTTCATTAGGTGCCAAATTTATAAAAGATTGGCTATTGGTTTGAAGATCAAGACTTCTGACAAATCTCACTCATGATGCTTTATCTTCTTAACGACTTTAACATTAAAGTTGTCGCTAAATCTTTGTAAAACTGTATTGCTTAAACTTGGTGCTGGCTTTTGTATGTCCAGTGGCAAATTTTTTAGTTCCTCTTGCTGAGTGGACAAGTACTGTGCAAGTCACCAGTTATGTTTTAATATAATTACTTGGGTTGGTTCTGTAAGGGATAGAAAAACTTAAGTGCAGGCCTCTCTTTCCTTGTACTAGTTATGCATTTCTTTCATTAAGATTGAAATCACTACCTTACTCTTCTCATGCTGATTCTGCAAACACACATAGCATATTTTACTGATGTAACTCCACTTTCTCTATTCATATTGCCCAAATAAATCATGTGTTTAAGTTTTCTCATGAAATGAGAGAAAAGAAACCAGGTTTTCTTACAAGTGAGGTAATTTTGCTCTTTACAGACTGTGATTTCAGGATGTCTGTCCTTCATTTGTGGTGATTATTATTTTTACATTCAAGAAAACATAGGATCCAAAACTTGTATAAATTAAATATCCTGCTGTAGATTCTAACTTTACGGATGTTGTATCTCAGATTTGTATGATTCATGTTTTTTCACTAGATTCCTTAAATACCATATTGAAGGATTTCAGGTGGTTTCCAACCTGTCCTCCACAGACCATGGTCATCCTTCTATGGCTCTTTCTCTGTAAGAGGCAGGTTAGATACACAGCTTCAACGTGCAAACGGGCAGAGCAGAATCATCAGTACTTTCTGTGTAAACAGTAGAAAAAGGCAGTAACAATTTTTGTGCCTTAGTATCTGGCTATTTGGGAATGAAAGATAAATTTTGATATTATTGATGGAATGGAGATGCCTTCACAGTAGCACTGTGGGTTTGTATGTTTGGAGTGGGTTTTTTTGCTTGGTTTTTTTGTTTGTTTGTTTGTTTGGGGTTTTTTGTTTGTTTTTTTTAACACTGTAATTTACTTTAAACTGTTGGAATGTATTGTTATAAAATTTGGAAAATTTCCTTATTCACAGAGTTTAAGTCTGGTCTCTAGTTTTATTACTCAGCTCTGTAACACTAACTAGAATTTATATTTGACAAAAGGATTCCACAAGTGTTAAACTTAAATGCAAGCAGGTACTCTTCCTTCCAATGCCTTGAGTTTCTTTCATCAGTTGGTTTACAAATACATCCTTTCACACCCATTCAAATAATATACTGTGAAAGAAATTAACTTACTCTGATTCTTAATAATGTGATAGACTTACTTTATTACTATGTAATTATATTTAATTTATTTTTAGTTTAGACTGTGAGAAAGTAAATGTTGTAAAATGAAGTTCTGTCTTCAGAAGTGTCAGAATTTTTTTGTAATCTCGTAGGGAGGAAGAAGAGGCATCACAAAGATGCTTTCCCAACTATTTTAGAGGATAGACACAGGAAACAGTTCTTTTTAATTTCCTTAATAACAAATGATCATTCTTATATCTGTACATTTTCTCTGAAAACTATTCTAGATCATATGGAGTGTTTTGCTTTCTGCTAGCATCAGTGCCAAGACTTCAGATGACGTTATTGAGAGTACAGCTACAAATCTGATGTGGGATGGGTGTTTCGGCCTTTGGCATATGCATAGGACACTCATTTAGCTATCAAATGGTCTTTCTGCCAACCAAGGGATACCATTGTCTCTTAGGACAAATTCCTTTGGACAGCTACAGGATTCTGTACGTTTATCAGTTTAAATAATAGGTGGAACTCTGGTCTTGTACAGCATCGTGTAAAGTTGCCATGAATTTTTTGCCAGTTAAGCCTGGGAATGCACAGTCTGTTTTCTTCATAGCAAATTAAATTGCTTTAGGGAACTGAAGGTGTTGTTACTCGCTTTAGTGAGTACACTGAATGGAAGACGGATCAGGTTGCTGGAGAGCGACCTCTCGGGCAGCTCTAAAACAATTTAGAGCTCTTAAGGCAGGTCCAGTGGAGTCAGCTAAAACACGACAACCAAATACCTTAGCAAATGAATGCAAACACTTCAGGTGGCACCGTGGACTGCTGCCAGCGTTGAGTAGCTGAAGTGTCGTGTGTGATCATTAATTAAGGGGGACCCCAGGATTTTCATACACCAGGAAAAATCAAAGGCTAACAGCTAGTGTAAAATGTGTCTGTGAGAAATCATTGCCTTTTTTTTAAGAATATTTCAGCTTAGCATTTAGGTGTTTCTTTAGAGAATTAATTATTTGAAAGTCAGTGTTAGTATATACCTCAGCGTTTTTGGGAAGCTTGCATTTGAATCTTCCCTTCCCCACTCACAGCAGTTGTATTTACAAAAATTCCATTATTTTAGAAGTAGAAAACATAGCATTCTGAATTATGTTTTGTTATGTATTTTATTATTTTCTCTCTTACATATATTATGATCTTCTGTCGTTGTTCCTAAGTTAGAAACAATGAAATGGCAAGAGGAAAAAAACCTCAGTGGGATTTAATTTTACAAATAATATGCTGAGGGTTCTCATCACTGCTTTATCTAAACGTAATGCCGTAAGCATCTCTGTTGCTTGTGAATAAGATGATGTTTGGAAGCTACAGCAGCTCTCAGGAAACCTAATTTTCCTCCCCACAAATCAAAGTTAGGAGTATTAAATATAATTAATATGGAATATCTGTGTTTAACTGTTTTATGGTAGGTAAGCACAGAACATTTAGATGTCTTTAGTGAACTAAGTTGAGGACACAATGCAGGACTGCAAAATTTATTCTTGTCTTCAAGGTCAACTAACATCTTTGAAGACTGACATCAGTGTTCAAGAAATATATGTCTTAATCCTAAACTTGAATGTAATTGTGTAGTTTCACTGTATACAATTATATATATATATAAATGTATTATTTACATATGAATGTATTATTTACTTATTATCTTCTTGAGCTTTTGAAAATAACTCTATAAGCTGTATACTTTTAAAGACTGGAATGTCTGACTCGGGCAACAGAACAACGAGATATATAAGAAAGGTATGCAGTTTATCTTTGTAGGATGATGCCGTGTAAAAAAAAAAAAAAAAAAAGACTATTTGTATATAGAAATTATTAAGGGATCCTTCCAAATATATGAATTTCTAAGAAGTAATGCTATTTCAAGTAGAATTTGAGTAGCAGCTGCTTATCTGATGGTGCTGGACTCTTTCAAAATTATTAAGCTGAAATGGCAGATAAATGCTTAATGGTCTTAAGTTAACAGACCCTTAACAGCCCATGCATAAACCACCTTGTAACAGTTTAAAAAGGAAAGAGAAAAGAATTATGCTTTTCTGTCTTTGACTGGTTTACAAGTGCTTCAGATTTTTTTTCTATTACTAGTAATTTACTTTAAAAAAAAAAGTTTATTTTTGCCCATTCTTTATATGTTTATGGAGATTTGGATGTTAGTGTCATCTTCACATATTCAGCAGGTAAGGGCGTACGCCAGAGAACGAGCAGTATGGCAGTTTATGCCAGCCTCGGATAGGCAGAGGCTGTTGGGATTTTATCACTATGATCTGCAGTTTTATTCCTGGAGATTAAGACACCCAACAGATTTATCTGGAGCAAAAACCATGCGAAGAGATCATGTCTATGAATCAGCCCTGGAAAGAGGCGATGGCGATGTTAGTTATCCAGATGGACAAGCTCTCGATGAGGCCTTGAGTTCTGGCCTCCCAAATTTGCCCGCTGGTCCTAGAACGCTGTCCTGTGGTCTCTGTAGCCCTGTGAAGGGGAGTTTGCCTGGGTTTGTCATGTGAGCTTACAAGTGACCCACAGCAAAATATATTATCATAATTCCCCCCCTCCCCCTGCAAAATAATGTGTCCTGTTCTTTGTGCTTAAGAGTAGTTGTCACTTTCTTCCTCCACTGCAAAGTCGTTCCTAGTTTGTGAGCATTGCTAGGGGTTTTGAGTGAAGAGCGACAAGTCTTGCTCTGAGAAGAGTAGTTAAAAATCTAGTCAACAAATCATTCAAACTTCATAGCCTGTGCTCGTTGGTAGGTTAAACCTGGGTGTGATCCACCATGATTTACCATAAGTCATAAAAGTGTTTGGGGTTCTTTCTTAGTCTTTTGGTTCTTGTATTGCCTGGCTACTTTAGGGCATCCTTGGGGGGCAGAGGAGATACTACCATGTGTTGTTTGGCTTAAATCCTTTCTTGACCCATTTCTGACCAAACCCAAGGATAATTTTTTTTTTTTAAAACTCTTTCTGATGGAATAGAACTTTCCTGTTAGTGAGGAATGTAGTTATCTGCAGCACGTGAATGTTTCTGGTGAAAGATTATTATAATAATGCATAGTTTGAAGGATTAGTTCACTTTGGGAAATACTAGAAAATATTTCCATTTAGTTACATTGCTGGTTTGACAGACATTTAAATCCTCATTCAAGTCCCTATTCAATTCTGCTTCCTGTTGCTACCTTGTGAATAACATCATTCACAAAATGTTGAAGAAAACATTTATACAACGCAGTGTAGGTATTTGTCAGGTCAGCAAGATCAAAAAGTGATGTGCCTAGGCCTTGTTCATACATGCATATATTCTGGAATAAATTAATGTGAGGATGTCTTTATTCTGGAATGCTCCATGTCTTTGAAAGTGAATTAAAGAAAAACAAGAAGAGGCACACACAAGAGTTGTGTTTGGATGTGGGGTTATTCTAGACTAGATATTGTGGGGGTTTTTATCCAATAACATTTTTGTTGACATGTAGAATTCTTCCGCACTAGACAGTCTTCTTTATTCTAGAATAACATTTATGTTTTGGCAAGCCCCTAAACTCAGTTGCTTAAAGTTCTGAAATTCTGGCAAAATTGTCACAATTATTTTTTCATAGTCTTGAATCTGGGATTAAGAAACAGCTAATGGATCTTCATGACATGGTTTAGTCTGGAAGCCAAGCCTGATGCCCGACTAATCTTCACTTGCAGAGTATTTTTATTTCATATACTGAGTACACTTTTTTACAATAAGATTTGGGTCTGATATTTAGTTTAATATTTAATAATGTGAAAAAATATTTGGGTATATATTATATGTTCTGTTTGTAAGTAAATATTCATGATTACAGTATCTGTACTGAGAATTCTTTAAGCTTTCATATTGTAAAGCTCAGAAAAGAAATCCCTTTGCTAAAGAATTTGAACATTTGTTTCAAACCTCCATATAATTGTGAATAGAAATTCTGAGTTCTCAGAGTGGTGTATTTATATATAAAAGCCACAAACAGCTATCGAGATAATTTCAGATCGGGTTTGACTCCATAGTTGTTTGAACTCCTGGAATGGCTGTTGGGAGAGGTATTCCCAGATGTTCTAGTGGAACTCAAAGGACCGGTCTGTTGAAGTTAACACTTTTTGTTGTTGTTGTTTTGGCTGAAGTGCAGCCATTCTGTCAAATCCTGTCATGAAAGGGAAGGACAGGACCGGTATAAAACGTTTCAGAGCGTACCGACGTGTTCCAGCCAATACCAGTGAAACCCTTCAAAGCACCGGAGCCGGGCTGCGCGTTACCGGTTACCTACCCAAGGTGGGAGGCTGCGGTACGGGGAAGGACGTCGGAGGTTCATAGCGATTCATGTGGCAGGCAGGCTCCCGTTCCTTCTTTCCACGCAGAGGAACATCAAGAGCTGCGCGTCTTTTGACTGGGGGTGGTGGCCCTGCAGCGAGGAGGGCCTGACGGTGTTGGGCCGTGGGAACGGTGGCCCGACGAGGCTAGGGGTGCCTGCGTGGCGCCCCGGGACAGGGCTCCCCGACGCCCCGGGCTGCCCAGGTGTGCACGTCGCCCTGCGGGACGGTTACTGCCGCTGGCAGAACAGGTCACAGATACCCGCGGCTTAACAAAGCTTAACAGGTCAGATTGCTTTGCCCAATAAGCTATACAGAGACTTTTATCTTATTATATTGGAAAAAAACCCTTGACACAACAGAAGTAATTCCCTCAAGGTGATTAATTGCTAGGAAATATGTATCCTGGTTGCATTACTTGCTGAGCTATCAAAAGTCCTTATTTAATAGTTTGTTAAAATTTTGTTATCCCTTTTTAATTGTTGAGAGTGATTGGACCTTGTCCCACTGTTATTTCCCTTTATGTTAATAATTTGCTTTTACTAGAGTAATATATTAAATAATGCTGATACAGGCTTCAATTCTTAGCTGATTGATATAGGCTTAAAAAAGACTACAGTGGTAACTACTGTGTCAGTCTAATGAGATTTACAGTAAGGATATCGAGGTATGTATGAAAAATCCATATATTGAAGAATGAAAGCTTAAAGAATGTCTTAAAAGGAGGGTGCATTTTCTTAGTAATATTACTAACAGGCCATAGTTGTACTTTAATTCTCTGCTATTATTTATTACTTTCTAATCTGTCTGAAATATGACTGTAAGAGTTGAGCAATTGAAATAGGATAATGCTGGGTTTCTTTTTTAAGGTGCAATCCAAGGCCATAGCATGACCTAGCTATGTAAAGGTGGTACTTAACTTGGGATTCATATCCATATCGTAGTCATATGCTGTTTCACGGTAAAGGACGCTCCTTCAAATTCATCCTGGCTTTGAAAATACATTTCAAATTGAAGATAAGTGATTTCCTCTATGCAGCATTAGCCAGTAAGAAGGAAAAACAACCTCTGTAACACTGTGGTAGTATTTTGCATCAGTGATACCAGGAGAAGGTACCAAACCAAAATTCTTATTCTAAAATTCTCTGTTTTTTTCTCGGAGGATAGCTTTGGTGAGGTCGGTAGATGGGTCTGTGTAACCCATCTCTACATACAAAGTTTCAACCCTATTTCCAAACATCCCTGAAAGATTGTTTGAAATCTGTAGTCTGATGCAAACTAATGTGATCCTTTTTAATTGTAGAATCCTATAATTTGCATTTAATTGTCAGTATCCTACCAGTGCCTCTAAGGACCTATAATCTCCATTAGGACCAAAAAAGCAGGGATATGAGACGGAAGAGGAAGTCTAACAGTCCCTTCCAGAACACAGAGAAGGGAACTCCTGTGGTGGAAAGCCACAAATGACTTCCAACTCCCCTTACTAGTACCGATATATTCTGTTAAGTAAACAGATTAATGCTAGAAGACAAGTTGGCCCAAGTCCTGTTTCAAAGACTGGCACATTTATGGGGTTTAAATGTGTAGTGAATGAAAGAGTGATTCCTAAGCATATTGACTGTCTCATTCTTCAGTTCCTAAAAGTTGTGGCACTCTCAGAAGATTATTCTTTAAACCTCCTGTTAGGCCAGCTTATTGGTTAAGATTTGTTTTAAGTGTCAAAAAAATAATTTCTCTTATCTGCATGTGTTATGGAAGATTCCGTCTTTAAACTTAAAAAGAAGGTGGAATGCTTGTATAATACTGTTTTCATATTCTTAGGAACATCTTAGACTGTTGAATCACGCAGAAGCTGATTTCAGCTGTGGCTTTAAGTTTGTCTGTATCAGATGTTGCAGATGCTTACTCTGGCAAATACAGATCACTTTGGAGGAGACTGTGAAGACGCTTCTCTCTCATTGCTCTGGTTAGACAGTGGCAGTGAGGCAGGTTTACTTAAGCTTTATTGGGAAGCTCAGGCTTTTTAATGTTTCTTCCAGTCAGCTCTGCTTTTCTCAGGCTTTGTTCTTCTTGAAAGGGCCTGATGACCTGCTTGGGTGATCCTGACAGTCTGGTTTTGTTTTCTGAGCGCTAATACTGTGGCACGGAGGGGGACAGCAATGCCAGCCCAACCTTGTAGACATCTGCTCTTTTTGGGCATGGCTGTTAGGGGATGGAAGAAGAAAAATTATTGTATTCATAGATATCAGATGGTAGAGACTGAAGAATGGGAGGTAACTGCAGTGTTGGCTGGCTGGCAGGTTTCCTTTCGGATACTGAGGAAGCAAGGATTCTGATCTAGGAAGTGAGCTCATCAGGACTGCGGTAATTTATCAGTCAGAACAAGTTGTAATTTGTACAGTAAAATAAATGTGGTAGATATAATAGAACAGTTCAAGGCAACTATGAGCTTACGTGTTTTAAATGCGTGCTTCTTCTCTCTTAACCTTCAGTACTTCACCAGGTAGACTCAGGTATGTCAAATCCCCTTCCCTCAAAGGCAGGAAAGAGTTAACCAATCAAGCAACTTATAACCACTAATTTAAACTAGTGAATATACTTATTTTATAGTTAGGGAAATTGAAGCACAGTGGGATCAAGTGACCTACTAACATCTCATAGTCAAGAAACAGTAGGGCAAGTCCTTGAATTTGAGTGTTCTGAGGTCCCTCTCCTCTACTACTTTTATTAGGTCACGTTGCTTCCCAGGCTAACAACATGTTTGCGCAGTTTGGAAATGCAAGCTGTTTCTTTGCAGAAATATTACAGCAGAATGTTACAAAACTGGAGAAACAGCAAGTCTGAAAACAGATTTAATTCTTGTTTTTAAAATGTAGCAAATGAGATTTAAAAATACGAAAGGCTGCCAGTCTGCTGTTCTAGTTTAACTATCTGGGTTGTGATTAGAAAAATATTAGAGATCTGTTGCTGATTGCCAGTGCTATTCCTCTGATTGGACAGCCTCGCTGAAAAGGAGGTCTTGGTCCCCAAGATCCTGAAAGAGGAATTAAAATTATGTTCCTGTGTTTCCAGTCATTATCTCATAAAGACCTTGAAATGTGCTTATGATGTCTATCACCAGCACATATGGAATTAAATTTTTCTCCAAAGAAATTAGGTAGACTCTTTCTTTTGCCTATGAATATCTTCTGAATTGTCGGTTGAAGTTTTACCAGAGAAACAGTTTTTCAAGTCATGTTTCAAGCTCAACAGCTAAAGTCTCATTCTTTTCACATCCCGTAAGCATTGTTGTTTTTTAAACTTAGTTCCAAGAAGCATCTTTTTATTTTCCTTTCCATTTTTCTGCTCCTTTTCTGCTCCATTTCCATTCCTTGCCCCCAAGTTAAGGTGTTAAATTGTACTTCTGTCAGAGCTAAATAATATGCCACTGGCTGCTTTGATAGGCATGAAGATGCACTGACAAATCTTCATTTCAGGAGAGGCACTGTTCACAGGTTACGTTGTTTTGCAATGCTTTGCTATTAAATTTTATGATGAAATATCTAGAAAAAACACCAGCTAACGCTGTAGCCATTTTGAGTTGCACATACTGAAAGCCAAACGAATTGGAAAATTTTACTTTTTTTCACAGTTGTGTTTAAAAAAGTAAAAAAAACCCCTCTCTTAAATTCTGAGGTCAGAATATTACTGTCGGTGCTTTTTACTAGATGGCTCATTTCTGGGGGTGGAATTGCTGGTTTTAGCTTTGGTTGTAAGATACCAGTGTATCTACCTGGTATGTACAGCAGGTATTCCCTGCATTAAGTGGTTTAGTAACTTTGAGGGTAGCGGGCACGTCCTAAGCCCTGCAGCTGGAACCCCGTTCTTACTGCAGGAACCAGATGACCTCCTGGCACTGACCTGCAGGAGCGCTGGTGTTCAGCAGTAGGAGGAAGGACTTGTAGCATTTCTGAAGAATTTGCACCTGGTAGCTTTAAGTAAGGACAAATATAATGCGACTCTTCATTCGTAGCTTCTTGACTGAAACCCATGGCAAGCTCCAGCGTCGCGCACGGTGCCATGACATAGGAGTTCAGTTCGTACTCCAGAAAGCGCATCTGCAGGACTGAGCTCAGGACGAGTGCTTGGCCTCCTCTCGCCCAGGCGGCAGCAGGATGACAGCGCTGCGATGAAGGTAGCACCGACACTAGCACTAAAATACACGCAGCGCCACAAACAGGCGCCAAACTGATGAGCCTAGCAAAAAGGTTAACAGCTTGTTCATCTCCTTTTGGGGTATGAGACTGCAACGGCCCTACATTAAATGAGCACTGGGGATATTCATGCGAAAAGTTGTTCGGTTGGATCGGGTATATAAATATATGTTCAAACTAGGATTTTTTTTTTCCTTTGAACATTTTTTTTGTTATTTTCCTCCTCTTATTATTCCCTTGCCTATTCTGTTAATCTAAAATGAGAGTTAGAATATTTCCTGATTAAGTATAATGTAGGCATTATGGGTCTCTACCTGAGCTGAAGTTTCTGTAGTATGACACACAATCTTTTGAGAACAGCAGTCCCCAAACTGGCAACAGCCAAATGTATGGAACAAGTTTTTATACTGTGTTTAATTTCTTTAAACTATTCCTCTCTTCATCCAGAAAAGACAGTTTAAAGAAAATCGTCTTTAATGTATTTTGGTACTGTGTCAATCAACCTTTTGTTGCTTTTCAAATTATCTTTAAAATTTGTACCAGAAAAATGAATTTCAGTAGCCAAATAATTGCATAATATCTTGGTATCTTCCTGCTTTGCTGACAGTGCAGTAGAGGTCACCAACATTTATGGGTCTGGGACCTAAGCACAACACATCTTAAATATAACACTTTTTTGTTCTGTTACTGTTTTGTTCAATGCTTGAATTCAGTTTTGAGCCTGCACTCCACACTCCTTAAAGCTGCAGTTTGTACTAAAGACTTGCTAAGAAAACGAGGACATGTCTCTCTGCTTAATATAACACAAAGTCACTGCATAGAGTATCCTGCCATGCAAGCAGTTGCCTGTAGCTTTCTAATGATAAAGGCAGTTTCACATGAGAAAAATCTGCATTGATCCTAGTCCCAATTTCCATTTTACTTCATTAAAAAAAAATTGATCAGCATAGATAAAACTCCTGATCAATGATCCTAGCTTGCTCTTTTTTTTTTTTTTTTTTTTTTTAAATAGCTTCCCTTTTGGTGCAGTGCAGTGCAGACTTTTGGTTTAACTGGCTGAATTGATATTCTGAGCAGCGAGTAAGGCAGGATGACAGAGCATCAGCACAGCTACTCCTATTAGTGCTGAGGAAGGTACGCTTACTTGCAATTGCCCACTGTCCAAGACAGAGTGAAGTCACGAACCACTGCTGTCCTAGGATACTACAGAAAAGATTCCAACTTTTATGTATGCTGTTTTGTACATACTTCAAGAAAAACGTGATATTTTTCTGTGTTTAGTCACTCTCAGGATAGAATGGTTTGAGGTACAGAATTGGAAGTTGCAGTTTGAACACGGTACAGGTACTGATCGCAGTTCACTTTGGAAAAAATAAAGTATTATGCAGAAAATGTTACGCTTTTTAAAGGACTGATATCTCCCATCCTATTTTTAGTACTTGGATTTTTTAAAAGAAGTAACACAGAATAGATGGTGAGAAGCTCCAAGTAAAACGCACCGATTCCTCCAAGTGTAAGGCTGTCGCTAGCATGAGGCAGAGTGCTGTATTTTACATGGTTTCAAAGAAAAGCAAAAGGGGCAGAAGGCTCCGCTGGCACGCATGTACGGTTTCACAGCGTATGCTAATGTCACCAGCTCTGATTAAAGAGGAAGCTATTTTGCGTGCTTCTCCTGTACGGGCTTTAAATTTTTGGAAGGCACGACAGAAACACAAACACAACAAAACCATCTCAGCCCTGCAATAATTTTTTTTTTTCTTCTGTATTTTCACGACAACCAACGTTGTTCTTCCACCAGCAGACACAGAGCAAGAGAGGGAGAGCCAGCTGTAGCTTTGCAAAGGGGGGTTCTGAACTCGTTTGGAGGAGAGGCTCGCCCTTGCCTTTGCCCTTGCCCTCGCCTTCGCCGTCCAACCTGCCATGAGCCAGAGGACCCTCCGCACCCCCGGCTCCGGCTCCAGCCCCAGCCCCAGCCCAGGCGGCCCCGGGCTGCCGGGGGGCTGCGGCCTGCCTAGGCCCCCGTGCCGCCTTTCGCACCCCCCCCCCCCGCCTTCTCGAATGATGGCGATGGGATTTGACAGTCCTCGTCCTTGAAGGTCTCTCCCGTTTCTGAGCAAGTGGCACATTCCTGGTGGTTTGCCATCTTCCGTTCCTGCCGTTATCCCCGGGGAAGTATGAGAATCACAAACAACAACATGGTGGTTCGG
>JAVJGG010000037.1:3633483-3692818 GCA_035590195.1 Aviceda cuculoides | reverse complement strand
GAAGGTTTCGTTCGAGAAACTGCGCAAGGACCTGAAGCTCGACCCCGCCGCACGCTTCAACAAGGAAAGCGAGCATCGCACCGAACTGAAGGGCGACGAGGTCGCCGCCGTCATGCAATCGAAGCAGCGCTTCGGCACGCGCTGGCTGCATCTCTCGCTGGATCAGCAATGGGACGTGATCGCGCGCCAACAGGCGGTCGAAAGCGACGCCGACGACGCGGCCTTCCGCGCCTGGCTCGAGGCGGTGCACGCGCTCACGCCCGAGCAGGCGAAGGCGGTCGCGCGCGCGCCGCTGCCCGCCGGGGACCGCTCCGCTCCCTCATGGAAAGCGGCTCGGGTTCGCGCCGCCGCCTCAGCCCAGTAAGTAGCGACATCCCCAGCACGGGGGCGAGAACCAGGACAATAATAATAATCATAATAAAAAAAGGAAAGCTCTTCTCCCTTCCGAGCTCGTCTGTGCGGCGATGTGCTTGTGGTGAAGGCGCAGAGGCGGCGGGGCCGGGGCCGGGGGGTGCCCTGGGGCTCGGTTCCCGCCCGGGTAGCCCGGGCAGGGTAACGCTGCAGCCTGGGGAGGGCCCCCTCGGGGAGCTGGAGGCTCTGGGGCTCGGGAATTCGGCGGGGGCTTGCTGCCTGGCAAACCTGCGGGCTGGGTTTTGATTAATTCTCTCGTTTAGGGGTGAGGAGAACACGTGGATGCGATTTTGCTTTTATCGTCGCCGATGAGTGTCGGGTGTGCCGTTTTTCTTTCAGAGGCGAAGTGCAGGAAAAGCCCACTAAAATGTGAGCAGTGCCGTTTGACTTTTGTTTGTTTGTTTGTTTGTCTAACTTGAACTGATGTTCTCTTATGGTAGGCAAAGACATTTCTTGCTAGGGAAATATGTAATCCTCAGCTGGGTTTATTTATAGAGCTGCTTACAGTTTTGCGGTGTGTACGTTTGAAAGTAAAGGGCACACAGATTAAAAAACCCCAAACGTTGCCTTTCTGTTAAAATGGATGAGAAAACACTTTTAAGGAAACAGGGACTTTTATGTAATTTCTCTTAAGCGTGAATGAGGTTTCCTATGGTAAGGTGGGGAAAGGCTTTCTGTGGTGTATGGTATAATAACTAAAAACTCTGACAGATAGGTTTTTTAAATTTTTTTTTTTTTTTTCCTCCTCTTAAAAAGAAGATTCAGCTCCAAATCCCTGAATGCTGCATGGAAAAGCTTTTGGCTGTTCCTGAAACACACAAGGCTTTAACAGAAACCATAAGATTACAGGAGTCATTTCCTATTATGTAAAGGGAGATTCTGTGCGTTTGATCTCTGCCTGCGGCGCTGGCAGCTCCTCTGCCCAGCGGTCCCGGGCAGCAGACAGCTCTTCCCCAACCCTCCTGTGCTGACTTTAACTTGTCCTACACAAGCCGGGGCAGTTGCTTGTGCCTTGCACGTCGTTCCCGAGGACTAATGAGAGGATGGCTGTAGGCAGTCCTGGAGCACTTAAGCAGCCAGGAGCAGATGCTTAGCCCGCTACTTCCCATACCTTCTGGAAGGTAAGTATTGAAGTTGTTCAAAGGGGATGTGCGTTCTTTCATGGTAAAACTGTTCGTTTTACCCTTCATACGCGTCCGAAGAGCTACATGCTCTTAAGGACTGCTGGTCATTTGACCTCCTGATTACATTCTCTTAGGGACTTTCTTAAAGGATTGCAGAGATATTACACAAGTTAGGATGCTTGAAAGGTAGCTGGCATGCTTAATATGGAAACGTTGCGCTTTTATTGCTGGGATTTGTGGTTAATATTAGATATATGCAGTATGAAATTGATAATGAGGGCTCTTTGTTGGTCTTTGCTTAGTAAAAGGAGATTATAGATCTGCTTCATAGTCCATGCTTTTTTGTGTGTGTGTGTGTTGAGATGCATTCCTGATTAGCATTTAATTTGTGAGAGGTCATCCATATGCATGACTAGCTCTTGTACCTTGCTCTGAAATAACTGTTTGACTCGGGTATCCAGCAGGTCTTTGATCACATACAGCTTTTACTTTGTTTGTGGTGTTCTCATTTTAATCACAATTGCTACCTGTGAAGAAGCATTTCATATTTTCCCTGTAGTGCTGGTAAAATGAGTGAGTTTGTGAATAAGGCAGTAAAATAAGGCTTCTAAATAAGTTGTGTATAGTAATGCAGCATGAATATTTTGTTCCTTTTTTTTTTTTTTAGTGTGCCCTCTTTTCTTCCTTTTCCTATATCTTCATTTCTGTGGAGAATTGATTTTGGCCCACATCAGTGATAAATACAGTTGCATTTTCACAAAAAAGGTCTCTCTTTTTTTCTTTTTTTCCCTGTTGCAAATCAAAATTGAATTATATTTCTCATGCTTTTTGTGTATATAAAAAGGTTTCTTGCATGTATGTTGAAACAGCTTGGAAGAGTTTGATGCTTCTCAGTAGGATTACAGGTTATAGAAGACACGGTAATGATGAACTAGGTATCATACTGTTCTTTTAAGAGCTTCCATGAAGTGACTTTTGTGAGTGCTTTTTTCTTTTAAATTTCATATCAGGCATCTAGGAAACAGTTTTGAAGGATTATTTTTTCCCCTTTCATCTTCCCCCAGCATTTAAAATATACAGCTTTTCTTTTCCAGTACTGTTGAATTTGGGATGCAAACATTTTTTTAATCATACTAAAAAAAATAATATTCCTGTCTGAATACTGAAAATGTGAGCATACATTCTGCTAATATATAAGAATGTTACAAGTCCTTTCAATTTTTCTATTTTCATCCTGCAGTTCATACTGTCAAATGTCAGTGATGATTGTAGTAATTCCTTGTTACATTTTGAAATAAATGTAGAAGTCGTGACCTTGTAACTATCTCTCACACTCACTGGAACTCCATTATACTGCAGTAGGACTCCAGCAGCTGATAGTTCTGTAAATTGAACCCACCTCCTTTTAATAAATTAAATACTTTCACAGGTCAGACTTAAAAGAATGTTCTGAAGGGAAGAAAGCTGTTTATTGGATTCGCCCGACTGTGGAGCCTTATAGAGAATAAGCTTGCCTTTTGCCAGATTTTTCATTACGTTTTCAAGGAGAGACAAAGAAGGATATTACAGTTCACTGGAATTTAGCAAGTATTGCTGTGCCTTTCTGGCTGATTAATTACATTGAAATTGTACGTGATCTGATCAACTGAAAAAAACCCGATTAAAATCACACATTTCTGAATAATATGTCAATTGAAAAGGGAGTTAAAAAAAGCTAAGGGTGATTATGATTAAATCACCTGCTCCTAGAGAGGTGGTTTTGTTTAGTTCCTATATTAAAATGTGTTGCTAAAGCTTAAGACAGTCTCTCTCATGCTTCCATTAAGGTTCTTTTCTTGTTGAGCCAAGAAGGTAGCAATGAATCCACTCTGAATGGAGGCTCCCTGTCAGTATGGCTCAGTTGCAAACCGAGCAACAGAAATCTGTGTGACCGGGATAGGTTTGCTGCCTCTGCAGCACCTGCAGTCCAGGCGTTGTGCTTGCGATTAGGAAACCTCAGCTTGGATTCAACTTGCCAGGGCTTTATTAAGCACAGCAGGGATGCTCAACGCTGTAAGACTGTATAGAATTTATCCTTGTATATCACCTATGTATACCTTCTGTTCAAAGATAATATATCCTTAGCGGAATGGTTGCATAATAGAACATGTTTTGTACGCTAGATTTTTTTTATATGCAAGTATATGCAAGTAAAGGATTTATAGGCTTACATAGCTTATATAAATATATAGGCTTGAATTTCATACTTAAAGCAATGAAGATGATCAATAATGTTTTATTGTAATTTTTACTGTAAGGTTTGGTGCCCTTTTATACAAAGCATAAACACATGGTGCAATTTCAAGAGCTGTGGGGTTTTTGTTTGAAGTTTTGCTGGTTTTACTCATGTCTAGGGGAAAATGCATGCTTTTAATGTTATTTTTCTTGATATATGAACTTGTTTTGTGTGTTAAAACTGGGGATTTGCAGTTGAAGAAAAAGAATCAATTTATCATAAAAGGGATGGGAATGAAGCATATTTTAAAATAGCCCAATAATAGGAAAATAGTTTTAAGAGGCTGGCATCCCTGTAAAATGCAGGACATGTTCCTTCATCATGCTGCAGATCAGTGAATGATGAAGACTCAGAAGTGAGGTGGGATGCCTGCTTAAATATCAGACCTTGCGTAGTTCAGAAATGGTGACCAAGTTACAAAATACTTCCCTTTTACCACATCCTATATGAACGAGTTCATCCTGCTGGCAAAGTGTTTTTCCTTCTTTTTAAAGTAGCCATCGCACACGTAGAGAGTATAAGGATTGTGCATCAGGCTATCAGAGAAATCCTAGAAGCAGTTCATGTGAAAACCTAGAAGAGGACCAACAGTAATAATTGTGCTTTATTTGAAAGAGTTTGTGCATTTTTTTACCTATTGTCTCCTTTCCACACGTGGCGAAGGTGAAATGGGTGGAGGAGGTAGCTGATTTCAGAGTTGCAGAATCACAGGGTGGATGAGGTTGGGAGGCACCTCTGGAGATCATCTAGTCCAACCTCTCCTGCCAAAAGTGAAGGCACCTATAGCAGGTTGCTCAGGGCTATGTCCAGTCAGGTTTTGAGTATTTCCAAGGATGGAGACTCCACAACATCCTGGGGTAACCTGTGCCAGTGTTTGACCACCCTTGCAGTTTTCTCATCTTGAAGTGGAATTTTCTATGTTTGTTTGCTCTCGTTGCCTTTTTGCCTTTCACTGGGCACCACTGAGAAGAGCCTGGCTCCATCTTCTTTACTCCCTCCCAGCAGGTATTTATATGCATTGATAAGGCCCCCCTTAGCCTTCTCTTCTCCAGGCTGAACAGTCCCTGTTTTCTCAGCCTCCCACTTGCATATCAGTTACTCCAGTCCTTTTATCATCTTCGCATCCCTTCATTGGACTCGCTCCAGGAAGTCCCCGTCTCCCTTGTACTGGGAGCCCAGCACCAACCACAGTACTCCAGATGTCTCAGCAGCGCTGAGTGGAGGGGCAGGCTCACCTCCCTCGGCATGCTGGCAATCCTCCGTCTAGTGCAGCCCAGTTTGCCACCTTTGCTGTAAGGGCACGTTGCTGGCTCACGGTCAACTTTGGGTCCACCAGGAACCTCAGGGCCTTTTCTGCAGAGCTGCTTTCCAGTCAGTTGGCCTCCAGCCTGTCCTGCCCTGGGTTATTCCTCCGCAGGGGCAGAAGTTTGCACTTCCCTTTGCTGGACATCCTGAGGTTCCTGTTGGCCCATTGCTCCAGCCCGCCGAGGTCCCTCTGAAAGGCAGCTCAACCATCTGGTGTCACCAACCACACATCCGCATTTTGTATCATCTGTGAACTTGCAGAGGGTGCGCTCAGGTGTATCATCCAGGTCGTTAATACAGATGCTTGGCTATTGCATTGCAAGAAGTCACTTGGAAGGAGAGGATTAGACCTAGAACTGCAGTTTCAAGATTCAGCCCAGAATTGAAGCACTGTGTTACTAAAAAATGCCAAAATGTGGTCAATATCCTGGATACGTTTACAATCAAGAGTGTGGAAGTTGCAGTATTGAAGTCAAATACATTGCATCAGCATCCTAGATGCACTTGGGTATGTATATAAACTTTTTCGAGGACAAAAAAGGAAAATCAGTGATTTAGGTTTACTAAAAGCTTATTTTATATATTAAAGAATGAAGACTCACAGCTGATGAAGTAATTTCAATTGATAATTTCGTTCACTGCATTTCAATTAAAGCGAGTTAAAATAAAACCGTATGAAATGAATTAAAAATAAAATTAGTTTTAGTCCCATATGATTCGAATCTTGCTGAAAAATCTATCACACAATATGAGGAAACAGGATAGGGAAGATGCTTATCTGTTAGATGTTGGGCAAAGAGATATTTCAGTACAGTCATCTCCTGCCCAGTTCACTGGCCTTCCTAGCTCCTGACCTCTGGAAATTAGTTAGGAATTTGAAGTAAATGACATTCCTCATATATACACTTCATCTGAGAAGATTTTTACTTAGAAAAGAGCTGTCTTCAGTATGATAAGTTGTCTTCCATGCTCTGACTTGAATTGTGCTCCATAGTACAATTCAGTGCAAGCTTTGTACCTCAGTTTAGGACGAGATGTAGCATTTCAATTGTCTTCAAGGATTGCTCCCTCTGTATACCCCAGCCAAACTCTGACAAGACAGTTCCCACCTTGCTAGAGACAACAGTCAGCTTACCACAGTTTTAAAGCAGTCGTTAAACTGCCCATTGGGTTGGCTTAGCAATTATTTTAGGTGAAAGCTAAGTCTCTCTGCATACTACAGTAGCACCATCAGTTTATAATAGAATGGGAATTTTATACTGGCCTTTAAACATAAGGTCAGAAAGAGTCAATCCTAAGCGTTCTTGGAAAAGTGTAAATAGAAGTACCTCAAACTTTTTCCATTAGCCAGCAGGCTAATTGAAGCTGATCCAGCGTAGGAAGAACCACAAGCGTAGGCTCATGCTGGCTGGGAGTAAGCGCTTGCTGTCAGGGCGAACGTCCTCTTTCAGGAGCGCCAAGTCAGCCAGCTGTCGCAGGTGAGCCAGGAAATGACAACCCGTACTGGATTTGGATACTGGTGTTTATTCATTCAAGATCCAGCAGTTTAGAGCTTTTACCCTGCTTGATCTCACACACAGGCTGTCCTCGGCATCCCCTGGCACTTGTCTCCATGCATCTCAGAACGCCAGGATCTCCCCTTACTTCCAGAGTCTTTTGTCCAGTCTTCACTTTTTTTTTGTCCCAGACACCCTTTTCTCTGACACCACTTCTTTGGGGAACACTTTTGTTCAGCTTCCTCTTCATTCTGGACCTTGAGGGCCCCAGTTTTCCGAATCTCAATAGTCTGCATAGAAGCACATGTGATTAGCCTCTTTGATGGTGCTCTCTCATTAATTGGATGTCCCACTCTCATTTAGTCCCAGTATTACCAAAATTTGCAACCAGTCCATTCAGGTTGCAGCCAGCAAGAAGCAGGCATATGCATCAGAGTTGAACAGTTTTAGACATATTTACACCCTCCCACTCATCCAGTTATCTTCTGCATTCTGCATTTAAGCCATTTTTCACCTACAACTGTGGCACATTTCTCCACAAATAGGAACGGTGAGGACTTCCATTCTGGTTGCCTTGATTACCTCAGGCCATTGCCTTTCAAAAGCAGACATTGCCATCCGCAGTCTTTGTTGCAGTGGGTTTCTGTGCGTTAGGGGATTTTGAGAAAAAGAGTTACACTTTACAGAAGTATGGTGAGTGTTTATTTTGGCTTGTGCAATATATATCGTTTGTCTAACAGGATGGATGAATATTTTGTAATGGTCATGCTCAGCATCTAACTAACCTTGGCGCAAACACTGGTGCTGATGAAGCACAACAAAAATACGCTGCTACCATTATGACTTGTCTTTCAGAATGGTACACTGTGTCATATAGGTAATTAGAAGAAAACGGTGTTCCCAATAAACTGTTCCAGCCTCCTTGGGAAATGTGTGATCCCAAATGTCAGGAGGCAGCATTGATTTGTGTCCTTTGTAAGTCAGTTTAGGAAGAAACTCTCGTCCTGGCTGAGGACAACTATGTAATTTTACACTGCATGCTTACTGCATTCCTTTCCTCTGCTTGAATTATAATGAAGATTTTGCATGTTGTTCTAAAAATGTATCAAATGATGTTTGATATTAAGGGAGCAGTGAAGTGCAATTGCAATGAAATAATGATTTTGTGTTGCTTTTCACAATGAAATGAGATTGTCATCCTCCCTCCCCCTGGCACTTAAAGGAATACCTATCTATGAATAGTTTAGTTAACCTGGGAAATTCGAAGAAGAATTGTGTGCAGCTTCTTAGGTGCAATGCAAATGGTTGCACTACCTAAGGAGGCATTTGCATTATGGTAGGACTAGTTGCCTCTGTAATGCTGTGGTGGTAAATTGTTACGCAGAGAACTGCAAGATAAAATGGTAGTGCTAAATCAGCACAACTACTGAATAAGATGGCTGAAAATAACATAAAAAGAAAGTATTGGAGCAGGAGGATTACAGAAGTAATGATATGCCTAATTTCCACGCAATATATCCCCCAGCTTTCCCTATAGGCTTGGGGGCAAACTCTTAGTTTTGCAGGTTATTATCTTCGGTTCGTACTAAATGTTTGGTGCCTCATGCCCATACTGCATTATTTTGCATTGGGCAGGACAGAGCTCCTTGTCACAGACGGGCAAGGCAGAGGGGGCTGCCTTATGTGTCCTGGATTGACCTGAGAAAACATGAAAGGACTGCCCTAATATTTCTATTGCAGCACCAAGAATTCCCCTTCAGGGCGTAGGAGTTTTGAGCTGAGGTCTTATTACTAAGCATATGTGGGGAGCTTTTAGTCCTCAGGGCACTCAGTTTAAGTGTATGCGCCACTATTTGCAGAATCTTCTGTTCATTTGATTTTAAATCTTGTGTTGGTTCATCCAAAATAGTATTGGGTATTTCTGTTTGTTCTGCGTAGTGCTTAAATATTAGAGATAGCTATAGAATGTGGAGGGGTGGAATTTATTTACATGTTTGGGCTGAAATGGGAAGACAAAAGAGGGGAGTATATTTTTTCCAGGAGTATGTGATATAACGATAGGTGACATGTAGATGGAGACCGCTGGAGTCTGTCTCAAATGAAGTTCTCAATATGCAGGTGGGACCTGGCTCGTACCCAAGCTGGGGGGAAGCTTGGGGGGGCCAGCTGCTGCCTGCGGCTGGCAACAGACTTGGCCTTGGTGAAGGGACAGAGTGTTAACAAATTGCGCTCAGATTGTTAAAAAAGGTACTCTTTGCTGCAGAAATTGAATTGCTGCCTATTTCTTTGGTTAGCTTCTCAAGGATCTTAATATTTCATTTTAAGAAACTATAGTTACTATGCCATTACCTACCTCCTTATGGATCCTGTCCCCCTGCCCTCCTCAAGCAATGTTTACCAAATAGTAGGAAAAAGAACTAACAACCTGAGGAAGGGACATATAAAATCTGCAATGCAGAAATAGGATTATATATTTATCTGACTTCTCACGTAGACAGTTGATTAATATAGTACCAACTACAAGGTTTATAGCTTGGTATATCATTAAGGTTCCATGTAACTCTAATGTGAAAAGATAATAAATTAAGTGTCCTCTTCCCTGCCCTTGTCCTCCTTTTTGTAGTTTAGAAATACACTTAGAAGTTTTAATCTGAAAACATGGTTCTAATACAAGAACTGAGGAAGGAAAGAAATGAAAGAGAAAATGGAAGACATGTGAAGTGCTTTTTCTTGAACCTTTTGAAGCATTAAAATTGAGTGCATGAGGTCTTAACATACAAGCTTCATTTACATATATTCTTTTGGATTAAGAGGGTATCTTTAAAAATATTGCTAGGAAAGTATTTTTTTTCGTCACTTGTTAGAGAAAACTAGAATATAATTTCTTAATCAGGTCCAGTTTCCTTCTAAGGAAATCTTGTTCCCCTCCTTTGTCTTATTTGGAGCAGATGAAAGCTGCAGACACAGGACATGTTATTTTTAAAGTTTTTATTATCAGTAAGGTAAGTAGCAGTACTTTTGGAGCTTTAATTGCCAAACCCAGAGAAGGATAACTGTAATATTTAAAATAAAACTGAATGAGAATGCTATGAAAGAACAAATGATAAAGTAACTAGAGATATGCATACATACTATTCCTTTAAAACAAGGCACTTTGTATAGGGAGACGGTACCACTGATCTCGCTGCTGAGATCCTCTTGCTTGTGATCAATGGGAATCAGAGAAGATTAGGGTCTATGATTCTGTATAAAGCCTCTGTGTTGGATTTATTACATGAATTTGAAATATAACGCCTAATCCTACCCTCTTTACGCAGAGGCATGACCCAGGGGTTGCAACACTGGTGTAAAAATTGAAGTAGTACGCTCGGTGCTGAAACCAGTAGCACAGAAACTGGACTCTGCAAAAGATTTTCTGATAACTAGGACCGTTTTTGTTTTGAAGCTTGCTTGAGAGGAGTTCTGACCATTGCTGGATTAGGAAAAGGATAAGTTCTTCAACATAGAAAAGAAAATACATGTGTGTGTGTGTGTATATATATATATACACACACATATATATAAAAGCACCCCAAGTTGAGAGCCGTTGCTATAAAATCCTTTTTGTTGTTTGGTTGTTGTTGGTGTAGTTTAATTCCATTCAAAGTTATTCTTTCAGTGGTTCACTTGAAAACAATAACAATTTTGTACTCCCTCCCACACACAAGATCCACTCCCTTCCTCAGTAATTCTTGTTTGACCTTACAACTAGTTCTCTAGAAACTTTCAGAACAGCTGCCAGATATTTCTGTTTAGGAGTTAACCTCAGCAGTGCTAGGAACACATTACCATGTTGGTCTGCTTTTTGCATTTGTTCTGTAGTGGACACACAGCTTCAAAGCTTGAGGTCTTAGTTAATTCAACATTTTACATGGATTTGACTTCCTCTCCCATGGCTCTGCCTTTTATAGCAGCCAAGTCCCACTGCAGTAATAAAAGGACAAATATGGGAACCCTTGTGATTGGTTGAGATAAAAATTTCTTGGGAGCTATGGAATTTGTTCCTGCAAAAGACTGGACAGACCATGGAATGAACCTCTTACTCCATTAAGTCACACAACACAAAGCATCTATGGTGATGCCCATAAGAGCTTGATGAAACTGTTTTTAATTCAGTTTAGGAAGGAAGAGGGAGTGTATCCTACTCTTTGTTCACCCAACAGATTTAAAAAAACCTAATAGAAGTCTAGAAATAGGGACTCTCCCCCAGACCTATTACTATACGACTGAAAGATTGTTCAGCTTCCATGGGAAAGGCAGAAGGTGTGATATTCTGTGCTTGCCCATGAGAAATAGTCTCATAAGGAAAAAATATGTAGACCAGTGACAGCGGTTTGGAGGTTTTTTGAGCCTCTTAGAGGTTGGAGAAATTCTTGATGTAATTAAGATATTTTGTGGGGTTTCTGTTATTGGTGGCAAGTTCTTCTGTCTGTCTTGCTGCAAACTGAAGTCTTGACCCTAGAAAGTGTCACAGATGTTTACAATAAGAGTTTATGACTGCAGCTACGTGGCTCTGTGATGCTGGCATTGGAAGAAGGCTTTTATGGCACAGCTTTCTGGTCCTAGTGTACAGGCATGACAGTAGTCATGGGGATCTTACCCAAGGAGTACAGTAAATACATAAGCAACTAGTGACAGGGAAATAAACCAACTAAAAAGCCTGTATGTCTGATTTTAGAATCTTTTACATGCATTCTCACAATGTGTACAGAGTAGTACAGCTGCTATCAATCTGTCCTTCATATATCCATATAATCTGCATGTCCCCAAAGCCTTCAGCAATGACTTGCCTCCCTAGAGCCTCATCATCAAAGCCCAGCAAGGTTGATTTTAGCTCTTCATCTCTCTTAAATACATACCCATAGGAAAAAAGTAATTTGCTGTGTGTCTTTGCAAGACTTTTTGAGATGAGTTATCGAGAATTGAGGTCATGCCAGTTCAGCCTGGCAGCTGAGTCCCTCTGCTTGGTTTTCTCCATAACCAATGTCTCCCTAGAAATCTTTGACTCAGATTTCTTGCTTGACTGTGTCGCACAGTCTTTCCCCTTTTTTCAGACCGATGGTTGTATCGGCTGTTGTTGCTTGTTGATCTTCTTCAGCATCATCTGCTTTCATTAGCATTTTTCAACAAAGGAATGAATCAGAATAAATCACAACTAATAGAAATATAGGAACAGATTATCATTTTGCAAAGCCGAACTCTTTCAAAGGAGATTAGAGATTTAAATTTAACAAATACAACTTCATAAATAAACTAAATTAAACATCATATAATTTTACTTTTGAAGCCAAGTAATTTTAATCCATGCTCAGCTTCTCAATATAAATATTTCCCAACTCAGTTTTATTCTTTGAAGCATTCTTATTCGTATTTAAAAACAAAAAATGTGCCAAATTGAACCACAGTTGTGTATGCTGAATAAATGTAAAAGCTTGGGTATATTACATAATAATCTGGGAGTTGGCAAGAGGAAGTGATTGCTTTTGTGAGTGTCCAAGTAGTAGTGTAAAAATGTTTTTCAGAACCTAATATTTCTCTCTAAAGCTATCTGACTGATGGCATGCCTGAAAAATCCATTTCATAAATCACTTCTGCATAGTTCAAAAGGAAGCAATAGATGATTAGAAATCTATATATTTCCCCAGGGAAGATTCATGCAGAAACTCCGGTGGTGCAGCGATTACACAGATGGTCTGCGTTTTGAACAAATTCTTGTTCATAGATGGAAGAAATGTTTCTACTGCATAACTAATTCTTAGAATTGGAAGCATTTAACACCCCAAATATGTTACCTTGTGATTGGAAGTGCACTTTAACAATCATCTTATTAGACCAGAAAGAACTTTTAAAAAAAATATGTGGTAATAAGGTTCAAGAGTATCTTTTTAAGTGTTTCAAATAGTGTTCACAAAGCTGAAATACAATTTTAGTCCACCCTACGTTCAGTCTAAAATGCATGATCAAAAGCCATTCTCCAGTAATAGACTTAAATGCAGTTCATTCTTCCATGTTCATTGAATTGTTATGTACAGGTTGCAGAACTGACCTGTCCAATGACTTCAGTGGCTGAAAGTAGTTGACAGTGGTTTTCAAAAATATTTAATTTCCAAGTAAATCGTATTTAAGATTACCAAGAACTTTTTTTTCCGTAATATCTTGAAGATCAAACAAAATAAGGGTAGTGAAATAAATTTTTGCAGTTTTTTTCTGGTTTTAGTATTAACCCATTTATTTATGTTGTAACGGAGCAATTCCTTTCCAACAGTAGAAAAAAATCTTATACGTAAGATTTCTTTTCATATTAAAGTCACTAATATTGGTAGTTTTAGTAAAATCATCATTTTATTACCACACTTAGATTTTTGTGGTAATAGCTGAATATAACTTTTCCCAATATTTGAGCTGAGGATTCACTGTGTTTAGTAACAATAGAGTAGTGCTTGCTAATTCTCTTCAGTGATTCAGAAGCATCATAGGTTAATGAGTATTGTGGGAAAAGCGCACAGTTAAGAAATGCTTGATGCACACTGGCGTTTTTAGTTTGGCTAATGAAGATAGCTTTGTTCTGACTGCGGAGGACCAAACTCTGCAGCAGCCCTGACGGCAGAGGCCCCCTGCTAGACATGCAGCCATCGGAGTCCTAGGACTTTTTTGCTGTATATTTAAACTGCTGTGCCAAATGATGTGAGCAAGAGCACCACAAGGACGCCCTGACTCATGCAGGCTGTATCGTCAGTGAAGGTCTTGCCGGCGATAAAGCTGTTCGCAATCTGTTTGTCGCAAGTGCTGCTGAAGGGCGGTGCAGGCCCCGGTAGGAGAAGGGGTGCCATAGGCAGGCCAGCGCTGGCGGTCGTCTTGAACGCCCAGCCGTATGGAGTGTGAGAACTTGAGTCACTGAATTTCTTCAATTGAAATGCAGAGCGGCCATCGACAGCAAGTGGAAACGAAGGCTGGTTTTGTTTGTTCGGTCTTCCTTCACAAACGGGAGTTCTGGACAGGCCTCCTGGCTAGGAATTTTATCACATGGCAACCAAAAAATATGATCCTGTCAGTGTCTAAATGCATACAGTTTTATCTGAAATCAAAGGCAATTGCTAGGTCTCAAATTAAATGTGCAGCCAGTATATTTATGTCTTTGGTATAAAGTAAGAGTTGTGATGATGGTGTGAACGTTGCTGCATTAGTACTTCTCTACATTTTCAGGGTGTCTGTAAGTATGTTTGCAGTGATGATGAGACAGTAGGAGGGATAATTTCATTAGTAGAATGCAGCAAGAAAGTAATTCAAAAGCTAGATGAAGACATTTTGCAAATGAAATTTTAGAACTATCACAAATGCAAGAGTACTTGCCCCAAAATGATACGTTGTTGACAGGCATATGCTCTTCAGCGTGGGAACAATGGGAGAGGTCAGGTACAATCGCATATATTTAAAAAGCGTTAAATTAAAATTATTAGTGTTGTCTGCAATAGTAGTTACTAGATTTTGACAATCCTTGCAAAGCCTGATGCAAAAAATTTGGCATAATAGCTTTGGTATTTTTTGGTAGTGCATGTGCCTGCAGGGAAAGAAACATAAAAGCATAATTTAATGCAATTTTTCAGAACAATATATTGACTCTTCTCCTGTGGATTGTAATAGTTCTCTCGCCACTCAACTCTTGGATGCTTTCCCATCTTTATGAATATACATGTTATTTTGGACATGATTAGATTCTGTCCTTCATCTCAACTATCTGTTAATTGCAACAACTGATTTTTACGTATTCAGATCTTCTAAGCATATTGCTTACAATTTTAAAAGACTGATTGATTAAAAGATCTCCTATTTTTAATAGATAAAATACAATCTGATCTTTAGTGGTTTAGCCACCATTACACATAACCAGTATATTAATCTCTTAAAAACTGATACTTCTCAAATAGCATGGGTTTTTGACAATTTGGTAAGGATTTGATATTTGAATGATCAAGGCATGGAGAGCATGATACTGCTTAGCATTCAGGCTAAAATCTTATTTGGTCTAAAACATTAAATATTCTCTTACGCACAAGTTACTAAAATTTTTATCAAAATCTGTATGCATGAATCATTCACAGTAACACAAGGTAATGTATTTGGTTGCAACTCAAACAAAATAACCTCATTCCAGCAAATGTTTCTAATCAAGGGCCAGTAGTCTGGTATGATGCTGCAGAATCGTTTGCTACTGTTATGCAAAGAATATTTTTAACTATGTGTTGTCAGGAGTTAGTGAGGTTACTGTAGTAAATCTAACAAAACAGAGCTTGAGAGGCACAGCAGTTCGTGCCGTATACCATTCCCTGCAAAGGAACTGGCAAGCATGGTGTTAAGTGAGATTGCCTGGTGCCTTTTACTGGGATGCATTAGAAACAGCAGAACTGAATTTTAGGATTAATGTCAGATATTGGCTGTACTGGTAGAAATGCCTGTAACTTCTGATGTTATGACTAAGAATTGTCATCAGTAGATTTCTCTAGAGAGAAATATTTAATAGCAGTCCTCAAGGGGCTATGTAATTTACCCTGCTTGCTGTCTAGGGAAAATGTTTCCAAAGCTGTATAAAAGTGGAAGTCCTAAATATGAGCTAGAGTCAGTATGTTTTTCTTAAAAGATCCCATTAACCTTGTGTCCTCCCCAAAACATCCTCTGGTTCTGAAGATACGTTATATTAGATTTTGAAAAGTAATATATGCTACATATGGGTAGATGTCATTGACATCAGTTGGCAGTATCTTGCATAGTAATTAGGAACGTGACCTGTAAAATACTCAGAGGCTAAGGAAAAAAAAAGTATCTGAATTCATTAGAATTGCTTATTTTTATATGATTTTTAAAATTAGGTCTATTTAAAGCATTCCAGCCTTTATTTTCCTGTATATACAACTATGTTATATACTAACTGTTATGGGATGTTTTTTCAATCACATCTGTTTTACAGAGTTTTAACCTAAATTATTTCTTTCTGGTGGAGCTACACTCGATGAGGCAGCCCACATATATATGCATCACGTGCATCATGGCTAAAATAGCCAAAATAATTCTGAATGAAAAATTAGCAGGTTGTCCATAAAAAAATCTATACCGAAGAAAGTGGATGAAGAGAGAGAGAGAGAGATCTCGGAGTGTATTTTAGGCATCTCTCTAGACTAAAGAGAAATAACTTTTTTGGTTGACACAGCTCTATTTAATTTTGTAATGTCTTTCTCGGTTAATAGATGCAATAGACTTTTGTTACAGAATTCTCATAATAATTATTTTATTAAAGTTTGTAAAGCGACCGGTTTTTGAATGAGTGGTGCTTGCATATTTGAATATTGTTACAAACCCCACTATGCTGTTTTTGAGAAGCATAATTTCAGTGTGTGACATTGCAGTCTATATAGCAAATAAATATTGCCTGTAAGTACATATCAAGGAATATGAAAGGCAGGCTCATATGGGGCCAAGAGCACAGCAAAGACCATGGAGTACAGGATGTGAAGACAGGATAAAACAGAGAACCACCAGATTTCAGAGTATTGAGAGAGGAAATGGCAGGTGAAGTGATTGCTACCTGTTGAAATAAATAGAGCTTACATCTTGAGATGCTTTTGGAATTATTAGAAGTTTTTGGTTTATTGTACACTTTGTTTCAGGTACTGAAGGACTCCTTAGTCTCCCTTTTCCTTTTAAAGCAGTTGTTTGAAACTTTTTTGTAAAATAGGACTGTGGTAAATAATTTAGACGTGTGCTTATAGGTATGACTTCTTTGCATCTGAAGATGTTCCAAAGCCCTACATACCATTTGAAATCAATCCAAGCCTTTTCTGTATCTGCTCTTGGCTTTTTCCTTTTTCTGAATGTTTTGAGGTATGGAGAATTTTCCTAGTAAATAGAAAAATTTCTAGTTATTTTTAAAACATACATGAGTTGGCTATCAGATACAGCTTTTACAGTTATTACTTTTTAATAATATATTCTGGAGAAAACAGTGTAACTACCACATGCATTTCTGCAATGGAAGAAAAACTGTGGAAAGCAAAACAAGCAAATTGTAATGGACTATTAGTCAGATCATTCTCCAGATGAGACATTTGATTTCATGCAAATTCAGGACTGTAGTCTATATAAAGTATGTGGTTATAATACATCTATTGTGTTGTTCATTTTTTAAAAGTGCAAACAACATTAATATAATCTAAAAGCTTTATGTGGTTTTTTTAATACTTTGAAATGGTGTTACTTTTCTTCCTTCTTTTCATTTGAATGTTTAGCAGCGATGCCTGTCTGGACAGGTATATGCTTTCAGAAGACCATTCTCATTTGTCTTTATCACTTGGTCCATGAAACATAGAAGCTATTTGCAATTTATTATTATCTCTTTTGGTCCCTCTTGGTTTCATGCTAAGAATATAGTCTATTAGAGAGGTAGCAGATGAGTCTTTTTTTCTTTTCTTTGACCTTAAATTTATTTATGTTCTGTGGAAAAATCCTGGGCTGCTTCAGTTAAATCAGACAAATCTTATCATGAGTTCAAGCGACATGGTAATATGTATTCTTCCAGTGTTGCATTTAATCTCAGGGGTTTTTTTGTGTGGTTTTTTTTGTTTGTTTGGTTGTTTTTTTGTAATTCTCTCTCCTTCTTATGTCTGTGAAGATTTAACTAGAAATTGAATTTAAAAATATGGAATAATTGTCAGAATTGAAGTTAAAGGTACTTGTTTTATGTGGCTGGTAGATGACGGAGGAAAGGGAAAACTTAGAGTATGTGTTGGAGACGTAATTGGGTATTCTATAAAGCTAATTTAAAAAAAAAATTTTTTTTAGAAGTATGTATTTATGTAATGTAAGCAGGCTAATTTTGAAAATGACCTGAAGAAAGCATGTACAAACACAGACAATAGCTTATGATGGTTTGAGCACAAGGCATCAGATCATTTATAAGTTAACATCAAATTTGGTAGTACTTTATGTATCTTGGTATGTTTTGCTGAAGCCATACTTCCTCTTTTTTTGGAAGGTCACAGAATCATGATTCCTCTTTGAGTTTAATCATTCCAGTATAATAGGTTTTGACTCAGCTGTCGGACATGATGAGGATTAAAGCTTAGTATTTGAAAATAAACATCTTGGGCCAGCTAACCTTAAAACTGTTGAGCTCTCTGTCTGCCAGGAGATGTGCTGTTCTGAACCCTGCTAGACCATGGGCGAGTACCTTGGGTTAGACCCTGCGAAAGACACGCTAGGTTTCATCAACAACTCTACAGGCATTTTTTTCTCTCTTGAGCACTCAGTTTTGCCCTCTTAACATTCCCAGAACATTTTTTGTCTGCGTGTGTGTACACACCACGTGCATATATATATTTACATATGTATAAAAGTTGTTGCATTTTTTTTTTTCCTGAAGGAATACTTACTGAATTAGCTGACCAGTTTTGAATTGCGAATGGTTTAGTGGAAGTTAAACATTAACTAGATAAAACATAATCAATTACTAAGTAAAAACTTTGTTAGCAACAATGGCAAACTGGTATAAATCTATCAAGTCCCATTGTTGTGCCCTTTTTTTTATTGAGAGAAAGGAGTGAGTTAACAAACAGCAGCATTTCTCCTATACCGTCTTCAATGCTGCCATCTGAACATATTTTAAGGACTATGAAGGAGTCATGTGTTGTGTTCTAAACCTGCAGTTGTTCTTAAATGTATATTTGTATGCAAGTCTGTATTTGTGCCAGAGTGTTTTTCAAGGTAGCCATGGAACTACTCTGTCTGCACAGGTTGAGATATTTTTTTTTTTCATGCAAACCTTTTGACAGGTTTTCTAGTGAAGAACATATACATGAAAATATAATAGTAAAGAGTCATGTAGTTTTTTGTAGCAGTTTAAAAGACTGAAAAAAATGGCTTTGAGAGAAGAGATTAATTTTCTTAAGGATACTTTAAAAGGTATTGGCAGTTTCTTCTCTCATTTCAGTCTTTGTCCTCCTGTTCTGACAGCTGCTGCTCAGCATTTTTCTTCTGCTGCTTAGTCTTGATAAGCAGTGGTGTTTTGTTTTTTTTTTTTTTATTCCTGTTGGGCTTGAGCTGTAAACGGTTGGTACTTATGAATATCATTAAGGCTGGTAGGGGAAGAAGCAGGTAATGCAGTGTATTTTGTTGGAGCTCTGATCTTATTGCAGCGTTTTCACAAGACTCATCTCAGCTATATCCTCAGTGAAGGGGTAAAAGGCTAATTAGGCAAATACATCGTTCTTTAGGGGTGGGTAAACCTGTCTGGAAAATTTAAACAAGATAACAAAGAGTGCTCCAAACTGAAGCTAAGCCAAAGTCTTTTACATTGAAACCAAATCTAAAGGAGCTGTTCTGCTTAAATTAACTTTCTGAAGCTCCATCCAGATTTTACCTGTTGATAATCATATTGTCATCTTTCAACTCATGTGAGAAGCATTAACAACATTTTAATATTAGTTCTATTTCTTTTGTATCTTTTATCTGTGGTTTATTTCCAGTGTGTTAGATTGTAGCTGACACGACAGAACCGTTGCTTCATATAAAGACGTGGCTAAACAAATTGTTTTATAAGCAAAGCAATTTCTGAAACCAGGCTACCTACAAATCTTGTGCTGTGTCCCTAAATTCTTATTCCACAATGTCCCCATTCCATTGCAGGTGATGTTGTGTGCTTCCCCTGTACTCTTCTGCATTTGATCTCTGTCTCTAAGCCACCCTCCTGACACTCGTATCTCACGGTGGTACGTGCCCAACTTCCTTTCCCTTCTCCTCTCCCTGTGCAAGACCACCACCTTTCCCTTCTCACCTCTCTTGACTGCTGACAGGATCAGTGGTTACCTCTGCTATTGAAGATGTGTAAGTACTGACCATTTGGTAAGCTAAGAACTGCTAAGTTACAACTTTTCCATCAGTATCTGTGCTAAAGAGGTTTCTTCCTTCTCATCAGACCCAGAGAGATATTCAAATATTCAGGAAAGTTGTAGGACCTATGTACTTGTGAATTACCTCTCCTCCATCAAGTTGGTTGTAATGGGCAAGTGAATTAAAAGTTTGTCAGGGGAGATGGGGATAGGCAGCATTCTGAAAACCTCATTTCCTGGGGAGAGCATGCTAAATTTCAAGGAAAAGTATTTTGATAAAATTATGGAGAAGGAAACTGGTTTTGTGAGCATAACCTCTAGTTTTTCCAGTGTATTAATAATAAAAACTGCAAGAAAACCAAGCATCTTCTACAATAAAATGTCAGGACTGTATTTCAGAAGATCTACTTGTATTAATACAAACATTCTATACTTTATTGTAGTGTGTTAAATACAGATGTGTGTAATGCTTTCAGATACATATTCATACCATGTATGTTATAATTTACCTGTTAAAAATGGGAAATATCCCAAATTACGGTAGTTAACGCTAAGCCAAAAATAATTTAGTTTAATTGCACAGTTACTTCTGTTGTTATAGTATCAGTGAATAAAATAATTATTTATGAAACATTTTTGCAGCAGATGACCAAAATGTTTTATTGCTCAATACTATTCATTGGATTAGGAAAATGGATTACAACTGTGAGTAATGAGTTCTTAAAGCCCCTGAATGATGTGATTTCTGTAAATGTCGGCTTGATGTCATTAACCTTAAGCATTCTGAGAAATAACTGACTCTGCAAGATTTGCCTTTACCTAATATTTTGTACTGAGTTTACTCTGTGTGTTTATTAATATACATGTGAGATCTAACTGGAAGTCACTTAAATGAATATGCTTGGTTTCGAAAAAAATGTAGGAACTAAAGAATTTCTATACTTGTGCAGATTACAAATCTGCTTAGACCTGTGTTTACATGGTCCTATTCATCAAGTGAAGAGTGATCTTGTAAAATAATAGCACGAAAAATGAAAAGATTGTGTGTTTGAACGAGAGCATTACTTAATATAATCCTTATCTTATGTTTTCTTTTCAACAACACCACTTTTTAAGATTTTGCCTGTAGTGATCTCTTACTCAGTGGAAGTTTAGCTCTGAAATCAGGGTGCAGCTGCCATTATGAAGCCTTTTAATTAAGTCTCAGTGCTAGTCACTGCAGTGCTGTATTGTTTTCCAATGAACCCGTGCAGACTTCACCGCAGAACTAGTCCAGGAAAATGTACTTATTTCAATTTTATTTGTCTAAAATAGCAAATATGCCAGCAATAAACTATGAGTGAGATGTAGTACTGCCCCCACCTCCCCTGCCCTACAAGGTTGGAAACTTTTTTCTCAGATCTGAAATGATAAATTGTAACTTCAATATTGGTCCAATTGGAAAACCAATCATGTAGGCATAACTTCTCTGTCTGGGTGTCTGTTTTAAGGCACGTGGTGAAAAATATGCCCTCCGGCAATGAGAAAGCAAAGCCTTAAGTATGGGGTTGGTAATTAAGTTTGTCAACAATGACAGTTCTGGGAGACTGTTTTAGGGGGCAAATGATCTGCAGTACCATCAAGCAGGGTATATAATTACAACTCTCTTACACATCTTTCTAGTTTGGTGTATCTTCCCTTCAGAATGCTTTTGCTGAATAGATGAACAACATAGCACTGAAAATAAGCCTTTAGGGGCTGGCTTGTAACTGTAGGTTGGCTTCAGCGGGCTAACTCACAAAACGGGTGTTGGGAAAGCTTGCTATGTGTATCCTGCTGTTAGACCAGCCTGCTACTGCTGTGTTGATTTGTTGGTGGTTTTGGTTCCACTGTCTCACAGAGTAAGGTCAGACATGGGCAGTTGGCTTGGAATGAAGACTCTTGTTTTCTGTGTGCTTAATATCTCCCTTGACTCTGTAAATGCAAGGCTGCAACTTTAACTGCCAGAGAGCAGAAAAAGGAAACATCAGTGTGCATCTTCCTCTTCTCTGAAACCCACCGTCTGTACCAACTACATTACACCCACAGATACAACAATTATGCAGAAAAAGTAAACAGTATGAATGACAATGTGAGGAAGACAAAATCCTGTGTCATCTAGGCTACGGCAGCGTTTTCAGAAAATTTCTTCCAGACTTCTGTGAAGCAGGTCATCAGGTAATTCAAAGCACAAATGGGCATTTGACAGCAACGTAAGAGGTGCAGATGATGGTCGGGCTTCCCCCTCCCCCAGACGTATGGAGTGAAGGGGTTCCCGTTGAGATGAGTGCTGCCGAGACAGAAGCCTCCTATCTACCTTGTTGTCTCATCCCTTCGTTCCTGCCACTTACAGCAGCTGTGTAGCAGAGATCAAAATTATCATACTTTGTTTCAGGGTCTACCAAGCATTTGTCTTGAGACACCTTGTCCTAAGGAAAAAAACCATCCCCTTTTGCAGACTTCTATTTCTGACTCTTGAAGTTTGCTTTTGGCCTAGATTAATTTCTAGTCTTTGTTGTCTTACTAGTCAGATATTCTTCTTTGTGCAGCTGAATGGGAAAGAACGGGAAGGAGTCTTTAAGTAACTTCCTGGATTTGCGTGAGAAACCTAAACGAAGGGAAATATGATCTTTCTGATGTTTTATGTAACAGCTGTACTAAAATCAGCATAGAGTGAGAAATGGATGTCCTACTTCTGGTTATTGGTGTCCTCAGTAATGTTGTTCTACTTGTGCCCTTTTTTCATGGTTCCATTTTGCGGTGTGTGTTTGAAAGGTTTGAACTCCTGACAGACAATGTATTGTTTTCTTCCAAATTTCAGCCTTGATTACTTGGTGGTAATGGAATTAATAACAACAGAGTTCTAAAATTTTTTAGGATCTTTTGTCTGATGATTTATTAAACAGACAAAATATACAGTGAACTCCATGCAGGTTTTATGTAAAGAAAGGGACGGAACAGAACAGATAAGATTTTATTGGGATGCCATCAGACTGGGTTTAAATTCTGTACTTTTCTGATTGACAAATAGAAGTCAACGTAGCAGGAAGAAAGATAGTGAGGAGAAGTAAAATGGTGACCTGTCTTCTCACGAAAAGCTATTGAATTGCTGCAGTTTACGGTACAATATTTTTAAAATATTGAGAAATAGAACTGTTTGCCAGATCAGTATGATTGATTTGGAATTACCGACCTTTCCCTCATAAAGACTATCTGTTGTCTTTGCAAGCTTATTGGTGGAATATTTTTGCAAAGACTGGCATAATTTATGGGGGTTTATAGAGGTTTTGGTCTTTAAAACCTTTTTCTCCTGAATGATTTCTGTTTTCTTCTTAAATGGTTTCTAAAGATTCCTCAAGTGAGGGATTCCTGACAGAGAACTAGCAGCTAGTATAACTTTTTACTGCGGTTACTTTTGTGCACCTATGGACGTATAATGACACATTTGAGTAGGTGGTTTAACACTTGTCATTCGTTTCTTTTGGGTTCTAAATGTAATAGTCTTGTTTTGGCCATGACTTCACACTTTGATTTTTCCAAAATTAGTTTATAGTTTTCTTTGCTTGTTTGGCTTCTTTGTTTTCTGAGCAGTATGAAAATCTCATCACAGAGTTCATGTAGGAGATAGAGTCATAGAATGCTTTGGGTTGGAAGGGACCTTTAAAGATCATCTAGTCCAACCCCCAGCCATGGGCAGGGACATCGTTCAGCAGATCATGTTGTTCAAAGCCCCATCCAACCTGACTTTGAACACTTCCAGTGATGGGGCATCCACAGCTTCTCTGCGCAACTTGTTCCAGTGTCTCACCATCCTCATTGTAAAAAATTTCTTCCTTATGTCTGATCTAAACCTACCGTCTTTCAATTTGAAACGGCTGCTCCTTGTTTTGTCACTACAGGCCTTGGTAAAAAAAAATCTGTCTACATCTTTCTTATAAGAACCCTTTATATATTGAAAGACCACAACAAAGTCTTCCTGGAGCCAGAGTGTGCTACTTATTTGAAGTGCAGAAGCATTATTCACAGGAAAAAAACAAACTACTTTTAATTTAAAAGGTGGATACAGTCTACATTACAGTGCAGGGGAGTACAGGCATCATGATGATTTTTCATACTGTCCCGATTAGTATGTCCCATAGAGACATTGTAAATTACCAAAATATCATGTGAAAGGGAAGTGTATTAATCTATTTGATTATTCTTTCAGTAAATCTACCTCTTTGAATGCTGGCTGCAATTCCTTGAAGTTATAGTGGCTATGGTTACGATTTCCTTGGAACAATAAACAGCGGTGACTGAATGGCTTTTCCAGCCAGCAACAAGATATATTATTGTGCATTCATTTTCTTAGTAAGGCTGTTTCAAAGAAAGATTGAAACTCAAAACTTACGTTAAAGTTGCAAAAATAGAAATAAAAGGTATGTTTTATGTTTTTTCCTATAAGAACTATGCTCTCAATGGCAAACACATGGAATATGTGTCCCCTACATATAGGAGCTGACATATCAGTTTCTTAATTGAAAATATAAATGAAGCTCAAATGGGATGTGAGTTGTCGATTGTAGAAGACCAGTTTTAGGTTTATGTGCATTCAAGCATGGTAAGTGTTGCTGCTCCAGCCTTATTACATAAAGAATGTCTAAGCTGTTGTGGAAGCTTAGTACAATCTAAACTGGATGAACAGGATGTAGTAAACAGATTACAGCAATGTTTACTGGTAATTCGTTCTGATGTGGGGTGTAAAGGAACCATTAAGTGGTGTATAAATAGGGTAAAATGAATAGGTGCTGTGCAGGGTTGAACAGTTTTCAAGTTAACTGAGCAATAACTCCAGAGATTTCTCTAAGGAGAAAAAAAAAAAGTCAGCTTTGCTTAAGTAAGATTGAGATAAATATGCTTTCGGTTTGGAAGGTATGTTTTCAGCACAAAGGATTAAGTGGACTTGGCAGTTCCTTTGAGCTTGACATTGATATTGTAATGAGCTTTAAATAGTTGATTCCCAACACCTCCTGCTCCCTTTGCCCATGAGGTCAGCCCCAGGGTCAAACTGAATACCAGGAGGCTGGCTTCTCAGACCCTGAGGGACATGTCCCCAGGTAACACTCTTGAAAATCTGTCAGTTCATCATGACTCACTTGAAGTGCTACTCGCAGAAGAGAAAGCACAGATTACACCATTACCATCTGTTAGAAGCCTCCTGCTCCCTCATGGCTGAGGCTTTGGTGTGTGAAGATGTGGCAGGAAAGATGACATAGCAGAAGAGGACGGTGAGAAGTTCTGCTTCTGCTTGGCGTGAAAAGCAGGTGACCAGACCACACGGTCCTTGTGCCATTTCAGTGACCTCCCATTTCATCACTTTTATGTAACAGTATTATTTCTTAACAGCAAGTGCAACTTTCTCCTTATATATTTGCACCATCTCTTTCCAGAGCACCCAAAATAATTTTAATTTCTGCAGTAAGAGTGTGGTGGGTTGCATTCTTTTTGTTTGAGAAAAGCTGACTGACCGCTTGAGAATATAGAAGCATAACTGGACTGGTACCTACAATCTTTGAAAATGGATCCAAAAAAATCATCATGCTTGTCATACTTCAAGGACATACAAGACCTTGACACTTCTGCAGTGAGATCATTGTGTCTGACATGCTTGCAGATTTTTGTCAAGAAGGTGGGCAGAATCAACCAGAAAAGAGAAATACAATGAAAATATTTAAAACCAAATAAAGTAAATGCAAAATCATTCAAGTTAATGTAGAGAACAAACCTAAATGAAAATAGCTATTCTCAAAAAACTTTGAGCTAAGCATGAACCAGGCATTTTTATTCTGAAACAAATCCAAATCATTGCTATTATTCAGGAATAGTAATTCTGGAACAGTAAATTCAGATCATCTCCAATGTGGTGAGAAGAGGTAGCTCTGAAGGCCTGTGCTCCCAAGTTAAGGATCAGCAGTAACAGGTAGATAGAACATATGGGGAAGTGCAAGAGTACTACAAGGAAATACCACTTCCTGGGATGCCTATTTGTCAAATAAATAATTGTGACCTTGTTTCTCATTGGTTGTCAGGGAATAGATTGGTTTTGAAGTCTGAATTAATGTGTTATTTCTAATAGCTAAGTGACCTTATGGTTAGAATGCTGTAACCCATTCATGATGCAGATGAGAGATGGGATCATGAAGCCCATAGGAACATTTTTACTACTGTGAGTAGCTTAGGAGTAACTGGCTTTCAAAATTTCAACACTTTAAGTGGACCACTAGTAATACTTTTGCAACTATTTCATTGTTTAAGGAGAATCTTGTTCCAGGTCTGCAAAAACCCCCAAACAAGCAAACCTCCATTCCCCTCAGTCTGGGAATCAAAGTGATCTGGAATACTGAATCTACTCCTTTATCCTAAGAGGACAACTTTCCTGGTTGACTGAGGCATTGGGGGAGTTCGCACCACTTCTGTGACTGATTAGAACTAGAAATAGAAAAATTTCGAGCTTTGCGTCAATCATCTGTTTTGCAGCGATTTCATCCCCACGTAGCAGCACCCATTATTTTGTAGTTTTCCCTACATTGGCCCCGCAGCATTTAACGAGCCGCGCTAGCAGCGCACCCTGCCCTGCGAGCGCCGAAGCACGTGCGGATGCGCACTGTGCCTCTCCTTCTGCGCCAGCAGGTGTGGAGCCCAGCGTCCCCAGGGAGGCGGGGGACACGTCGGACCTTTCGTTCCTGCCTGCTGGGGTGTTGGACCATCGTTTCCTGCACGTAAGAAGAGGAGTCTGCCCTCCGCTGCTCGTTTCCCCTCTTCTGTTGTGAGCGGGTCGGGGTGGCTTCAGAGAAGTTACGGTGGAACAACCCGAGTTTTACTGTAATTTTGAACTTCTGGTGTTTGCTGAGACCAGTATGAAAGAAGTCAGTTTTAAAACTGGAACAAAGGAACTTTAAGTCAGACTCTTTGGCACAACTCTCTTGCAGGCTGTTCTTGGCAACAGTTCCAGAGAGCATCTTTGCTGTTTTTAAATTTACAATAGAAACAATTTGTGAAGTTCAAGATTTTATGTAATTTACACAGAGGAGAATGTAGTTTATAAGGCTGACTGTTCCTTACAGTTCCTAATACAGTATAACAAAAAATAACAAATGGTAGTAAATAGGTATTTGAAACCTACAAACAAAATTTCTGTGCCTCCCGTGCGGATGACAGAAGAGGTAGAAATGGTGTGACTTTGATATTTAATCTTTGGTTTTGATAGTTTGTCACACCAGGTTTTTTTTCAAGGATTACTTTTTATTTTCCTGAAAAACACAGGTATGATATAACATGATACCCAAAGAGCACCTGATGTTTTTTTCAGCCAGAACTTCCAGATGGTCAAAACCATGATTTTTTCATACCAAGGTGGGAAATGACAGTTTCACCTTTGCTGTCTATTTTCTTCCTGGTAGTATAGAATAAGAAGGGCTAAAGATGACAAAATTTGGGGTCGTGTTTTTTAAACAGTGTAGGCACAAGTTCAGTGTTGGAAAAAAAATCCACTGTTAAATTGGCATATATCAGGGTTGAGTGATCTAGTTGCAGTTCTGCATTTCAGTTTTAACATCTACACTTACTGTGTTGTTGCTGAGGGTGCAACAGAGAACAGTTTTGTTTTGTTTTTCTTCTAAATTGGAGGCAAATTACTGGACCAGAGCCTAAGTAAGAAATTCTGAATCCTATGACAAGAACCAAAAGTTTGTCCCATGATCAATGTAACTACTTTTCAAGTCCTGTGTTAGGATTTTTTTGTGTGTGTTGTTTTAATAGGGATTATTTTTACCCAAACCCAATAGTTTGCAAATTAACAGGTTTTTTTTGTCATGGAGTAAAAATAGCAGATCTTGTCAGCACATTTTTTATCTTTTTCTCTGTGCTAAAATGTTCTTTCAATGAAGAAAAATCCACCTCATTGCATCTTGGAATTGGGAGGAGGGTTCCTTCAGGCCATTGTGAGAGACTTGATGTCAGTTTGCCTCTGGAAGTGATACAGGCCAGTAGGAATTGTCTTGAACTGCTTCTCAGGTTGAGCGTGCGATTCAAAGATGGGAATATCTTTAAACATAGATTTCCCTCTTCAACACTGTGTTTTCTTATTTTTGTCCTTTCTGTGCACAAGATTAAATATAAAAAACATTAATACAGTTCACTGATCCTTGCAAAAGCTTTCCCTATCAGTCACGCACTCATAATTTGTAGTTAAATTTAAAGATATTTACATTATGCTTAAGTGTTCTTGGTAATGGTAAAGCTTCTGCTTTTCAGTATTAGTTTCCACTGTACATGTTATAAGCTAAAGGTATCATTTGAATTTTGTGATGTCTTAAGCTGTTCTACCAGTCATTTTCACAAATGAACAAAAATAGAAAATGCTGTAAAAAAAAAAGTGAAGTGAATTTTTGAGAATTGCTAGCTTGTACTTTTATAATGTTCGTAAGTATTAAAATTTTTCTCTTTCTACTAGAGACAGATTTTTTTGAGATTTTAAAATTAATTTAAAATTAACGTTGGTCAGCATTTTCTTTTCTATTTCTAAATTTTACTAAGATGCTCATGCAACTAATACAAATATGGATTAAATTTAGTCTGTGGGGATAAAAAGGAGCAAAATAAACTATATTATTATTATTAACATACTGAATTTTTAGTCATTAATATGGAGTGGTTGGATTCATGTTAATCTCAAATGTCAGCAAGAAATTATTATCTTGAGCATTTCTGAGTTCCACCTGGTGAAGTGAAAATTAACTCAATTGTTCAGAGTGCACTTACTGAAACGTTACTACACACACTGTTTGTTCTGAAACTCAAACCGAGTAGCAACCACTAGCAGAAGAGATTGGTGGGATTTTTAGAGAGGCACAATGGTTTCTTATCTTCATACATGTACATTTTCCTAGAGTCAGTCTGAAATTGAAGAATGACTTTTGTTTGTACTGTTTCATACTTAGAAGAGGTAATGTTTTAATTCTATGTTAAATATATATAGTTTAGGTTCTTCCGGACCAATAATATCAAATTTTCAGGCTGCTGAGTGGCTTCCACCTTCCACTGAAGCAAATGAGTTGATGTAATGTAAGATACTGGTGAGGAATGAAGAAAAAATCTCTCCTACTAATTTGCATTAATGTGTCACTGGGGCAGAATATTTTCCCTTGACCCATTATTTATTTCTTAGGTCACTTCTTGTAAACAAGAAATGGTTTGAAAAGTGGCTCTGGAGAAAGAATTCAGGGATTTTGGCATTTGTGGCGTAGTGCTACCATGATAAAGTAATGCTTTATGAAACATTCATAAAATTATGAAGTAATGCTTATATTGGTATATGCTTTTTTCACGTGCGAGATTTTGTCATTTGGATAAGGGCAAATAATTTGTTTCTTTATTTTCCTGCTTCATCTTCTGAAAAATCTTTGGGCATGTGTGTGTTTTAGTAGTCCGAAGGTTACATTTAGCTCCGGAAAATGCTTTGCACTGATGGTGGTTATGCAAGCTCTTTTTGCTACTCTTATCCTTCTGGGATGGCTTCTGCATGAATTCAGATAAACAGTTTGTGAAAATGGTGTAGTTGTGAGTTATCTGGCCCTTGGTGCTCTGAGAAAAAAGGAGAAAAATTTCTATTTTGATGACTTCCATTTAATGATTTCAGTCATGTGCCTGAATTTCAAGGAAATACAATAATTTATTAAACAGCAATCACTCTGAATCTGTAAAATATAAAGGACCATAGTAGGGACACTGTGAGCCTTGTTTATATCTGATCTGGCAACTAAAGTACAAAATGGCCCAGTACTTCCATGCAAAGACTGGTGAGAGCTTAAGCGGTGTGTTTGAAGAAGCCGTTGCATTGCACTTGCTAAAGGGTAAGCAGCCATTAGGCTCCCTGATCAATTAAATATAAATATTTAAAATAGATCAGTTGCACCACTCGAATAACTGCAAAACATACTTCTCCGGACATCACGTATGTTGAGATGTGTAATTACCAGTACTATAACCAGTTGTAATTCTCTTTTGCTAAATGATTTATTTAAAAGTTTGGCTTAGTTTTTTTATTCTGTGTGGTTTGTTGTTTGTTTTTGTTTTTTTTTTCTCTCTCATTAAAAAGGTCAGGGTTTCTTTCTTGTAATGCAACTGGCACTTCATACCAAAACCAAAGCAGATGTCAAAAAATGCAGAGGGACTTTTCTGTGTTCGTTTAGCTGAACAGACTGCATAATTGTTGAGTGAGTAGCTACAGTTTAAGTTTCTTAGGAGATATTTGTTTGCAAGTTAGCATTATAGCACTTATCAGCTTTATAAGCTGCATGTCTTCTACGGCTGCTAAAAGCTGGGAGAGGAATCTGAAAGCTTCCACCAGCTTACGCAGCTCCAGCTATTCTTGAAAATCTGGGCTGGATGAGCTGTGCCTTACATGCGGGTCCTCTGGCTTCTCAGGGGCTGGCACAGGAGAAGTTCTATCAGGTGTCTTACGTATCTTTGATTTTTATGTGTTCAACCCGGATCAACCCTGCCTGTGTTCGGCTTATGAAAATAGAGGCTCACTTTGAATTTTCTGGTATATGAGTATATTATGTATATATGTACATGGGACGCTGATTCTGTAGTTGGGATCGGAGTATAACAGTTTTAAAATGTAAATTACGGGAACTTCCTACTTAACTCATTCTAGAGAAGGTTTGTTATCTGGGATTAGTAGTCCTTAAATGCGAAGAGGATATTTTTAAAGCTGTGTTTGTGTTTTGGTCAGATATTTGGGACATTCTTATTATAGTTGGTATATTTTCTTCGTCATAATTACGGAAAAAACCATGGTGGGGGATGAATTCAGACTGTGAGAACAGCCTGAGCACAAAAGTACACAAATGCAGTATTGGTTTAGCAGATCTAACATAGCATGTAATTAAATGATAATTTTACTGAGGTTGAAAGGGGTTTTGCAATTTAGGCGTCCACTGTTCTACCTCTTTAAAAAATAGATGAATGACTTAAAAAGACTGTGTGGCTCTTCTGAAAAACATGTTTTACAGAGCCTTGAAAAGTAGAAAACATTTACTTTTGAAACTTTCTTCTCAAGCAGAAAATCTGTTCTTATATTACGAAAAGGTTTGCCATGACAGATGCTTTTGGATGAATTCAGACTAATAAAGTTACTTGAGAGAATGTTTTTGATTTGATTTGATACTAACTGAACTGCATTACGGACATTGGACAATCTTACAGAGAAAAGAGATGGGTGTAGATTATAGAGATTATGCAAGAGATTCAGTTTGTTCCCATTTGATTCCTTTGTATTATTCTGCCTTGAAAATTGCTAACAGCAAGTGATTAATAAAATATAACAAAGATATCATTAGGTCAAATTTTAGGGCCTGCCCCTTAATGGGTTCAAGTTGATACGTCTCTAGAAACTGTTCTGTCTTGCTTATGCACCTAAGTTTATGACAAAAAAAATTTCTCCCCATGCCCTATTCTCACGTAACATCAATTGGTTCAGTTCTTAATCGTCAGAGGGAGCAGAGGAGAATACTGCTGCCTGGAGTTCTGCATGTTTTCAAACTACTGCAAAGAAGTTGCTGTTGCTGAAGGCATGGCCACTTAGTGAATCCCTTCCCATACCGGTGACTTTGGTGGCATCGTTCGTGATGTGAAATGTATTCAACCTGCATAAAGATGTAGCGTTTTTAACAGTTGTGTTTGTACATTAATTTGTGCTATCATGATAGTCAACGCTCTATTATAGGTTTTCGCAATTGTCTTTAAAATCTGGAGACACAATGGCTGGCTTGCACTTACCAGTTACCTTTGGGGGCAGTAAGTTGACACCTTCATAAAATATTACTGCTCAGTTGCTATCTATACATCTAAAAAATGTGCTGCAGTGGTATGTCTTAGGTACTGCTGCAACAGCACAAAAAATCTGTGGAGTTGAGTTTGTTTTTACCTTTCTGTAGATGAGGTCAAATTTCCTTTACACGTGCAGGTTCTGTAGCACATTGTTTCGGGGAGATGTCTAGATGTCTGTGAAATACTGAGGTACAGCAGACACTCGTTTCTTAGATGCAGAGCTAGGAGGCGATTTTTCATAAGGCCCCTAGCTTCTGTAGTGCCTAACTAGGAGCTTTCTTCATAATTCATAGTTCTTGCACCTTTTTCAACTCTGCTTGCAGAGAATTAGTGTAAGCAAAATTATTCAGAAGATGAGAAATGGAAGATCTGATATAAAGGTCACCTCTGAAACTGTAAAGCATACAATCATATTGATTTCATCAAACCCACTTTTTTCTTTCAGGCTGTTGCTAGACAGTTTTTGCTTAAAAATCCTGGTTTCTTTTAAATGTTCTTTTAAATGAGCTAGTTTATTCTTAAATTTGAAACCACATAGCTAAATTTATGGAAATACAGGTAAAGGTGGCCTCCATTTTCTATTACCCTTTGCCAAATTCATTGCTTCCTAGTTTTGTGATTCATTTAGTTCTTATTTCTCCCGCATATTTTTTTGAATGAGATGGTAGATTTTAAAATGTTGCTGAAAATGGCCTTCTGATTTCCTATAAAGAAAAATGCAATTCAAAAGTTAAAAGTATTTTATGGCTTGAGAAACTAGTGGTGTTTGTGCCCTTCCCCCAAGCAACAGGGTCCCCCCACTGGCCTTCCGTCATCTCCATTCTTCTTTATTCGTTCCTTGAAATTATACTCTCTCCTTTAACCTTGTACATATGCCTTGATACAATGATTTGTCATATTGTATAGACTTACTGTATCTTATCTTATGTAGACCTCTTAAAATAATCTGGTGCTATTGTTACAGGTTTCCTACAAACTGCTTGGACAAGCAACAATACTCTATCTGTTATGAAAGTTATCTAGGCCAGTAACTTAAATTTACGTACAGGAAAATGTATATATATCTGGCTAACAAATATGATTTTTGTAATCTAATGTGAAGATAACATTTAGTTACTCTAAGCTTCATGCAAATTTTAGAGCAGTGGCAAAAGTGACTTTCCTAAAGTAATATCTTGGAATGGTCTTGAATGTCCAGTTCCTACTCTGTGAGCCAAACTTCTGTCATTTTGTTTCTATAATTTTTAAAGCACCCGCCAGCGTAGATTTTTGGCTTTTTGAGTTGATCACAGTAGTAATAAATAAATAAATAAATGCTCCCCACCCCAATTGACTTTTTTTTCTCTATTGATGTAGATAAAACAATTTCAGAGTTATTCAGGATGGAAAGTATCATTAAGGTAAGGTAAATAAGTTACTTTAACTCTTAAATTTAGACTCTTCTGCTCAGGCTCAGAATGGCTACTAGTAAACACTTCTGTTCTTGAAAATGGGAATTACATGAAAAAGTATTTATTTGTATAAACGTTATAGTGCCAACAGCATTCGCTTTGAAGTGCCAGTTACCCTTTGCCTGTGTGGGAGCAACTACCGATCCGCTCTTCCCCCCATTAACTCCAGTCGCTCATTGTTCGTATGTATGGACACAGTTGCATTTTTGGCTGCCTGCGCCTAGTGCACTATGTACTTTTGCAGGTCACAGTGCCATTTGGGCTTTGAATAATTGTGTAATGTGTTTATTGGTTACTTTTCGTCTGCTCTAAATAAGCTCCATAGTATGCTGTACAATATGTGCAAATCCTTGATAAATCAAAGAGTTACTTTTCAGTAAAACCAGTTAGAAGTGAACTATAAGTCTGGCTGTGTGGAGTGAGTGGAGCTTCTTATGGATGCATGGAAATGCTTTGCTGAGCAAACTGCTTTGTTTAACAGAATATGCTGTAATTTTAGAAATTGGGTTGGCGTGTAAGTAGCTATGAGACAGAATTGTAAGTATATTTCAGGATACACCTGTATTTTTAATGCTTAGTCAAATCAGTGTAAATACTCGCAGGACACCAGTTAAAAAATGTGCTTAACGTGTGTTTTAATTTTGCCATTTAAAAGGCAGACTTGCTATAACATTCTGGACTTGTAAGAATATGAAAACCAGCAATTTATTACAGTTTCAGTGCTTTCTTGCTCAAGTTCATGTTTGGACATGAAATGTGAATATTTTTGTCCATGATTTTTAAATAGGTATTTAGGCTGAGTCCGAACAAATAGATATTTAACATGTTTATCACTTTGACTTAAGAAATGAGTCATCTTACTAACAGCAATTTCTTCTCAGTACTTAAGAAAAATATTTTATGGATGTTGCACGTACTGCTTTCTTTTTAAAGTATAATTTGTTTTATTTTGGATCATTTGCATGCCTCAAATGTACATTTTTAAATGGTTGTATGGTGCCATATTTTGTTTCTGTAATATTTTTAAGTGTTTGAATTACCTAGATTTTAACAATTTATTTTAGTAGTTGGGTGAAGCTATCTCTAGCATTTTTTTGGAGTCTCTTTTTACACTCATAAACGCAAGAATCTGTGACTGTTTGTTCTTCACCTCAATTGTCTGTTATGGAGGGTCTGCCCATGTGAAATACTACTTTAAATTCTGATTGGTCAAGTACCCATTAACTCATAGAATTTGATCTTCTAAGGTAAAATTCCAAAAATGCTGATTTTTAAATAATAGTATAATTCTTTTTTAATTTTAAATAAACAGTATAATTCTTCTAGACTGTATCACAAATATTTATTAGGCCTATAGGAGAAAATGTTATGTTTTATAGATACAAAGATCTGTAATGGAAAGGAATCAGCAGTTAATTTCATCACTTTTTCATAGTGGGACAGTGATAAACATAATTAGCACCATTAAAATATAGTAACTTTTACTGAGATAATTGGAGGATAATTTTAAAAAGCGGCACTAAAAGCTTGCTTTCTTTTGGATATTTTGTAAGTCTTTTTTTTGTAATCACAACTCTGTCTTTTATTGATGGGATAGAATGTTTATCTGTGAGAAATTAATGGGTTTTGAAGGCTTAGTGTTTAATGTTAAAACAGTATGATGTGATTGTTCTGTAGAGCTGAACTTCTTCTGAGCTTATGCAGATGTACTTGCCAATTTGTTGTCCAGGTGCATTCTAACGTGAGGAGAAACAAGGAGTAAATGATGGATGTTTAGAACAGATATATAACCAATATGAACTTTCTATGTGTGTATATATATGCATCTATATATTCTCTCTCCCATAAAAAATATTGTGGGTTGGGTTGGGTTTTTTGTTGTTTTGTTTTTGTTTTTAATGTGGTTTACTGCTGCTTGGCTCACTTATTTTTGTGTGGATGTCTTTTAAAATTGAAGCTATTAAGAAGTTTCTTTCTCTGTTCTCCTTTCCTTTATTTCCTCCAAGCTTTAAGTTGAGAATAATAGTTCAACGTATTTGTATTCATTAGGGAAAAAACCTGTTACAGCTCCATTTAGTCAGGTTTGACAGAAATAGAGAGCTGGGCTTACACATGGTGTTGAAACATCTGAAGAGAATCTGAGAAATAGGAACAGTGACTTAGTTGCCTCCCCTCTTTTGGAATGTTTTAGTGGTTGAGGGATTCAGAGGGAGGGAGGCTGGGATTCGCTTTCACCTTCTGCTTGATCACGTTTAATCCATTACCTCTTATTTTCTAGAATGTTTCCATAGCGGATAACTAGTGTGGTATTCTGGGTTTGGTGTGAAGACTTTCTTTGCTACTAGTCTTCCATTTCATATCAAATACTTAAATAAATAAGTGCAAATTGGCAGCAGTGGTTGGAACTCTAAGAGCTTCCTGCCTTTTCAGTAGCATTTCCTAATAGTGGTTTTTGAAAGTCATTATTCCTGGTTTAAGTGCTTCTAACTTCAGTGGATCTTGTTTTGCTTAATTTTGCACATGCTTACATTTGTTTTGTGAGTAAAGAACTGTCTTCTCTCTGGCTCGACAGCCCGAGGTGTGCACAAAGCCCAGGCTTCATTTCCTTGAGTAGGCATGGTGCATTAAAAGGCGAGGGGCAGATGAATCCGGCGGTGCCCTCTCTTGGTTGTCTTCTGCTGCAGACGAGTGAAGTCCGCAGGAGGCAGTTTAACTTATCTGGGATGGACAACCGTAGAAAAGTAATTATATTTTTCGAGAGCTGTTGAGAAAAGAAAGCGACTCCCCACTTCTGCTCCCTCCTCCGAGTTTGCGTTGCGCTGTGCTGTGTATTTTGCGTTCAGGAGCGCAGCGCTTCCCCTGCCACTCTCCTCAAGAGGGTGCGCAGGCGGCTGGGAGAGGGCAGAGGGAGACAGGAGGGAGGGCAGAGAGAGAAATCTATAGGGGGTGGAGAGAAGGTGCTCCCTTAAAGGAAAGGTGGGTCCTTTCTCACACACGTTCAGACCCCTCTGGAGTTGGTCTTGGGTAAGTACATCCCAGCGCGGTCCGTCGTGCCGCCTGGCTGTCGTGGGGAGCTGTGTCTCACTTGCATAATTCAGCTCTTGCTTCAGTAATACAGTGCCAGTGGTTGGAGAATGTCAGGTACGGGAGACTAATGCTTTTAATGGTAACTTTCTTGCTATGCTTTGCTGTCCGTCAGGATAATTCGATGCTATCTAAACAGTATTTTGTGTTCTGAGGGAGGGTGCACAAGCGGCGTGTAGAACAAGTAGCAGCTGGAGTTCCTTTAAGTCGTAAGGCGGGTATGTGGGCTTGTAAGAGAGAGAATGTCCATTATTAGTTTGCACAGCCAGAAGGCAAACCATGATAATTGCTTTGAAAACGTCCCCTATGTTTTAATTTTAGAAAGTATGATAATAGAAATGATTCATTATAATAGAACCACATATCTAGAAGAAAAACTAAACTAGTACTATTTTTGCAGGATTTATTACCTAGTGATGATGTCGTACCTGAAATATTAATCAACTGCTTATATTCTCATTAACATTTGTCACACAGTGTACTTTTTAGCTCATTACAAATGCAATGTTTTGGGATGAATTTCATAGATAACAGTAAATGTTCAATATTACAAGAAAATATTTGGAAAGAATAAAAGCAGCTTACTAATGAACTTTATATAATAATGCTTGTACTTTGCATAGATTTCTATATTGAAAATTTACATCCTTTCTGTTTGAACGTAATCTTTTACAAATGCATTCAGGACCAGATTTTGCCTCGTCAGTATTTCACATGCACTGTTCTTTCATTCTTTTCTTACTTTCAGACTCATGTAGGAGCTGTGAATTTTATATGTCTTTAACTTGAGCTTAGACACCAATAAGCACAATATTCAAATATTTATTTTGGAGGTTAGGATATTTGTTTCTGAACTAACTAAACCTGTTGAATGAGTAAAATTAGACTCAATATTTTAGTAGAACATGGAATGCATCACTATTCCTGCTCCTTATTGGAAGCAGGGATAGAGCAAAATGGATTACAGAATTATTTTTGATAAAATACAGCAACACTTTGCAAGTTGTCATGTTTTATGTAGTCAAATTTTGCTTATCCTTGAATTTTGAATAGATTCACAGTGCAGTTTTAGCTGAAATCCAAATGGTACTGAATGTCTGGATAGGGTGATATATTTGGATTTGCAAATACTTATATGAAATTTATAACTTCTCTGAAAGGAATTAGCTGAAAAGGGATTCTAAAAGAGACTTCTTTTTTTTTAAAGGATTCAAGTTGCATCTGAAATATTGGCAGACAATCTGCCATTCATCAATTTAGCCAGAAATGTATCTAAGCTTTTTTCATCCCCTTTGAGAGAGACAATCCATACTTTCAAAAATGTTCATATGTGGGCAAGTCTGTAAAACTGAATTCTGCCTGTAAATACTCAAAGTTGGTAAAGCATGGTTATGTAACTAGCATTGCATAATAATGCATTTAATGATATTCTAATAGGAGTTTACTTTTATCACTGTTTCTTTAGGAGAAAAGGTTGCAGAGGTGTGACTAATTACCCTCCTTCTTTAAGGTTATCAGATGTCCTAATTTCAAGGAGTGTCCTTGCTAACAGGGACAACCCTGGAATCTTGGAGGCTTTATTGAAAATGGGGCAATGTTCTAATTTCAGAAAAATCCCATGTCAGCCAGATACCTGAGCAACTCCAAAGCCTCATGGAGACTCTGAGGGCACCGCATCTGTCTGGGGTAGTACCAGTGCTTGCCTCTCATCTTACCAGAAAAAGATGTGAAATACAGAGCTGCTACAGCACCCAGCTATCCCATTTCTGGGGATGAGCACTAGTACGGGTAGAAAAATCTTCCTAGTCTTAGAAGTAAAGGAAATAAATTGTGTTTTCTCTTTAGAAGTGTGTTCAGTTTTTCCTTTCTGTAACTTCCCTGTAGCTACAAAGCTAATAACTAGTCCTGAGAATGGGTCAGCCAAATTTGGGTCGTTGTCCCTTGCCATTTGAATGGAAAGACCAGGCAGCAGATGATGGAGCATTGGAAGGAATTTCCACAGAGGTTGAAGCTAAATTTAAAGGAGGAACAGCTCCCTGCACTCTCTGTTCTCAGGCAGCTGTCGAAAGAAAAAAGTGGGTTTAAGAAGCATTCAGATTTGTTTGACTACTTTGTTATCTCTGTACTCAAACTCAGAATATTTCATATGTATTTTAAAATAGCGAAGTCCTGGGATTATATAAGAGGTTACCCAAGTACAACATAGAGAAATCTGTGCCTTCCAGAGGAAAGATTGAAACCTGAATTTACTCTGTATTTTAAATATGTGCTAAGACATCTCTGATTGCATATATATACAAAGGTTTCTTCTGTGGAAGAGATTACTGGGATACCTCAGTTCTACCCATCTAGAATAGGGATGCATGTAATGTCCTTATCGGATTTCACTGAAGTTTCCTATACTTCAGAAAATCCTGTGTAATTATATATTTTATTTGAATAAAAACTTTCTAGTTTTCCTAGCGCAGAGACCTTAATAAATTTGAGAACTTGAACAGGAAGCTGTTAAAATGTTAAACTCCTTCACTCTCCTCAAAATTTTGGGGAGTGATTGCTCCATAGTCTTTATGGCATCTGGGACTTCTGCGTATTGGGTTCCACAGTTGCCTAGGTAGGCAGCTCTCTTGTAAATGTAAATGGCTTAGTAGGGTATTTAAATACACAGTCATCGCATTCGGCCCTGTAATCTAATGTGTAAACTAAATAGGAAACTGCATGCATTTTTCATGTATGATGGGGTGTCAGAACACACGGGAAAACTTTGCTTTGTTGGGTTTGGGGTTTTAAAATGTATCACAAACGCATACATGCTGTTTGTCTTCCCATTAGAGTGGCAACTGTTATTTAAAATAAACAATTGTAGATACTGTAGCTTTATTTTGTAACAGTATAAATACTTGGTGTCCATTTGTCAATACCTGAATGAGTTTAAAAGAACATAGTTTTTTACTTACAACAGCTGACTCTTACCTGGGTAAGTGACAGTTCTAGTATTTCATTACTTCCCCTTCTGTCATTTTGCAGTATAAAATTTCATGCATCTGCCATCTCAGTTTCTTTTCTTTGTTGGAAAGATTTCGTGTACTCCCACTTCTGGTAATTAGAATAATGATGCAAAATTTTCTCAAGGTTAAGAAAACTGCTGGAGCCACAAAATAGAACATGAGCAAGCTGTAATTGCCTAGTTTCTTAAGTGAAGGTATGAAACTCCCGAAGAATTATGATAGTCTTTTGTGGGGAAGGTATACTGTTAGTATCAAGGGAAATGTCATTTCTTAACAGTTGCTGCTAATTAAGGGCCGAGGTTTCAGCTGAGGTGAAGGAATGATTTTGCTTAAGTGTTGGAGCCCATGTGCACCAGTAAAAGCATCTGTGGAACAATTTGTAAGCTATTTAATGTTGTAAAAATCAACTGAAAAGAGTGTTTGCATTTTCTTTATTAATTAAATAGGGAACATTTCAATGATAATGCATCATGTGGATCAAGTCCTACAGTTCTCATTGCTGCTAATGGGATTTGTAAGTGTTGCAAAATCCATCTGCATCATAACAGAGAAATTGTTTCAGAGTGCCTTAGAAAGCTGTTTAGTCATTATTTCTGAAACTTTGGGTGACTTTAAGTTGCCCAAATCCAAACTTAATTGGATTTGCCTTTAAAAGACTACTGCTCTGAACTCCATTGCCCAACTATTTCATCTGAATATACGTACATATTTGGTTAGCAGGTTGTAAATTTTAAAATGCTGTGTTCCTGAATCACCATATAGTCAGGCAGCTGCATTCTCGGTAACAAATGCCTTTTTCATTTTTGCTGTTTCTGTTTTTTAAAACTGTCTAGGTGAACTGTAAATGATGTTCACATTTGGAAAAGACAGACAAACTACTCTGTGCCTGGCAAGTTTTGGCAATATATAGGTATCCGAGAAGCAGAAGTGAGGATGCTTGTTTGTAACATGAGCTGGCATGGGAAAGCCGTACTACAAAGCAGTATGAATAGATTTTCTTCCATCTGAATTCCACGGTGAAGGCCTGTATCAATACTAGTCTTTCCCTATCTTCTCTGTTGGGTCACAGTTATTTGGAAAAGGTTTAAAGGCTTCTGCTCTCTTCAGACACTTCATGACTCCTTCATTGTCCAGTTTTTCTGCTTGTCTGTCTTCTCTGACACGCGGTATGAGAGCAGTGCCTCCACTGGAGCCACTGGCAGGCCCCGTCTTCCCTTTTCCACAAACGACATCTCCAAGGGTGCCACAGAGTTGCATCACTCCTGCTGAGTGTGAGATAATGCCGTAAGACATTTAACAGCTAAATTAACATCCTTTTCTATGCTAAGAGATGCTACCACTTATTATCTGGGCTGCCAACTGCCTCTGTGTTTCTTTTTCTAGACGTGTGCTGATTTTATTTTGGTTAAACATCAGAGAGACTGACTTCATGCACAAGTTCTCTCTTTCTTAATATTGCGGCTCCACAGAAGTACTAATTGATTTGGTCCTTTGTTTTTCCACCACTTCACATGATTCCTACCTAACTCTTAGTGCATGTTCAAAACTTTCCCCAGCAGTGCCCTTCTGGATAAATTTCAGGTTTTGGGAAGTTAGCTGAGTTAATAATCTCTGAATGGTGCTCTGATTTGCCTTTGTCTGTCTGTGTATGCCTTTACCAAAGCCTCATTTTTCAAATTGTATTCATGAAACAAAGATATGGATGATTAAAACTAATGATCTGATAGTGTCTTACTTTGACCCTAAATGTTCAGGTTCAGTTTTAGGTATAGCATTATCTCATATACTGTAGAACTTCCAATATAGCAGAAATCAATATTCCTCTGAATGTTTTGGGGATTTATACAACCTGCTAAAGCTAGTAAACAGTTGGGTTTTTTTTTTTTCTGACAATCAAATTTAATTATTTTTAGCAAGGCTGGCTTGATAGCATTGGGAATGAAGATTTGTAAATGTATCAAACTCCTTCACTGATGGGAGTTACGTCCCTCAATTCCAATATTTTGTGGACCGAAGGAAAACAGTTTTTAAAAGAATCTGTCTTATGTGGCTAATTCTGTATGGAGGAAACATAGTTAATCTTTATTTGCAACATTTGACCTTGAGGTTCAAATATGTCTCTGAAAATCCACTCTGGGTTTAGTTTTTTGATCAAATGGATGTGCTTCATTATATTTAAAATGGTGGTTCCCCCCCAGTGCCAATTGTGAAACTTTATCCTTGATTCTGAAAATGAAGTTCTATTCCCAATGACTTTGACAAATTATATCCAAACTCTTCACTTACTCTCAGCGGTATTGTATAAATGACGGCATTGTATAAGCCATGAAAGCAATTTGGTATGGCAGGTAGAACTTAAATGCTATGTCTACGATGCTTGAGCCAAAATCTGGTAACTAAAACTTTTTTAAAACTGCCAACTCCGCTCCTTTTAACTTCCTCCCTCTGTTTAAAACTTGTGAAATTGCATCTGGAGTGTTGTGACCAGTCTCAAGTCTCCCTAGTACAGGGCAGACACTGAAAACTGGAGGAAGTCCAGTGAAGGGCCGCCAAGGCAGGGAGCACGTGGCATACAAGGAGAGGCTGAGTGAGCCAGGGTGGTTCCGTCTGGAGAAGAGATGGCTTAGGTGGATTTAGTTTTATTGCTTTCTTCAGTTAGCCAGTGGAGGGTTATAAAAGAAGGCAGAGTCAGACTCATCTCTGAGGTACACAGCAAAAGGGTGTGAGGTAATGTAGATAGGTTGCAGTGTGGGAATTTCTGGTTAAATATAAAGAACTTTCTCACTAGGAGGATGTTCCAACATGGGACCAGTGGCACAGACAGGGGTGGGAATCTCCATCCTTGGGGATATTCAGAGCTCAGCTGGGCATGAGCCCGAGTAAGCTGTTCCAGATTTGAAGTTGGCAGTGAGTTGGACTAGATGACCTTCAAAGATCCTTTCCAACCTAAATTATCCTATAATTTTGTTAAGAAGGTAAAAAAGAAAGAGAGAGATACATTTGATTTGAAGTTAATTTTCAAAGTAGAAATGCATGGAAGTCTGAGCCTGCGTGTTCATGAGTCACATACAACTCTTAGTCTGGTGGAACCTCTATAAGTGTTGGGGTGTGGAGCCAACGGGTCCTCTGGCAGTCTTGGAACACCGATTTGAAATGGTAGTTTGTGCTGAACAGTTATTATGGGAGGTTATGCTTTCAGTGTGGCTGACTTGCCATCCTTTTTGATGTTTTTATATTTTTACATGACAGATTTGTGATTCTCTGTCATTGTCTCTAATTGATTCCAGTTAGTGGAATTCATACAGGTGAGAGTGGAAGTTGCAGAAACAGGAGAGGAGGAGTGAAAGCAGCACAATCTTGTCCTGTGTAGGGAATTCGAAAAAAGTTAGAGGTGTAGTCCCCAAGTTCTTCCATTTTAGAAATTATTATGGAGTTTCTTGCAACAGTTGTAAGTGACCTGCCCCAAATTTCTAGATTAGTTTTCCATTTACTGTGTGAAATTATATAAAAGTTAAGGTAATAAAGAAAAAATATTGACTTAATCTTGACTGCTTGAGTCTATGTATTTCTTGCTATGCAAGAAGTTTGACACTTGTTTCTGCAGTGTTATTACAGAGCTTCTTAATTAATGTTTCTGTTGTTAAAGCACCCTTCCTGGAAGTGTCACCTTCCTTTAGGTGAATTATGCTGCAGTGGGATTAATGAGGGATGTACTGTAAAATAGTAAACAATACATCTGATAATCATCTTGATAATGGCCTATATCTGAGGGGGAACTGTGGAAAAAGAAGAAAATGAGCTATGATGAAACTTATACTCAATTAACATGAAGGTTAAATGCAGGTTAAATGCAGGTTAAATTCTAAAATGCAGGGTGGGCTGCTTAAGGTTACAGGGATAAAAACTAGTAGGTAACTGCTACTCCCTCCCTTGTTAAAAGGCAAATTGCTAGGGGAAGTCTCACTATAATTCTGTGGCCTTACAGATGTCTCGGTTCATCCTTCAAAGGCTGTGGTGGATAGGATTGACAGGCAGAGCAGGGGCAGAGATTAGCCAGCCTAGGTCGGGCTGGGACCAGAGTGCAGGTCGGGCTGGGACCAGAATGCAGGTCAGTTCTGAAGCCAGAGATCTGGCAGTCAAGAGACTTCTGTCCTAGTCTCAGGGTGTGGGGGAAAAAAAAGAGGGGGGGGTTAAAATAAATCATTGTTTACAGAGGCACCTTGCTGGGAGAGTGAGATACACCTTCAGACAGGAGCTTTCCAAGACTTTTAGCATGTAGTTGTTAAAGGGGAATTTTAGCTGGATAAAGCCTGAAATATTTGAACTGCACTAACAGCAGTTGCTGACTTATGTTCCTGTTAAGTATCTGGGATGCGCTATGTTGGGGTTACTCTTTCTCTGACAAGATTTTTTTTTAGATGAGTCTTTCAGTACAACTCCTTTCACTACCATTGTAGTGTTTGCAAATGTACCTTATGTAATGGTCCTTCCTTCTGTAAAAGTTGAAAAGCCTAAAATATTGCTGTTCCTGCTCGATCAGTAATTTGATTTTGAAATTTTGACCCTTATTTGAAGGACTATTTTTGTAGTGTTCCTCTTCAATATTTTATTCTGATAGTGGATTTGCAGGTACCTAAGTTGGACTATAGTTCTTATGCCTAATGCATAAGCTAAGACGTTACAGAGCATTTGTTTACAAATAGAAATTTTCTTGATGTAAAGTTGCTGGTTAATGCACTGCTAAACAAATGATCTCATGTCTAAAAGTGTCTTGGAACGTTAAGTCTGGGAGAGAATTTTAAACAATTAGAGTCAATTCCCTGTAAGAGGGAGGCATAGCTCTGAGGCCATGATCCAAAATGGAAATCTATGTAATTTGAATAAGAACCGGGGGATACTACACAGAACGTTGTGACCATCAGTAATGCTGAGTGAATTATTTAGGATGGCATGGGAAATAAAAAGATTATAGAGGTAAGAAGTAGAGCTAGAGTCTGAAATGTGTCTATATCAGCAAGTCATTTGATGCATTAGAAGCAGATCAATAGCTTGAAGCAATCAGCGTTGAGGCCCCTATATCTATGCAGGTTTTATGTTGGACTAGATCTAGTCTGAGCCTTTGGACTGAAGTGCTCACTGGTGTGACTGAAAGCTTTCCAAAGACCTGGGGTTGCTTCAGATCTCTAGGTGTTGAATGCCTTTGGTATGAACCTGCAGTGGGGCTTCTGCTTTGTTTCCACCAAAAGAAATTTAGTTCATGAGCACCAAAGCTGTTCTGCAAACTGAACTTAACACACTATAAAAAGGAATGGTTGTAGGAGTTGCTTCAAAACTGCAGCGTTGCTCAAAACCAAAATGGGAATGTAGGGCATAGCAATGTCATCTGGCTGTGGAGCCTGTTGTAAAAATGTATCATCTTATCCTCTGATGAAGAAGCAGAGGTCCTTCTCTCTTGAAGTAGAATTTATCAAAATGAACTATATTGGCTTAAATCCATTTTCTTTGAAGTTGATGGTAAAGCTTCAACTGATGTAAATGGGAGTAGAATTAGGCCAACGCTGATCACTTAAGGGAAATCAAAATCTAGGCTAGAGAAAAGACAAAGATCAACTCTGCACAGATACAGAAATAGTTTCTGTGTGTTATTCCACTGGTGACTCCTGTGTGCTTTAGTATGAGTTGGAGGGCTCATTTCTAGGGCAAATGTCACTTAAATCATTGTACCAAGTTTTAACGCCAAGCTAGCGGTTATCAGCTGGTAAGATGCAGCTGTCGTGCGGTTCCAGCTGCAGCACAGCATTTCCGCCGATGGACATTTTGCTTTCAGACATTGTTAGACCTGTGAAACACTGCATGTAATGGTGTGGTATACTTCGATAAGCCCTTTTCCACCACGGAAACTTTACTCTTTGTGTTACTGTTCTTCAGACTTTATTGACAATTCATGAGTGAGGACAAGTGATTCAAAATGAAATTCTTTCAGATTTGTAGTGCTGAGATACTAAATGGCTTAAGTGAAAATGGACTGAAAGACTTCAGAAAATGGATGCACCGGCAATATTACTCTACTTTTTACTGTGCCATCTGTAATAACAATGTTCAAATCTCTACAGGAGGATGCCACCTGTAATGTGCATAGATTTTTTTTTTTTTTTTTTTTTTTCCCTGTACTCTGAGTAGCGATGCTAGTATGAAGAAATCTGTGTCTTGGTAGTCAGTGCTATGGTGCTGCAGACTTTAACTCCTTTTCACTCACTGATTTGCTCCTTATTTGCTTTTCTTATGTTGTGTTTGGACAGTGTCTTTCTAATCTGTTCTGGAATAGCAGAGAGGCATATATCACTGGAGTAAAAGATAATAGGCTATTTAAGAGGTTTTCTGTATCTGCGTGCTGGCATTTCATTCTGGTGCATGAAATGTCTTATGCAATAGAAATTTAGCTCTGGTTATAATGTGACTCTGGGAAAAAAATCTGTCAAAAGAAATGACAAATGCACCAGTGTTTCTTATGCAATTAAAATGGCAACTTATCTTTGCGTGATTCATGTTTCTTTCTTTCAAACTGGTGAGCTATTCTGAAAAGGAAAAGCTCACATCTTTTGGTCCTCTGGCTTCCGTGCATCTCTGATTCGGGTGCATCTTTACAATGATATAACCCTGGGGATGTTTTAATCATAAGAGAATAAGTGCTTTGCAATTCCGGCATGACTTCCTGTCTACTCTGAACTGCATCCTCAATTATATTAATCTGACTGTTGCCTATTTAAGCATCGTACTACATCTTGAATGACAGTGGGGTAAACAGATTCAGAAAATAAGCTGTCGTTCCTGTGTGCGTGCAAGTGGCAGATCAGGTCAACCAGAGAAACAGATAAACAGGAGCATACACACAGATTTTCTTGTGTCATTGTGTTTTGGCTGTGATGTAAATGAAGAGCGTGAGTACACAGAGTGCTACAAGAATGTTTTTCAGTCTGTTAAAATGAGGTGTACACGCTTTTGACAGTCACAGGAAGACACTGGGGAACTGCTGCTTTAGAAAAATGGTTAAATAAGTTTAGATGATAGATGTACATTTTTACTATCTGTATAATTTTTTGAAGGTCACTTGAGTTGCTGTTACAGAAATGGAAATGGGCCTGTTCTACTCATTGTATTTCCACAGGTGCAGACTCCCAAGTGCTAAAAATAATTTTGGCCAATGGGAATGTAGGTATTTTTTTAAATGGTTATGCTAGAACTTGGTAAGTTTTGTTCCTGCAAGAAGTTACAAAAAGCAAGGTAAACATCAGGTTATTAAGGAACACATCTGAGGAAATATTTTCCGTTCATTTTCAAAGATGGCAAAACAATAGACACACGAACATATGTGAATAACACTGTGTTTATTTAAAATGCTCACCTGTAAAAACTTTGCATTGATTTACATAGAGTGCACCAGGTTTAAATAGGCTGCAGCAAGAGGTGGTATCTTGTTAATCCACAGCCTGGCTGAGTTGCTCACTGAAATCAGGAGCTGACTAGATATGCATTTTGTCATAGCATGTGGCCTAGGTGCCTGCAAATCAGAGACCTGGGTTATGTTTTGATTAGTTTTACTTAATTTTCTGAGAAGCTTGTATTTTTATTTTTAGGGCTTGTATTCAAACATGCAAAGATTGTTGTTGCTGAATTTGCAATTTCCTTTCATTATTCCAGAGACTGTGGCAGGGACTACTATCCCTGTAAGATTTCTGATTTAAAAAACAGATTCAGAGATTGATTGCTTAAAATTATTAGAAGCACAGGAATTTTAAGTCTCTGATGTGTTAATTATTTCAGATGGGTCCACAAAACATAACTAAGAAAAACAAATCTGTTGTCAGGAGGGGTGAATTTGCTTCTCTTGGAAATAGACAGGAGTTGATTAGTATGAAAAGCTTGGAAACAACTGGATTACATTTTTCGTTTATTTGCAGATTTCAGATATTAAGTCAATGCAGGGGGTTTGAGTCACCCTGTGCTCTAAGATTAATCATGGAAATCCCAGTGTTTAAGACTTGATTGTGTTAGTACACCTTGTACACAACATATTACAGATGATTAATAATATTGCTGATTTTAGTTATGTTTAGACATGTTCAACACTAGCATGGATCTTGCAGAACCTGTGATGAAATATGGGTAGTTCCTTGTTACCACTTCTACCTGTAGGGGGGGAGATTTAATTTTATTGGTCACTTGTAGATGTATACACATCTATAATGATGTAATACATTCCTTTTAGAATCCTCTACTTGTCAAATATTTGTGGGCTTGGTGTCAGATTAAGTGACGCAGCTTTCTAGTAAATCTGCAATGATCATTCATGATGGGTGAATTTAAAAATCTAGTTGTGACATGTCGAATTCAGAGACTTACCAAAACCATTTTGGTTTAGAAGTGGAAATCAAAATATTCTGGTAACCGACTGATTTTTCTGTAGCAGCGTTTATCCTGGAGAGAATTAAGAGCCCAACAAATCAATAAAGCAATGTACTCTGGTACTAGATGTAGCTTAAAAAATGGGAGTAATCAATCTATCTTGGCATTTGGGGGGGTATTTCTTCCCGATGTCTCAAGATACTTCTTTCAAAAATTTCCTTTAGGCATTTATTGATACCCTGATAGGAAATGAACACAAGACTTGATTTAATTTTCAAATAATCACTTTATAGTCAAAAGCCAGAACATTCTGTGTTGTATCACTTTTTGAGAGGTATAATCAACAGAGTACCATTTTTTTTCCAGAAACTTTATTTAGATGAAGAAAGGTGAAGAAAAAATGTGCTAAAAATATGCTGAGTCGAAGATCTCAGTATGCCTAGAGTAGTTCTACTTACAAGAACAGTTGTTGGTTTTACTCTTTTAATTTTTCAGATCTGCTTGGAATCTGAAGTTAAAGGTGTCATTTCTGGTGAATGCATAATTAACAGCTCTTCAACTAATTTAAACAGAATGTTTCAATCTAAAACTGTTAATGGTGCCTGTTGTCTGAGTTGTTTTGGTGGAAGTCATTACACACACACACACACACACTACTCCCACCTCTAAATGTAATTTTGGTCTCTTCAAAAGTAGTTGTGAAATTTGCTGAAGTTTTTAGAATTTGGAGTGTTTCACAAAGCATTTGTGCCTGTAGCATTCTGATGTGGAAAAATCTGTGGAACATAGGAAGTTTGAGTTCAGTCCCCTATTTATTTAATTTGAGAATCGAGCAGAAGTGTCTCAGCTGACTAGAGAATATTCTAATTATTAGTCTATAAAATTATTTTCACGCTTTCTTTTGCGAGACTATTAATTGTATGGTGGTTTTCATTTTTTTTCCTACAAAGTCGAACAGTTTCAACTTGAGAGACTGAAATCATAGCATTATAGTCTGCATGATCAAGTGTAGACCTCGGCTGGCAGATAAAAGTGCGGTTTGATATTTTCACCTCACTGCTGGCCACTTATTAGCATTGCTGGCAGAAAGGAGCAGCAGGTAATGTGGAAAGCCCCCCTTTGGTAGCATCATAGATTTATGCTAAGCTAAAATTGCTGGGTAATTGCAGATAAATGGTGCAGTTTGGTAAAACTAAGATGCTTATCTAACAACTAGGTAATACTGAAAAAGGCAGCGCTCTATGGAGCTGCGGGAAGAGGCTTTCGCTGCTCCATCTGTGCTGTGCTGCCACTTTTATGACCGTGCTGTATGGATGTATGGGAAGTTAAACCAACAAAAAAGAATAGAAAAAGAATAGTTTTGTTACTTTACCTCCCCAAATAGAGTCATTGTTTATCTTGGAGAATATACACAGGATCAACAGATTATATATTTAAGTTTAATAACAGTGTAGTTATGCAGTACTCGGTATACCTTTACAATTGAAAAATGTACATAAAGAAATGCAAACTGACCTAATGCCAACACCGTACAAAAGTGACAAATTAATTACCAAATTTTTCACAGCAAATGTGTGTAAATTAAAAAACAAACAAAAATGAAGAGAAAATTCCAGGTCTTAATATCTTAATACAACATCCAAAAATTTGGCATCTTTTATGTAGTTTGTGAATAAATGGTGGCCATATTCTAAAATGGAAGATTTCACGGAGAATGCTCTCTGTCAGCCTCTTACAAGAAAACCTTTTCAACTCAATTGTCTGCTTATGCCCATCACCGTGGTTAAGAGATGAGGAGGGAGTTGTTCCCAAAGCAGACGAGTAATTTGCTGGAAATAGATTTTAGATCAACACATTTGATTACAAGGAGAAATCAAGCTGAGCTAGTGGACTTTGTGCAACACAGGTCTGTGTTCTCTGCAAGAGACACGGTTAAAATCAGCAAACAATCATGCTCTGTAGCAGCTGAGACATCCAGATGGTCTCAGTTTATCCCTCATTAAAACACATTTCAGTGTTCCAATCTTTAGATAAAGATAGGCTCGAATAGCTGTGGCAAGGCCCATATCCTAAAAGAAAGGTCACCGGCATTTAGACAGTTGCAGAAATACATCTCAAAGCAAGCCGGTGCCTGGCTTGTATACCAGTTTGCATAGCAAAACCAGGCAGCTTGCAAACTGGGAAGCTGGGCAGGTGAGAGACGCGTGGAAGAGCCCGGGTGCAGGTCCTTCCAGCCTGGCTGCCTGCGGTAGTCTCTTGCCTGTCGTGCGTTGCTGTAAGCGGACATTGAGGCGAAGTTACTGACCTGCTGCTTTTCTGCAGGTTTTAGGGCTCTGCGATTTCAGTGGTAGCCTAAGACTTGATATTGCTAATTTAATTTCTTGCAAGTAAAAGCAGCGCTGCAAGACGATGAGAGAAGTGAGTGCTGCAGCACGTGTACTTGGTATCACTGGTACCCGGCCTAGACCCTAGAGCGTGCTTGTGAACGGTTTTGTCTGGACCTTCTCCTTCTGCCATTACTTGAAGGAGGCAACAGAAGAAAAGCAGCTGGAACCATCTGATTTATGTGTCAGAGGGCCGTGATACTCTTCTCTAACTTTCCATCTTCCCTCGTTTGCTGGGCAGTTCCTGAGGACCCCAGTTGTGCTGAAATTTAAGTATCTGCTGAAGGGCTTTGCTGGATAGGAGTCTATGTATCCTGCAGCTAATTATGTCATTAATTAATCTATTACCTATTGATGAATGGCAAGAGAGTTGCGGAGAAGGATTCAGAACCTACATGGAAATTCTTGCAGTATTTATTTCCTGTATTTTGATAACTCCTTATTACTGCTCTGTAGCCATGATAAATCCCTGTATAGAGTTATAGTTAGGGTATTCTTAAAGAAAATTCCTATTTCTTACCTGTTCTCTTGATTTTTTTTTTTAATTTTTTTTCATATTTACAGATAGCTAATGTAGTTTAAGAAATGCAGAGTGGGAAGATTAATCTCTCTTCCCCCTCGCAGCTCCTAAAGAAAGTTACAGCTTTATAGTTTTGAAAGAGAACATTTTATTTTTAAGTTGCTATTAATAGAAAAGAAAATTAAAAGCTCATCATGGTTAGGATGAGATCCCAATTGAACTTGACAAGGAAGAAGATATTTAATAAAAGTACCAGGCGTGATGATGGCTTTAAAATAAATCTGTGTGTTAATAGCTAAATTATGAGGCGATAATCTGATGGTCTATTTAAAAACGTGTTTGTAGGAGAGTTTTTAGGATGACCCTATAGATAATGTATGGTTGTTGGTATGTCCTGTCCTACTGCTTATATTTTTGGGCTAATTGTATGATTTTAAGGTTGGGCAGCGACATTCTACATAGCTGTGATCACTTTTATCCATCAATTGATGTCTGCTGCTATTTTATCAGCTTATTTTTCTGAGCCACCAGCTAGGATAATGTGCTTGAGGGAAAATTATACCCTACATCAGTGGTTTTGTTACAGCATGTTGTACATTATTGGTAATTTGAATGCACCCAGATAAAAATAGAAAGGTTAAGTAGTTTTCCAAATGTTGCTGCTGTGAAGCAGAAAAAGAGTAGTGTCTGTACCATACACATTTTTGAGGGAGGAGTGATTTTTTTTTTTTTCTATTTCATAACCACTTGCTCAAATGAATGCTTTCCTTAAAGCTGAAAGTAAAGAACAGTTTGCTTTTGAAATTGCTCTCCCCAAACTCTTTTTATTCTTTCTGATTAATTTTTAGGATTAATGAGCCTGGTATGTGTCAGCTTTTGTATACAGACATGTGTCCAGAAAGTGCCTTCCCATGGGATGGATGTTGTGGTTTTTTGCCAATTAGAAGGAGTCGCAATCAAGTGGTGATGGTCACCCTCTGCAACCAACTCCTCAGTCTGTCAACTCTAATGCATTGCGTTTACTTGGCTCCTTTATTTTTCTTCCAGTGGTGTTATATGTTTCTGATCTTTCTCGGATGTTTTCAGTAGAAAGGAGCAATGCCATTTTTGTGGCTGAGATATTTATACACTGTGTGTCTATGATTTTTGTAAAACTGTAGTTTGTAATTTCTTTTCCAAAATAACTTCTTGGTTGTCTGCATAGGAGAATAATCGGTGCAGGGAGCGTCTGGCAAAAATTTGGCATTTTGATGGAGTTGACTGATATACTTTTAATTCTTTGTGAATGCCCTATTTAAAATCACTGCAGAACATCAGTGTATGTCTTTCAGCTAATGCCTACTGAGATTTAAAACCTCCTTTTTGGCTGCTCTCTTTCTTAAGAGTGACCTTGGCTGACAGTTTCTATTGTACAACTGAGTCCTGCAGGGATTTTTGTTTTTTTTTTCCCTTCTCTCATCCTTTCACATGGATTTACGTGGTGCTGACTTATCTCTCCAGTAGCTCTGCTTCTATTTCATTGCGGTTAAGAGGTTTGTAGTTATAAATCACTGTGGAGAACATATGTTTATTTTGATTTTCTTTTAGATTAAAAATTTCATGATAGATGTTAGATTCTATCTTATATGAATGCTTTCCTTTTTTCTCCCCTGATTAAAGAGAAGAATAATCACATGTTGGTTTTGTGGCAGGTGATAGAAATCAGCCAGGTAGCTAGCGACCTGCCGTGAAAGCTGGGAGAGATGGAGGGGCTCTTGGCCTTGCTTTCAGGTGGGGGTGGGGGTTAGATGACTGTTTGCTCTCTTCCAGCTTTGTTGTCTGTGCTCTTGAGAACCTGGAAGGACACTCCAGCCAAATTATAGTTTCAGTTGGAATATATTGTTCTAACTCTATATGACCTGCAAAATCTGTGCATGCTTATGGCCGAGGATGTTTGCGTTTGAAACTGGAATTCAAAGCTGTCAAGGTTTGTTTCTATGTTTAGTAGCAAAGAGAGGTAATTTCAGCTTTTTAAAGTGAAGTTTTGTAAAGCTGGGCATTTTGGTGTGACTATAAAAAATATTTATGTGTTTTTTTTTAACACAATACAAGTATGTTTTTGAAGAAAGGTAGCTTTTTGTCTTCTACCATATAACTTGATTTCCATATGATGTAGGAAAGCTAAAGGATTATTTTTCTTTAACTCTGGTGCTTGCGTAATGATGTGCTGAGAGTTCAGTGGCATAAAGGAGATTTAAACAGATGCAAAGTTTTATAGGAACTTAGTTCTAATATGTGTACTTTAATGTCACACTCCCCCCCCTTCAAATTAAAATACTGGTAGCTTCATTTTTCAATAATTTATAACCTCTTAAATTTTGATTTTAAATTATTTATACTTTCACATGCTGCTTTTGAATTCTGAGGCATATGTGAATATGTTTAGGCATGCTATGCAATGTACAGGCATGCAGCAGGGTAGGCTTTTTTTTTATACATTCAGTTAACTGATCTCAAGAGGTAGGTAAGGGAGTTATATGATTTGACATAATTCCTTATGAAATTTTGAGGTATGAACAAAACGGAAGAATGCAATAGTATTGTCAGCAGCGTAATAGGAATTGTCTTATTTTCTTAGCAATACTGTAAAAAAATAGAGAGGAACTGTATATCTGCAGGAAATGATCAGGTAAGTCAGAGAGAGGTGAAAAACTCATTAGAAATCAAGAGGGTAAAGAACAGGCCATGTCCAGTGCAGAACAGTAATCTTCTCCTCTGGAGAGGAGCACCGCTTCAGTTTGGGGTGCTTGACTCCTAGAAGTCGAACGGCGATGGGACGGTGCGCAAACCGGCGTCTGATGGAATGACGATGGGACGGCGCGCAAACCGGCGTCTGATGTACCGGCGATGGGACGGCGCGCAAACGGGCGTCTGATGTACCGGCGATGGGACGGCGCGCAAACGGGCGTCCGATGTACCGGCGATGGGACGGCGCGCAAACCGGCGTCTGATGTACCGGCGATAGCGCAGGGACTGGCCCAGGCGTGTAGGGAAGCCGTAGAGTGAGAAACGGGGGGTGCTGCCATTTGCAAGGGTGTGTGAGGAGCAGGCACGAAGAAAGCATGGGTTGTTTCCTTGTAGGTGACTGATGTCGCTCCGTAGGAAGCAGGATGAATTTAGGAACAATCTGGGCTTATGAGAAAGGTTAAGTTGTGCAGTTCTTAAGATCTATGTTGTACTGCTGGGTAGCGGTGGTGTCATGTTTGAGTGACGTATAGTTGGAGCAGACCACTTGGTCTGTCTGCGACTGGCACCTCCTGGATTTAGGTGCGCTGCTCAATGAGATGTGCTGTCTAAGAACAGCTATTTGCTTAAAAATCCCGCCTAACAAAATTAAAATATTCAGGATGGCTAATATCCTTGTACTGTGCTTAAGCATTTTGCGGTTCTATCCAGGCAAAGTGGAACTGGTCACTTGCCTTGAAATAGGCAGGCAGCAACAACAACAACAAAATCTGTCTTTGGTCCTGATAGCACCAAACGCAGCTGTTAGTTATAATTTGATCTCTTTGCTCTCATTTTAGAGAACTGCATCCCATCTCACGAACAAAATAGGCTGATCTTTTGTAAAAATTATCTTTTGGCTTTTTTTTTTTTTTTTTTTTTTAAGAAAAAGACACACAAGTTATTTTTGCTGTTAAAAAAAAAAAAAAATACCTTTGTTCAAAAAAACAGATTATAGCATGCAATTTTCTTTTACAGCCATTATGGGAATAGTGCATATGAAAAATGTGTGTGTTCCAATTTCACTTGTATATATTTCTATTTACTCATTAAATAACAATATAGTGTATTTTTAACCACCAGATTATTTTCTTTCATATTTTGTGTTCTTCCTGTTTCATTATTCTGCTTATAGTTCTTTTGCATGGAAGCTGGATTATCTGAATCTCATTAACAGCCGATGGTGCTGCACTAAAAGCTTCAGTATTAGTTTCATGGCTTTATATCTTTACTTAATAGTATAATAAGATGCCTCTAATCATGAAACCAAGGTGGCAGAAGATAGGACTGCAAATGCTGACTGCATTGTAAGTTTGTTTGGGGTGGGGTTTTTATTTGTTTTTTCTCCCCCCCCCCCCGGTGTTTTTTTTTTTCTCCTTCCCTGGTCCAGCTGCCTCTCATGGAGATCTGTACCATGCTCCAGCATTTCATCTGCTGAACAGTCAAATGCCAACTGCTGACTGACATTAACGATGTCTGACTTCAGCTGCCGCTGTGTTTGCTTGTTCTCCGCACTGGCTGGCCCTGCTGCTAGCAAAGGATTTTTTTTTTTCTTGAGTAACCCCTGAAACATGTAAGAAGGGAGTACCTCCCCCTGGAAACATGGATTTCCCTGCTATCAGTTTTGAAGCCACTCTTGGGTAAAAGATGTTATTGTATGTGCAAGGCTGAAATAGAGCATTTTTGGCTCAATAGAGCAACCTGTTTCCATTTTGGTATGGCCATGCTGTGGCTCTCCTGTCTTTTGGCTAAAGGTCTGTTAATATGCTCTGATTTTCTTCACTTTTAGAGTGACGTGGCCAACAGTAGTCAACCAGTCCTTTTCACTGCTAATGTTTGGTTGATTTGTATGATAGGTGTTGATGGAAGAACAGAGAAAACAGCATAGCAAGTCCAGTTTTTTTTCTGTTGGTTTTTTTTCCCTCAATGGTTTCCCTTGGGTTGTTATGTAGAATTTTGAACTTCTTTCTTAGGGGTGTGAGTGTCAACGCTGATCATACTGTAGTAGTTTGGAATTAGATGTTAAAATAGAAAAGGTCTTTTCTATGAAAAATGTTTTGATTTAATCTTGTCTGTAAATTGTGTGTGTTGCAAGGTATTTCCAGTTGGTTCTAGAAGAAACTGTGATACTTCCTAAGTAATGCTCTATACCAGGAATATTGCTATTTGAACAGGTTTTTTTAGTGAAATAGCCCCTGGGACTTCCACACACTGGATGTAATTTCTTATTTTCTTTTTAAGAAGTACTAACTTTTCACCAGATACAAAAACCATTGACCTGTATAGCATGTTTGCTGACATAGGTTCAATTTTTATTCTGATTCCATCATTGCAATTTGAGCTGATGTAAAGAAATGCCAGTTGACCGAGCAAGATTTGGTTTGAGCCCTTTAACCTCCAGAGTTCAGAACACAACAAAATATATTTTGCTGCAGCTGAGCGGTTATGGACTTCCTCAGTTTTTATTCTCTCTGTTATCCTATAGATCCATACTTATGAAAAACATGATACCTGTCAACTTTTTAGTAAAAGTAATCCATCAAAATTCTATTTCACATTAATGAGCGCTTTTCCACTGTGCTTCCTTGGAAGCATAGATGTAATCTTCTTGCTTCCTTCTAAAGCAGGAAAAGGCCTCTATTTATCTCCATCTTATTTAAAAAATATAAAATTCTGGCCTTCTTTAAGTATTTGAGACTACTGTTATGACACAATTCTAACCAGTACTAGAAATATTTCTGCTACCATTTAAGAACTCTCAAAACAGTTAGTGGGTTGATGCAGTCCCCAAGGTAGGTGTCGGAAGGGCAGACGTACATTGGCAGAGGAATAACGCAATGCACTTTCAAAGTTTGGTTTTCCAAAATTTACAGGTCAGAGAAGTGTTGTGGGTAAAAATTGTAGCTTATTGATTAAAAGGCTGATAGTTGGTTCAGACATGTATAAGATTTGCTTCATTACTTTCAATTTTTAAGATAAAAAGTTTCTGTAAAGCATTGTTCAAAAATCTGAGAAAGGAAGGTAAAATGAGGTTAAGATAGACGTGTACTGATCAGGAGAAATGGCGGTTTCTACCATAGTATTAAAACTTTGAGTTCATCTTAATGTGCGAAGATTAGATAGGGAGGCCAGTTAATATTTCTATAATAAAACAATTAGTAATAGACTTAAAAGAAAATAACTTAGGAACCAAATTCAGTGTCCCTTCTGAACTGAGACTGAATAAAAATAGAAAAAGTTTGGTGGTGTGGGGTAGAGTAGGACTGCCAGCTATATTTAATCATCTTTTAAGATGTTCTGGAGAATTTGCTGATTAAAATGAGATATAATCAGATACCAGGCACATAGACTGTAAAAGCACAGACTTCTCAAAATCTCTTGAAAACCTGTGCTTCAAGCTGATATCTTCTCGATGGTTAAGATGATGTGGTAATTAAAATTCTAGATTTAGTAAATCTGGGGATACGTAAAATGCATTAACAAAGGACAAATGTAGAATGCCCCATCTTTTTATTGTTTCTGTTTCAATAATTTGCTCTTAATGAAACAATTTAAAGAAAATATCTGAACTGGAGTCTGGTGAGTTTGGGCAGTTTTTTGTATAGGGTTTTTCATCCTTGTCCCCTGGGTTGATACTTTAATGGACTATAGCATAATGTCATTTTTTTGCTGCTAAAAAAAAAAAAAAAAAAAAAGGCAAGAACTTCAGCCCAATTGAAGAAATTTTGAAAAATTTAACCTGGAGATGATGTTGATGAGCTTGTAGGTCTCAGTATCTCGGGGATCAGTAGGTCTCTCTACTACATCATTGGATATTGCATCTTTTGTGTTTTCTGCCAAAGAAAGGCTGTGTTTTTCCCCTCTCTCTCCCACCTCCCCCCAAGCTCTGTAACTGGTGCAATAATCATCATCATAATCTGATGTTGTGCTGTGATATGTTCCTTAGCTGATCAGCTGTTGCTTTTAGAGCATTTAACTTAGATTGTTGTTCACATCTACTTTATTTAATGATACTTGACTATCTGTAGCCTGAATATCCTTAGCTTTTTTCCAGCTGTGTTTTAAATCAAATTGATAACATAGTTTGGAAGTTGGCCTTCCTTGGAGTAACTGTGCTGTGTTAGTCTCTGTATAAAATCAATGCAGCTATACATGAAAACATGAATTTTCTAAAGCTTATATAGGTGTAGAACGGGTCTTTGTTTAGTGCCAAAAGTACAACCCCGAAGAGTAGGAATACGTGTTGTGTAGGAAGGTAATGGATAAAAGAAATCCATGAACTGCTTTGCAACGTGGAATTAGAGTCTTGGGAGAATAAATAGCTAATGAAAAATAACCTTTCATTTTATCACTGAAAGCAAACCAAAACAATGCCACGTTAGTACCAGCAACAAATGAGAGCGGGTTCTTACAACTTGTGGCTAGTACAGACTTTACTAGAAAAATCAACCTGCGTAGGAGATGACTTTAGAGGAAGCACCTTTAATGGCGTGGAGGGCTCTACACCAGTTGGAGCGCGTGCTGGTGGTTAGCCCTCTGGTCACGCACAGCAGGGCCTGAAGTTGGCACGCGTTGATGGTGTTGCGCGGCAAAGCCAGGAATACTTCCTAACTCGGACAAGTGCTCAGCCATGAGCAATAATAAACATGATTTGGTTTCCTATTGCAGGTTGTCTACTAACAGCATTCATAAAGAGTGACAATCTGGCGTTGGAGGAGGCAGGATTTCATCTGCAGGACCTGATCCAGTCCCCCAGAAGTCACTGATACAGTCATTTCATTGACTTTAATGGGACCAAATTGATTCTTGTAATAGTAGTTTTGTTCCTGTCGGTAGTTCATTTGGCTTTGCTGTAACCATTTACATGAGTAATGGTGGAAAACAGACTTTGTATCAAACTGTAGACTGAAACAGGTCGCTGGAGGTAGTTTTATTTCACAATTGCTATTTTAAGTTTCCCTCAGTATACTGGTACAGCATGGAAAAAAATTTTTCAGCAAATTTGTGAAAGAGTTTGATTCTGTTTGGTAGAAGTCCTAAGTAAATAAGCTTATTGTATAACTGAAATTAATGACATTTTGTGCCCCCTGAATAAAAATTTATTTTGTGATAGTGCCTTTTTTGCCTTCAGCTAATCAGCAGGATCTTACAGGAGGCATGGAATAATTTTTATTTATCCTACCTGACAACAAAACTGGTCCAAGAAGTCCAAGCTGACTGGAGGCATGATTTCATACTGAAAGGACTGAAACAGTCGTTACTTCGGGGATTATGATAGCTAGTTGCCTTTGATTTAACAAAAAACCCCCACAAAACAGAAAAACAAAAAACTTTTTCATTTTGTAATATTTTTAAAATGATACCTTAACTTTATTGTCTTTGTGTCATCATCAGGGCAAATATATTTCTGTCTAAGAACAACTGAATGAAGCATCATAGAAGAAATTCTAATTTTTTCTAAATGGAATGTACAAATGTGTCATTCCTGTGTGCTCATCATGAATGAATTCTGTACAAGTTAACTTAATGCAACTTGAAATTCATTAAGAAATGTAGTGATGAAGTCAGGAATATTTTCAGACAACACTTAGCTGCAACGTTCAGTTTCTCTTTCTTTATCTACTCTCAGCTTCCTGGTATTAAACAAAAATTTCACACTTGTGAAGGTGACAACCTGCTTATATTCAAGTGGTGTTTTTCCTTTGTTCCTTCTGCATCTTGTGCATTCCTGATAATTAAACTTCAAAGTCAGTATTTGTTTTAAGAGAGTGTGAATTTGAGCATCTTTGGGTGCACTTGATTAGCTTTTGGCTAATCAAAAGTTGGCTGCTTGGATAGACAGTCCATTTCTCATTCTGGTCCATGAAGATTATATTCGCAAATGGATGGACATTTTGTCTTTGACATGAAAAGAATAAGAAATTGTAAAAGGCAGCGCAGCTGGGCCACACTTAATTTATTTTGCACATCAGGAGACATCTACAGAGCAGGTTATGGTTTTCCTTCTCAAATGGTTTCACGTTGCAAAGGTCTGCCATGAGTTTTTCATCCTCTGCAATATGGTGTCAACCTGTTGGTCCCCGCACCTCACATCAGACTTTGAGGAACTGTAGTCTCAAAAAACCACTGTTGGGTGATTTTGCTCAGACTCAAGGGAGAAGTCCCTTAAATCTGCTTCCAATCCTGTTTTATCAAGGAATAGTATCTCTAATGCAATGAATACAGATAAATCTGATTAAATACATACTACTCACTAAAATGTGACACTTCCAGCACTTTGCGCCCCCCCCCCCCCCCGGCGGGGGGGG
>JAVJGG010000037.1:3603567-3624838 GCA_035590195.1 Aviceda cuculoides | reverse complement strand
CTGAACTCAAAACACAGCACTGTACCAGCTACTAGGAAGACAATTAACTCTATCCCAGCTGAAACCAGGACACTCCCGTAGACTTTTATCTTTTGGTCCTTGCTGTGGATTCCCCGTGGAATATCTTTATGAAATCCCATAATTTGCCACCATGCAAAAGCACTTTTCCAACCAGCATCTTTTTTGGTGAAGCACAGTTAACTGAACTCCCACTATTTTTTGTAGTATGGAGTGCTGCACATTTTACACCATTTTATGAGGAATAACAGAATAAGCATTACTGCAGGGCACTACATCTTTCAATAAACCAAATAAACTCTTGCTGAGCAAGAGTCCTGGGTGAGTATGAATGAAACAGCAAAAAGGACTTGACTGTAAAGCTTGAGTCTTCCTAAGCTTGTAAGCTCTTTCAGAACTTGTTTTCAGAAAGTCTCTGTCATTTTGTGGGGTATGGCTTAATTAGATATTGGAACAGAGGTAAAAAATGTATCCTGGAATCAGATGCGTTATAATTTGGTAAAATGTGGTGTAACCCGAATTTACCGTCATCCTCAGTATTTAGAAAATAAGAAGTAGCAGTTAGCTTAGAGTTTACTCAGCAATTAATTTCCCATGTTAGTATTTGATGTACCACCTATGGACTGGTAGAATCAATCACTTTTAGTATAAGAGCCTTTTTGAAGCTCTGCTTTAAAGGCCTTGAAATTCTCAAGGTAAGATGCTTCATGCATAACTCAAATGTTATTTATGCTGTTGTGAAGATACACTTACTAGTGCTTTCTGAACTCATGTATTAATTCAGTGTGGAGCTTTAAAAGGTCTGCTGAATGTTGAATAGAATACTATTTGCATGCTGAATGAATTCATGATGTTATTATGGATTACAAGGCTTCAGTCGCTTCTTTAAATTTTCTTTGATTGCTTTTCTAGCAATAGATGCAGTGTGGAACCTAGCTCTCAGTTATGCCTAAGGGATTTCCTGCATTAAAGTGATTATATTATAATGAAAAGCTACCATTTAAGCACTCATAAAAAGAACCTCCCCAAAATCTATGGAAATACGTTATATGAAAAAATACAAATAAGTGTCTCCTTGAATTTTCTTTAAAATATTTTTATTCAGACTAGTTTCACTTTCATTATTCTAGTAATACAGAAAATAAGCAGGATCTAGCTTGCTGTCATTTTGCAAAATGACGCTGAATCCCCCATTGGGCAGAGCTGTGATGACAGTTGCATAATTTTCCATGCAATCCGAGTCTCTGAGGCCCACTCGAGCATTAGTGATACCTTATGAAGGACAGCTGGTAAAACGTGATGAGTTAGTTGGATGAATACCAAATGAGATTGGAATCCACTCTTTCCAGTGCTTAACTGTATTTTACCCATAATTTTATGTAGCATGCACCAATTTGCAGTAAGTTTTTCATCTACATTCCCTTCGTATTACAAAAACATTTATTCCTTGTAAGAATATGTTAGTGAATTAACTTCCATGATTTCTTGCATAAAATACTTGGATGCAGTAATTTCCAGTGTGCCTGAAAAGTGAGGCTGTGTATAGTGATGCTTCTTTCATTTTTAGATAAAGAAAAAAACTTTTCCTGTGGTGATATCTGTGTGATCAGGCGTGAAGCAGCAGCTCCAAAAGATGTTACATATTGGTGATACCGTTACAGCACTACAGGAGAAGTTTTTTCTGTTGGTGTTCAGTGGACACCCAATAGGCTAAGTTTCTAGAAAGTCTGGTGGAGTGCGAGAACGTTTCAGATGTGATGTTATTATGTGAGCTGGTGGAACCTACTTTTAATATGAAAAATGCAAGGTTTGGGGTTTTTTAGCTGTAGTTCTCTTAGGATACTGTAAAAAGGCTTCATGGCAAGGGAAAGTATCAATTAGCAGTTAAGTGATAACCTTTCTAGTGTAGAACTTGACTTTTTAATCATCATAACTGCCCTTAGTTAAGTTAGATACAAGATATAAGTGGCTCTCTCTTTTCAAATGCAGGTTTGTTATATGGGAGATATGGACTGAGTATCAATTAAGCCAGCTGTGTAGGTGTATTTATTTTTCATGATTACAATTTAAAAAGGCTTTTACAATTTTAACTGTGAGGTAAAAGATGAAGAAAGACTGAATACAACAGTTGCTTTTAGCACTGGCTAGTTTTGGTTCCTCAAGCTTGCTTCTATAAAAACGCACCTTTAATGAGTTATTATTCTGTTTTGAAGCTAATCTTGCTAGTACATACTGAATTTCAGTTAGGTGCACCACTGTGTTGTTATACATTAACTTAGCTACAGATATGTAAAGAATTTAGAAATGATTTGAGAAAGGAATGAAAGATGCTTGATTGAGACAAATCTAAGTTTAAAATAGAGATATAAAATAATGGATTGCCAGAGATTGAAGTCTATAAAACCACACTGTCAAAAATAGATTATGAAAGTAAGGAAAGTGATAATAGGATCATTTTAGCTGTTGTTAAAAGAATACACTTAATCATGCATAAACCATCAAATGCTATGTGTAAGTTCAAGATTTTCTTAACTTATTTTAAATTCAGGTTAGGATGAATACTATTCTACTCATGAAATGAATTTTGTACAAGCTATGCTGCCAGCTCTCCTAAAGTAGGTTTTAAGAATTTGGTCGTGAGGCTCAGCTGGTGTACTTTGGAAATCTTCAAAGCAGCATCCTAAAAGCACTGTAAGAGAAGACCCGCTCATCCTCTCTCCCGAGTGCTGTGCCATCTAATTCCTCGTCCTTATTTATGGTGTCAAAACATGACTTGTAGTTCAGGCCCATTTGCCAACACACCCAGGCCAGAAGCCAAACTCCAAGCGCACATCTAGTCCTTATTTGTACATGTTCTCTCCACATGGAAGGATTGGTTTAAACAATAAAAACAGCCTTCCCCATGAAAAAAGCCTTCAGTATTGGCACGGTGAAGGCCTCTAAGGGTTGCAACGCTTTTTTCCTACCTTGCCTGGGAAAAAACGCACTAACAAACTTTAAACTCATATTTCACCTAGTTATTCATGCAGCGTGAAGCACGGTTGGAACTGGTAAGAACTTGTGATAACTTGACATATTTCCGTAGTCACTTCAATAAACACTCGCTGCCTTTGCTGGCCTGTTCAGGTGCCCCCCCCCGCCGAGTGCCCCCACCTGTTCCCTGGGAAGCTGCGCCTCGGCAAAGTTACTGGCTGTTTCAGTCAGAGCCTGCTTCGCTAGGAAGGCAGGCGGGTTCTGACCCTACTTCATTTTGAAGTTACTGTGGCAGTCGCTGACCCCCCGATGGGTACCACGGATGGGTTGGTACTGCCCTTACCTTTGGGGCCATGCCTGGGAAAGCCAGCACGGTGCCTGCCCCCCGGGACGGGAGGGCAGCAGGGGAAGGGACACCCAGTGGGTGTGCGTGGGGGCCTCCCCCCGGGGGCTCCTCTGGCTCCTGCTCGCTCGTCGCGGAGAAAAGCGCTGAAACGATTATTTTTTATCTGGCTCTTTGCTGCTCTGTTCTGTGGGGAAACGCTGGGTCTGACCCAAGTTCGCGTTAAGCACCATTGTCATAGTAGGTCTTTCAAGACTGCGAACAGATGGAAAAAATCTAGGCAAGATGGTCGTGCGTTAATAACTCATGTGAGGCAAGGAGATTTGCTTTGGCATACAGTACTGTCTCCAAGTCCTATATAACATGCCTGTTAAAGCTGTAATACTTGGCGTTAGCGCAGTTGACGTTGGCTCTCGCGGTTCAGTGTTTCGCCGGGTGTATCAGCACAGTGCCATGCAGACGTACCGGTCCAGGGATTTCTGCGCCGCAGTCCTGGGACCCGCGCAAACTCAGGGTTTGGATGAAACAGTTCTGTACATTTGACATTCCTGCTGTATGCAGTATGTTATATATCCATAAAGTAGTATCTGCGCGTTTAATGATTTGAGAGGAGCGCATGGAGCTTTCTTGGCAACTGCAGTTATTTTCCTTATCTAATATTTCCATTGTTTGTGTAATGGAACAGCAAACATTCTCCCAAAGGTTACCCAAACATAAGCATCTCAAATGAATGGCTTAGATTTTTCTAGGTGATAAGTACAATTTCGTTGCTCATTTTGTTTCTGGATTTTGGCACATGGTGCTACTTGCTGATTTACTTTGGCTTTGTTCATTTACTTGTAGAGAACTAGAGAAATATTGCATGATGCATTTTCCCCATGAAGCTTTTAAAATAGACATAGGCTAGATCACCTGTTCCTTTGAGAATCCTAAATGGCTTGCAAAAAGCTTCTCTGTGTAACTGGCATTGCTTTCTTCCTTTACTAACCTTACTTTAAAGCAAGTGAATGTCTTCTGCCTGTTGTATTAGGTAGCATCAGAGATTTTCTGAGGCCAGTGCTGATTTATTTATGTGATTACCCAGGAGGTCATCTTCCTTTCAGTGATGATCTTACTTCAGCAGGTGCAACACTTTTAGAAAGGAGGCTATTTTCATGCAAACTGAATACCCCTTCCCTTGAAGACTGTACGTTAAATACATGCGGGCAATATTACTGACTACAAACATACATTCTGCTGTTGCACCTCAGATATAGATGAACAGAATAATTAATGGGTGTGAGATTTTGCACAGGTCTGGTATTTGTTCATTGTAATTAGCTCAATTACAACTACAATGTGTTCTAAGTCAAAAGAAAGTCTGGCCCAGCAACTTTAAGTAATTCTTTCCCTCTTTGTAAAAAGGTTATTGTAGGTTAACATTTGCCGTAACGTATTGTGCCACAGATTTCTCCTTGATCTAAATGCAATGATGCAATACAGTATGCCATTCCCTTTTTGCAAAATAATAAGTGATGGAAAGTGTTGCCCTTATATGGTGCAGTTGATACATGTGGAATCCCATTCGTAGAAATAGTGGTTTGAGTTGGCATAACCAGCTCGTTCGTTGTGTGAAAAAAGATGAGGCCAGCTCTTTAACGCAATAGCAACAGTGTACATAACAATGGGGGAAGTAATTTTTACATTTCATAAACTCTGGCAGTTACGCCAGTTGTCGAAATCACAAAGTAGGATTACGTTAGCGGTGCTCCCTCAGCAAAAGGCGATTAGTCCTTTGCTCGGAGGATCAAAAAGGTATTCTCTTGTGTGTGCTTTCATGCACGTGTATCAAAGTGGTGGCTTCTGTGCTGGGGAAGGAGAAGCAGTAATGGTACAGAAAGACCAGAAGGGAGGAGAGAAGCGGGGAGCTGCTGCTGAGCTATGCTGCAGCCTTTCCTTTACAAAGCATGCCTAGTTTCTGCAGAGCCTATGTAAGACTAGCAGTACTGCAGAGAAAAAAAACCCAACAAGTCGTATAATGATTACCTCGCTTCTGTTGTATTGCAAGGTTAGAAATCCATAAATGTATATAGTGTGCCAGCCTTGAGTGAAAGCTGATTTATCTTAATTTTGTTCTTGTTTTGAGAAAGCTGCAGGAAGAAAGCAAGGTCCATTATACCAAATGAATAATCCAATCGATGTAGCCAGTTTGCCCTTGATGAAATTAAGCTTTGTCTTTGCAGTGTATCAGAGAGAGTGAAAGGGGTTTCTGCCTTCTTTTGTCGGTGTCCTGGGAAAGCAAATGGTTGACATGCAGTGGTTTTATCCTTTTGTGACTGGCCCTTCTAGAGGGAACATAAGAGCACAGCTCTTAATCAGTTGTCTTAGCTGATGCTTACAGGGGTGCAAAAAGTACTCCCTTTACAATGCCACCTTAAAATTTAAAGACAAACCAATTACCTGCATCTGTATTAGGTGTTCCCAAACTTTTTGCCAAGTGTCACTGCTAGCAGCGATGCTGCTTCCAGCTGAGCCACGGAAATTGGAAAACTTTGCTACTAAAGTCTTTGCAAGGATCACCTGTGGATTGGACAGATGATGACAGTGCTGTTCCTCACAATAATTGAAATTTTGAAATGTTTTTTTATTCAGCATTGCATTTATATTTTTTCCTCAAAAGAGGATTATGTTATTTTTTGAAAGAGAAAAAGGTTTTTGGATAAAATGGGGCAGTGGCTTTCAATATGCAAGTCTTAAGTTTAGTACTCTTGCAAGTGGAATTAGCATGACTGAATGATTGGTCATTTTTCTTTTGATGATGACTAATATGAACAGGCTTGGGATAAGCACAGTGTCAGATGCAGTAATGATTTCCAGCCTCCTGTCCTCTTTTGCAATTGCTACTTACCCTTCAAATCTAGACTGATCAAATTTACTCTTTCCGTCTGTTTTCCAAGAAGTCAAATATTGATGATGTTTGACATGCCTGTTGTTTATAAAGGTGAGGTGAGCGGAAAATAAAGCCAAAGATGTATTTTTGGCAGTCAGCTCAATGTGCTTCCAAGACAAACATAACTGCGTTTCCTCAATACTGATTTCCTTTAACGTGATGCATTCGTAGTTTCTGACTTGCCTTCTAAGTATCTCTAGAAATTATTTCTACCCTATCTCCAAGTAATTTTTTTCCACATCTGTCTAGGTGTTCTAGAAAATATGCTTGCAGTTGCAGATCCCAAAAGGTGTAAGGACAAAGAAGGCTTCCCCACACATCTTGAAAAAATGTTGATCACCTCGACATAAAGAACCTATTTTCACTGATAGTAGGTGACATGGTCTGGCATAGCTTGCTGCATGGTATAGTAACTTTCTTTTGAACTTTTAAAGAAAAAAAAATTCCTTTCTGAATGCTCATTAGGAATCCCATTCCTTGTCCTTGCCTTGGAGCTGGTAAAACAATGGATTTTAATGTCCCGTCCTTATTGCCAGTCCAGAACTTGGCAATGCAACCACGGATTATATTAAACGCAGAGTATTTCTGTTGTATAATAGAAATAGCTGGGTGTATGTAGCTGCTATTTCTGTAACAATAGCATTTACTAGCCCTTGTTTCCTCTTTCCTTTCAAATTAAATTCTTTAGGGACTGCAGATACTCTTTTCCTGTGTGGACTGTGAGCTGAGTCAGTTTTGTTAAAAGGCTTGAAAACCTGAGCTTGCATGGGCTGTGCTACTCCTTTGATTATTCCTTCTGCATTCTGTGTCCATCTCTCCTCCCCGCCACTTCCCACAGAGGAACCGTCTTTTTTGGTATGAGGGCAGTTTAGGTGTAGTCCTCTAAGGTACAAAAAGACTGAAAAAATAGGTAGTGGGACGGAAGATCGACCAAATTTATAAAGTAGTTCAAAAGCTGTCATGATTCTTTTTTCTGATTAGCATTGGAGATGAGGGAAAATGGGGAGCAGCCCACTTCTTTACAGGTGTGCTTGAAAAGGAGAGCTTGCCCTTGAAGGAGTTACAAAAGAATGAGAGGAGAATTTTCTTAATGCATTCAGTAAGTATCCTATTAACTGCAGCAGAATTTCACTTTGACTTCATAAATGAGGGCACAGCGCCGCAGATGCTATAGGCTGAGTACTATTTGCTGAGGATCATGTCAGCATTAATGCAGGAAGACAAATACGTGGTAATGCTTTAAAATTACAGTACAACTATTAAGTTATAATCTTAGCATTTAGCATAAGCATTATTCTAGGCACCTCAGTTAATTCTTTGCTTAAACAATCCAACAAATCTATTTGTACGTTTTTCACAATTTTTCTAGAAGTTTCAAGTCATTATCTTAGTTTGGAAGTTTGAGTGGCAAATTGGAGCACTGTGCGTTTCCTTGGGCTTGCCTCATTTCAGCTGTGTGTTGGCCCCCACCCATTCCCTGGCACAGGGTCTGAATTTTAAAGGAATCATGATTGCTTTCTTAGCCACTGGTTGCTTTGTTTGGTTTGGTTGTTTGTGTTTGGGTTGTTTTTTTTAATTACACCCTGAAGTGTTTTTGCATTCATTAAAAAAACCCTGAAGTAGTAGAGAATTGTTGCATTACGTCATCATTCTACTTTGCCAGTAGGGTCATGACTGTTGCGTGGTTTTGCGTGGATAGCAGAGGTCATCCAGCTTGGCATTTGTAGTCTTGTGGTACTGCAGCTAAAATATATGCCTCTTCTTGAACTGTAGGCTCGCAGTTGACTTTTAGTCCATGGAAAACTTGGAGTACATAAAGATGACTTGGTGAAAATCACTCCTGTTAGTGAGTGATAAGTGATTAAAAGGGTAAAACAGCAGTGAAGAGGCTGGCCAAATGAGAACACTATGCAAATTGTCTAGTTTTTGCTTAAAGAAAAAACCTCAAAAAACTTTAAAAGCACCCCCGTTTCCTACCAACGTATAGTGTAAATTTGTGAAACTATTCAAGCGTTAAGGTGTGCCTACCTGCTGACTTGGTACACATGTCATGCCATGACGGTGAGGGCCTCGGGCTTTTCCTTTGTTCTATTGTTTTCTCAAGTCAGTGAGTTTGTGCAGTTGCGTTCAGCGGGTGCAAGGGCAGTCTGACAGAGCTCACCCTGCCTCTTGGTTCGTTAGCGCACCTCCGGTAGATGTGAAACGAACTGCAGAACAGGGCGCTTAGTTAAGCCTTCAAACAATCGCTTTCAGACTTAGGAAATAATACGCTGAAGGAAACCATAGAAGTGAATTATTGGTGATTACTAGTATTATGCGCGTGTCAAACAGGAGCAAGACGGGGCTATGCGAGGCTGTTCCGCAAGTGCTGTAGATGGCCCTAGGAAGTTAAATTTGCTTATTTCTGGTGCTGGCCTTGTCCGTCACTGACGCTTCAAAGTTATAGGTGCTGAAGGACTCTACAAATGAAGTTTAAAAATTTACAATGTGGCTAAGGAAAAAGGCATAAATGTCATTGGTTTTGTTCCCAAGGAAGTCTCTCTGATTGTGTTACCCCTCCTGCTACTTCGCCTGCTTATAAACATGAAAGCTAATCTGCTCCAACCCACAAAGTAAAAACCATAACCTGAAACTACAGAAGTGAACTGTCATCCAAACCTGTCACGTGCACTGGATCATAAGATGGATATGAATAGTATGTTATATTACCAGAGAAATGAAAACAGTTTTAGCTGAGTAAATGTATTGGCTGTGCAAAGATCAGCTCTGTTTTCTTCAATGAGTTGCTCATGATAGTTTGTTTTTGTTTAATGCTATAGCATAGCTGAAGTAATTTGCTTAAACGTGAAATATCAGATGGCAGAAGTCATTAAACTCAAATTGTCTTATTGGCTTTTTTAAAGTGACCTCTTAGAGGACAAAGAATACACCCAGTTCATTAACATGCATGTGCACAACTGCTCCAAAATACTATATAAAAGCTGAGAATAAGCCTGTATTAATGTTTGTGTTGAATGTTAAATAAATGTCTTGGAACAAACGGGGAGATTTTTTTGCCTTCAACCCTGAAGAGTGTGCATAGTAAAAGATCTGGAGAGTTTGAAATGATCTAAAAATAACTTACAACAGTAACTGTTTCAGCATTACCAATATACAAAGACTTTTAAGGTGAAATCAGTGTTGGGTTTTGTTTTTTTTTCCCCCCAAACCTAGATGTTATTTTTAATTCCTGATGTTAATCCTGTTTAACAAGGATATCAGTGTGGCATGTTTTGCCATGAGATGCTGGCAGTGCTTTCTGCTGTCCCACTTTTCCAAAGGTATTGATGCTGACGTTAACACTGCTGCAGCAGCAGCTTAAAATTATAGAGAAAAATATATTGGTTCTTGCTACGCAGCAGCAATCGATGCCATTTCCTAGATGCAAAAATCTTTGCGTCTCTCCTGTTCTGCTCTTCTGTCCTATAAATCTTCCCGTGCTCAGCGGCTGCTCCAAGGGACACCTCACCTTGCTCTGTGGACGTGAAATGTCCCTGCGGGCGCGATGCCGGCCGTGCTCTGCCAAGTCCCTTCCAGCCACTGGTTACTGTGCGGGGGTGACTGCTGGCATCCCTCCCTGGAGAATCAACCCAGCGCTTTTGCAAGCTTGTCATTTTTTTTCTATCTAGTCGTGTTCATGTAGTGACAGCAAACTGAATTTTACATGAGGGATTTAAAATTATTTGCCCTGAATCTGGGACCCAGTTTGGAATCCCTTAGAATTCTTGTTCGATGGGGTCACTGGTTCGTCACAATTTAGTGAGACCTTCCTCCTCTCTTGCTTTTATTTTGAGCTGTTTAACTTGTATTGTTGCTTAAAAGTCCTGAATTTTATTTGGCAGACTTCTTCAGTCTCCCTAGATGTCTTAAAGGACTCAGGTGCATGAGGTTGCTGTGGTATCTTTAAAAGAAATTTTTGCCAGCTTCTTTTGAATTTGGAAGGCGGAAGGAGGGGAATAGACTTAAGCCTCTTTTTATTTCGAAACATTTTGAAAAAGTTCATTCTATTGTTAAAAATTGATAGCATGGCTTATCTGCCTGAGACTATCCATGAAAGTTTTGGTAGCTTTGTTGGATGAGCAAGTGACTGGTGGTGGCTGACTGGAATAAAATTATGCGTCTTGCTGATGTTGCAATGCGAGCGAAATCCCGGGCATATGTGTAGTTACACAGGCAAAGGGACCGTTGACTGGTACATCCTGTCTGCTGGGGCAACAGGTTTAAGCTCCATTTGCTGAAGTTGCTGCGTCTCATACCAGAAAAATCCCTCTCCGAAAGGAGGATTCCCAATGTGGCAGTAAAACATTATTTAATTCATTAGTTAGGGTTTTTTTCCCCCATTTGTTAGGTATATATTTTAAAATTATCTCACTCCTCTTACTGTAGTAGAAATCAGATGAAAAATAAAAAATCTCCAAAATTAGTTCTTAAATGTACAGGAGCTTTTGGAAGAGTTACTTCATTTTACTCCAGAACGAGGGCCAGATCTTCATGAGGTGGAACCTGCCAGCCTTCTGGGGACAGAAGAGGGCACGGAGAGCGGGGCCTGCGGAAGCCAGTCCCAGAGCCTTGCTTCTGAGCTCTCGGCTGTTGGGAGAATGCAGTGCATGTTAGGACAGATGGGTCTTCAGCTTAAGAGACCTGCCTTGAGAAAACAGCATTCTAGCAGATTATAAGTAGCAAACGTAATAAATTTGCTTATGTATATGTAATCTCTAGAAGGTATTTATTAGTATTACAAATTATCCATGTTTTCTTGTTATTCTTTTATTCTTTCTTATTGAATAATTGCATACGTTGGTGCGAGTGGTCCATGATGATAGAAATGTTGCCCTGATAAATTTAAGCGATTTAGTTATCCAAACGTGATTGTTTCAAGACGAAGCAAAACACTAAACTTCATGTACAAAAACTAAAACTGATTGGAAATGGATTTTCTGAAATTCCCTCCCGTCCCCCCAATGTCTTCAAGCTTGCAGGCAAAGTAGTGTATCCATTCATTTGCTACGTAAAAGTAGCAGCCTTTATTCTGGGAAATCTCTACTGAGATGTGGAGAACAGGAAGGAGCTATAAACCATTTCTGCATTCTTTAGTATGTAAGACTTTTATGGCTGTGCAAATATATGCCCTGCTATGAATATCTGTATTTTCCGTATTTAAAATTCAGCATACTGTTCCTACTTGAGGACTTTTCCATATCTGAATTTATACTTATAGACAATCTGAAACAATTAACACCAAAGTTGTTTTCTGCAAGTTTTCATACCAAACCATTCTTTGTTCAAATCTCTTCACTTTCTTCCATTGTCCTTTGACTAGATCAGTTTTTTCCGGATCCATATTTCCTTTATTGCTCATTTGCTTTTTGCTCTATATCTGGTATTTTTTGTTTTGTTTTGGTTTGGTTTTTTTTTTCTTTTTCTGTTCTACTGCTTCCTGGAGGTCTTTCTCAAAGACCTCTACTTTTGAATTGGTTGTGAACTCATCCTTGTGGCCCCAGGCAGTTCCTCTTTTATTAACAGAGCTACCTCTTCAAGCCAAAGGCTTTTGAGAAGGCTGTGTACTTTCTGGTATTGATCAGGTCACGTGTTGGGCATTTGTCCTATTTGAACTTGGGCCTCTTGGCAGAACTCTGTCTTCTTTATCTGCTTGGTCCTATTTGCCGCCTTTGATCTTGGGCCTTTTGGCAGAATTGTATCTTCTTTATCTGCTTAGGTTGCTCTACAGAATGGTGGTGATCAATTTAATATTGCTTGTACAACTGGTTGATTATGACTGCATTGAGTTTTAAATCTTGGCGGCAGATTTAATGATGACTGTTAAGGGCCAGTACTTCAGCATGACTCTGAATAAGTATACTGGAGATATTAAATACAGTTGATGCAACTGAGCTAGGTTTATCAAATGAGTGACTAAACGGTCTTCTGTAAACGTATGCACAAGTTTCCAGCTGAAACTATTTTAAGACCAGCATTTATCTGCAAACTTGGCTTGTGGCTTTTAAAAAACCAAACCTAAATGATACAGTGATTTTCATACCATTTAATATTATATCAGTTTTTATTTCTCAGTCTTTGAAAAAACAAAGTTGTTCTTTGCTGGAAAGGCTTTCAAGAAAAATATTTTTGCAAAAAATGAATTTTGAAAACTTCTGCCACTTCTCACTGAGTAACATAATTCAATGTAAAACAAGCTGAAGTTCAGCCTTTTAAATGATGGGAAGGATTGGCTACTTGTGTTCATATTTTCAGACATACAATTTTCAGAATTGTTTTTTCTTAAGTTCTGTCTCCTGACTTAACCCTTATTTTATTCAAGTCAGTGATGATATTTCTATTTTCTCCTTAGGCAAGGTAATTTAAAATTTGAGTTTGGGGCATATCACAAGAAATTTAAATACTTTCTTCTAGCAAAGATATTATTAATTTAACATCTAGTGTTTATGATAAAGTCTTTTTAGCTGATAAAGTTTGTTAAAATTAATGGATTTTGGTGCTTTGACTCCTTAATCTACTCTAAGAATCTAGCTACTCTAAGGTATCAAGATGTAATTATTAAAAAAAAAAATCAGTTGTGAAAAGACTCTAATATGGTTGGTTTTGATAGGAAAAAGTTGAAGTTGATAAGGTAGAATGATATGAGCAGATACACTTCTACTTAAAATACCTTTGTGTAAAGTCAACTGTTTCCTACTTAAGGTTTCGTTATACTTTTTGAAAAGTGCTGAAGATAATTTTGGTTTTGAGCACTAGGAGGAACTCTGGAATAGCAATTTATAAAACCTTCACTAATAGTACTGAGTTCTATGTGTAAAGCGAAGTAAACCAGATAGCGTTTCGACTAGTCAACAGAGACATACTCACAGGAGTTCTTTACAAATCAAAGTTTATAGTGAGGACTTTGTTTCTGCCTGAACATCAATGCTCTTACTTTCCCGTTCAGTGTCCAACATCATAAAAGACTAGTTGTATGTAACCCTCAAAAATTTATAAACATAAAATGAAAGGAAAAAGTAATAGCTTTAAAATAGCCAAATGTGTTTAAGAATACCACAGTCTGTAGTACATTGGAAGTGTTTTAAAGACTGGGAAACTAGAGAAGAAAGTGTTGGGAAGGGAAAGTACAGTAGCACCCTCTGGTACGTCAGTTATCCAGGGGTTCGAACACATTTCGGTTCAGTATGAACCTCACGAGCTTTTATAGCATGTGTTGGCAAGAGTAGAGACTAGATAATAGTCTAGCAAAGAAGTGTTAGGCTCAGTACAAAGTAACCTCACTGAAAAGCCAAACACTGGTTTATTCAGTAGTCCAACAACTCATTAAAGGGAGTTGGCAGGCAGAGCTAATTAATAAGCACGTCCATGTCTTTTCAGAGGTGAGCACCTGACATTCTATTTAATATTGAGTCAGTATGTGTAAGTAAGGTGAGCTGGCAGGCAAAATTAATTAATACATTCATTCAGTTTATCAAAGGCTACAGTCTTATTATATAGCTCATGCTGAATTAGGAGATATTTAAGAGGAAATGGAATGGCAAATTTTACACTGCACCAGTTTTTTTTCTCTTTGTTATTTTACAGTGGGTAAAAGCAGCCCAGTTCATGCAAAAATTGTCCACTATTAGCATGATCTTCTCTCCAGTAGATGTAATTAATATAGGAAAAATTGTTTGGGTTTTGTGGTGGTGGTGGTGGTGGTGGTGGTGGTGTTGTTTTGGCTTAACACTTAGGGCAATATTGCATTCCCAGATAGAGTCTATTAAGCAAACTGTGGATTTGTAACTACTATCAACATTAGGATAGCAGGGTCCTTAGTAGTCTGTAGACTTCCTGGAACAAAACATGATCCAGTAGTAAATGTTCTTCTTAATAGGCAATGATATTGCCCAATGTTTATTCAGATTCACTCTTTTGTACAACAGGGTGAGGTCCAAGGTGCCAGGTGGCTCACTAGGGAGGAGACAGAGAGTTTGCTTCTCCAAAAGGGATTATCTGTCAAATAAGAGGATGAAACAGGCCTAGACCTTTACGTACAACCGTGTTTATCACCAGAACACATGATACTGCTTTAAGTTGTGTAGAGTTCGCTCGCTTGGATCTACTTTTCAGCTGGAAATCTGTTGCAATTTACTGCTTGAGCTTGCTGTTGATATCCTTCTGGGCAGTGTATTCGGAGTTTCACTCTCATCCTTTGGGAGGAGGGAAAATATAGAAGTTTCAGTCTACAGAAACACTCAACAGTTCGACCTTTCTTTAAACCTGAATCAGCAATTGATAAATGCCACCTTGGCATCACCTGAAGAACTGACAACTTTATTTCAGTTATTCTAATAAAAGAATCCTAAATGACCAAGTCGCCAAAATAAAGCACTGCGAGTGCTAGGCTAGCAGACTTAGAGGAAAATTTTTAGCTATGGGTTAATTGTATCAAAAAGTATGTCCTGACAAGGGTGATATGGATCTTCCTCAGTGTCACATTAACTTAGTTTTGTGCGCTCTCCACAGTGCAGTTAAATATGGTATCAACCATCCTTGAAAATTGTTTCTTGCTTGCAGTTTGACTTCTGACATCCCAGGATAAATATGTATTTTTTTTCTTCAATTCTGGTGTGTATGTTTAGAGGCCCATGTTTAGATTGAGTGAAAATTTAATCTTTCACTCAGAATATCTTCTGTAAACACTGATAATTCTAGTAATTTTGTGTATATCATGTTGTTCAGAGCATCCGGCTCTGAAAAGTAACATTTTAAAGTGAGTATGATCACAGTTACTCCTCTCTTTCCCTCCATCTTTTGGCAAAACCCCCCAGAATCTTCATTGGCAGCAATAATACTCTTGGAAAATAAAATTATTGAAATGCTTAAGAATTTTAGGAGGTTCTGGGATCCAAAATTGAAAAGAAATTTTATTAAAGCATATGTTAAAAAAAAAGGGGTGTGTGTGTAACCAATAGAAAACAGACCATGTTACCATTTCTAACTAACTAAAAAGCTGGAAGTTATTTTATGTCAAAGCTTGCACAAGGAGGAGGAAGAGAGAACCTATGAAGGAAAGACTGGATTCCCAAACTATTTTCTTCAACACAAAACAGGAACCACAGCTCTTGTAAAGGACATGGGATATTTAGAAGACTGTTGTTAACAAAAGTAACCACATTTGGGGAACACCGTGTTTGAAGGAATTGTCTACAAAAAAATAGGTATGCAAAGAAAGACGGGTGGATTTAGTTTGAAATCTTACTGTGTTCAGTGCTAGTAATGGATTTGGTATTGAACACTGCAGTGATACGTCTGCCTAAATAGAGACAGCTATGTACATTTCAAATAGTGGAAATATTGGCCTGATTTTATAAGGTAGCACTTGCTCCTAATTTAAGTACTTGTTCTTCATAATCTTGAGCTTCTTTACACAGAAAGTAAGATATTTTACTGTGGCTGCTGAATTTTTTTACTCTGACACAACGCAGGTTTCTTGAACAAGGTTCTGAATGAGCTTTTCCCTCATGGAAATATTGGTGATGTTCCTGCAATTCAAAAAGGCTGAAGGGAATTAGAACAAGCATTGGAGATTTTACAGTGGACACCAAAACCAAACCTGCAACAGCTGTAAAATGTGAGAGAGTTAAACTGACATCTGGAAACCTCATAGCAAGAACTGTGAGATGACTTGTGGGCAAAGATGATATTCGGTTAACCCTGAAGTGTTTGAACAAAGAAGGGGAGCTGTGGTGAATTGAGTCAGTGAAGTTATCACCACTCTTAACAGCCAAGCTTTAGAAGTGAAGACTAAAATTAAATGGGCGGCGTGCGTTGGGGCGTAATACCGACATCCCTGACCTAGCTCTGAGTGTGCCGCTAGTATGTGTTAGAACCAGAGGTGATTCGGGTTCAGGTAAAAATTGTAGTGCTGTGCTATGGCTGAGTGAACAGCCCCTTGCCTCTCGCGTGGTATACACCAGTGAACAAGCAAGGACCTCTTGGACACTGGTGGGAGGTTATGGTTTATGCAGATTACCAGCAAGGCAAGGGGTAGGTGTTTGAGAGCTTGTCGCCCTTGGTCTGTTTGTTGCACTAGCGTATCCATTTCATATATTACCATGTAAGAGCGGTGGGTGGCATTTGCGTTGTGATGTGAAATATGACTTGTTTCAAACAGAAATAATCCAGTGTTTAAGCTGTAATTTTTCTACTGCTGTAGGATCTGGATTTTTCATATATGTAAACCAGTATCAGCCACTAGATGGAAACATTGATTTCCAGGGTAACAAAGAGTTCTGAATGTGACCCGTCAACGAGCTCACATCTGAGTGGGCGCTCAAACTTTTGATCCATGGTTTTCCATATCTGAATTTCAAAGCTCTGGCTAGTGTAGAGCATAATGACATTAATTTTGAAATACAGTGTTTTGAGAAAGCTCAAGTAAAGGTAGTGTTTGAATACTTTATGAACGGGAGCTGTCTTGCATTACTGAGTAACTTAATGATGGCTGGCTGAGACTGCTTTATTTCCACCTGCACTTTTATCAACCTGTAAAATAGAAGTTAGGCTCGTCTGCAAAATCCATAGCAGTCCACATGCAACTAATCTGCTTTGAATTTCAGAGCAACATGTGTCTCTGAAATAATCCGAGTTCTCAAGCTGGTATGAATACAAGTTGGGGTAGGCTGTGGCCCAGCTGGGTAGGAACAAACATAGATCTAGGTATGGGTATATCTTCTTGTCGGGCAGAAAAGGGGACTGTCTGCCATTTAAAGATCACATTTTCATTGCATGGGATCAGTACAGGCAGGGCAGTTATATTGCTAAGATCTGCAAAAATCCACTTCAAGTACAGGCCTTCAGAAATACTTTTTTAGAGTCACACCAGCTGTCTCGTACTAGTCTAATGCATTGTATCTGAAAAGATTTCAAAGGAAAAATGATCAAATTATGTATCTGCATGACCGTATGGCATCAGTTTCCAAGATGTTGTCATTTTTACTTTGTGATTTTGTAGGGAATAAGAAAAATGCTGGAAAACTTTAAAGTTTCCAGCTTTCATAGATGCTAATTGTTACAATGGACAAACTCAGCAATGTGGTGATTAGGAATTACACTCAAGAGACTTTCCTGGAAGAAGAATCTTATATTTTGACTATTTTGTTCAGACCATATTGGAAATGATGTTTTTCATCTGTTGTTTTGAAACTAAAAGCAGTTTTACTTCCTTCTTTATTCCAAATAACTAATTAGTTGCTGTGTATTCTAAATTATGGATTTATGAAGGGAACTCTGCTGAGTTTCAGAAACGGTGTATTTAAATGTACTGCTTTTCTAGCCATCAGCTGCCTCTCTTTGGGCAAAATTGCACGTGTGGTGCCCTCCACTTCTGTCCGTTTTCTTGTGTGTATGAAGACAGCGGCAAGTTGTTGTGGTTTTTACTGTACGTGTTCAGTCAGATGAAATTCTGAATGGTGAATTATAGATAAGTGCACCTGAGAGGGCCAAGGTGACTGTTCCCAGAATTTTGTGATGAAAAAGATGCCTGAAGAAAAATGTGCCTTTAATAATTTAGAAGTCTGGGTTTGGCATGAGGTATCCTTGACATGCATAGCATCAATATTATTGCTTTATGTCAGAGTATGTCTATGACAATTTCAACTTGAATACACTTGAGGAAGCTGCAGTACTTTTGTGGAAGAAAACAAAAATGGGTTTGTGTACTCTTTTCATAATATCTGCCTATTGCAGTTTATTGCTTCTTGAAACTGGAGAGGGATTATATACAGTGTGGGATACAACAGGGATTGCTCTTGAATCAGGTATTTCAGTGTTGAACAGTAAAATATTTTTAGTGCCACTCAAGATTGTCCATAGCTATTTTGTTTGAGCTATTAAAATATCTTTGCTGCTATTTTGTTAGTCACGTAGTGACTAGTTATATTTCTCTAATAATATTTGATTTGGGGAGATCAGCATTTGAAGTAATTTATACACAAATGTATGTATTATGTTCGTGGCTTAAACTGAGATGTGGGGTTGTATTGAAGGGACAGTAGAAATGTCATGTTTTCCATTAAACTAGTAAAGCCGTTTATCTGTTAGGTATGTGAAACATAGATGTTGCTTTCTTTCACACAAACATTTAAGTTGTTAAATACTAAGAGAAGAATCATAAGTTTACATTTTACTACAAAATATGGAGGTATTTTTAAGAAACCCTCTTAGCAGTATTGGAAATGAGTAGGGAATATAACCCTTGTGTATTATTGTTACAGTCCATGGTACCCGCAGGAAAGGTGAAATCTTTTACATCCCATATTCAGCGTCATCATAGTTACCAGCAATTTAACACAGGTTATTACTGCCAGAATCAAACAAAACTACTGTTCCTGTTCTTGCCATAGATTTTGCTCCACAAGTTTTAATTCTGCACACATGTAAAACATAATTCGGATGAATCCTGTAATGATATTCTGCTTTGTTTTGTGATATATTCCCCAAATCCTAGTTATTTATAGGTAAGAGGCAAAGCAGTATGCCCACAACGTGGTACAAAGGTGAATATGGTTAAAGATTATAGTGCACTGCATGGATGCTTGTGTTTTCCACGCTTCATAATAAAAAAGATTATTTCTTTAATTCATTTCCAAGAGCAGCTTACACTTAGTATTATTCTAGTAAAAAAGCCCTCTACCCTTAGCTTCAAATTGTGTGCAAAATTCCTGATGAAAGCTTTTTATGTGGAAAAACCATTGATCTCTTGTGTTTTGTATCATTACATTTGATGATAACAATGTTCTCTTTATTGATTTCCTTGTTGTACTTTTTGATTTATAACCCTCCATAAATTCTCATTTTAAAGTAACCTATGATCTGCCTCTGATCTGGTACTTTAAATGTTCCAATGCTGGTGCTAAAATGTGGGCTAAAATAATAGAAAATTCAGTTGTAATCCTGAATCGTAGGAAACAGAAATTTTGAGAGATCAGTACTGAATGTGCAGCACACATTTACTGAGGGGATTCTTCTTGCAGGATTTTAATGTTCTAGGACAGTATAATTTTTGTTTCAGCACTTTTGGTCAAGTGTTTACATTGAAGGACAGTCTTCAGAACAAGAAGTGAGAGTTTAAGGCCAAGATCCATACAAGATCCTGCTTTTCATAGCGTAGGGTATTTAGGGCAGTATGAGGCATTTGTACTTAATCTAGCACAAGACCTATGACTCTGTCGCAGTCTACAAAACTCCTCAAAGAAGCAGAAGTACTCAGACAGTTAACCTTTGAGTCCATTGCCATGCCACGCTGCTATAAATACCTGAACTAGTTAAAGAAAGGCAGCTCAGGTGTACTGTGCTGGAGCACTCCTGTCACTGCAGTAAATATTGATGCGCTCTAAAGCATTTGACAAGTGGAAGAAAGGCACTAACTGAGCATCTCCATGGAGGAAGCAGGAAATTGTCTGTTGCTACTATTGTCTTCATCCAAAATAGCTTTTTGTCGATGCTTAAGTGTATCAGAAGGGTTTAGTTTGGGCTGCTAAATGAACAAAACAAATGGAGAGTCCCAAAAAGGAAACAGAAGTCCGGGTGAGCACAGAGAAGTCCTGCCCAAGACTCTGAAAACAGCAGTAGGGAGAGGCTCTTGCACATGTTGAGGAAGCGTCTAACGGGGAAGCACTCCATCATAGTGCTGGTTCGTGGATACTTGAGAAGGGAAAAATGGGATAGAGCTGGGCCTCTGTTGCTTGGGGGTATTAAATGTTGCAAAATGGGGAAGGAGGTATTTTTTTCTTACCAAGTTCTCTTAATCATTCAACAAGAAAGAACAGCTATCTCCGAAGCTGGCCAGTGTTTTAAAACTTGGCTGCTTCAGCTGACTATTCACAGCATTCAAGGCATTTTCTGCAATAGCTGCAGGGGAATACAAGAGAACAATTTTATTTCACTGTGCCTAAACCTTAGCAACAGAGGAGGAAAAATTAGAAATTGCTTAAAGCAGAGACTGAGATTTTTATAAATCTAATAAAGGGTGGGAGTGTGTGTGTGATGTTTATATTTCTCTCTTTCTAGCAACAGCTGTTATTGTATCGTAACACTATGGTACTCTGTAAATACTATGTCAATACATTTGATTCAACATATGCAAAGCTCTTCTGGACATTTCTGCATATGGCTTTGCTAAACAGAATTCCTCAACTCCTCCCTCTCCCTCCTCTCTGCGCTCCGTTAGGATTTTTAGGGCAGAGTACACAATCTATTTTGCAGGTCTTTCATGTCACTGTTTAGCTCCACCGAGGCAACATCCCAAACACTGATACAGTTGTAATTAAAATACCTCAACACCATATATAAGTGAGTAGACTTACAAAAGCCCAGATAGTGAGAAATAAGATCCGACTTGCAAAATTAAAACTGTTGACTGCATCGCTTGTCCTGAGTGCATTTTACCTTCCCCCCTGAAGTAACTAACCAACTACCTAGAGAACCAAGCTGAATGTCATCTTGACTACTTACCAATTTTCTTCTAACCTGAAATAAGAGGACAACAAGGGAAAAACCTGTGCCTCAGGACAAAACTTGCCTGTTGTCATGAGTTAACAGTCAACTGGTGAAAGAACATTGGAATACGTAGAAATCATGCTATATTTAGAATTTATTCTCTGCAGTGGCAAGGTCAATGCCTCATTCCCCGTTCTGGGTGCAGAATGCCGAAGTACCGGGGTGTTCTACAGCAGGTCACAGCTGAACGTATTCAGGAGGCTTCATAGCACAGTTCCCCTGATTGCCAGGTAAGGAAGATGGGCCTTGTAAATTGAGCTGGTTTTCTGAAGAGCAAAGAGATGCTGTGTGTAGAAGTTAGTAGTTATTTCCAAGGTCTCTAGGGAAAACATTTGCATAGTTATTCTAACAGAGGCTTCAGAGATCCTGCTTTAGAACAACCAACCAACGTGTCCGTCCCCCCCCCTCCCAAAAAAACCCCCAAACCA
>JAVJGG010000037.1:3591620-3603467 GCA_035590195.1 Aviceda cuculoides | reverse complement strand
CAAAAAACCCAAACCAAACCCCAACAACCAAACCCCAACAACCCAACCCAACCCTGAAAACCAAAATGGTGCTGCTCGTGACGTGAACAGTTTAAGGTGGCTGCTTGTGCCTGGCAATGTTGGGGCTGATCACAGGCATGCTTTGCTCCTATTTCTAACTCCTCATGGTGCATGTGCATTTTACCTTAGAATCTTATTATTCCAGAGCATGAAGCAAGGCAGTGTGTTAGGGGATTATCAGAATAATTGGCAACTGTTGAAAAAACTTTGAAGTTTTGTAAGTGTGTATATCTATTATGGATAGTCTTTTCTGAAAAGTAGTGCAGCATATCATGTATCATATGGAAATTACTCTTAAGAGCATGGGTTGTTGCCTACAACTTTGTTTCAAGCATGGTGCTTTTATTCTGCTTTTCAGAATAGCAGCTTCACAAATTGAAGTGCAATTAAAAATTCATGGTAGAGTGAAATGTGTTCAGTCAAATTTGCATTTGGACATTCTTTAGCATTTATCTTATTTATGTTAATGAATAATCAATGTGATACAGAATGCTCTTACTCTTAACTGATTCAAAATCTTCTGTCATGGAATAAAATGCTGATCGTCTATACCACAGAGCAGTTATGGAGCAGGTTTTATGGTATAACCTATAGGTATTTGAAAGGACTGCTGTACAAGTAAGCTTTATGAATCCTTTTCATAGTTTCAAAGATTTTTATGGAACTTCTAAGCATTTCATAATGATAAAAAGAAGTGTATAACCCCTCTACCCTGTCTTTTGACCCTTTGCTGTATTTCTTTAACATTTGCATCCTAATGTATACTGCAACATACTTCTTGATTCACTTGTTCATTTGGCAATCTCAAATGAAGCTGAAGGCTTTTGAAATTAAATTTATCTTAATATCATTCTTAAGAGTTAAAATGTTAGAAGTGAAGTAGTGAATAATTTAATTTCTTAAATAAAATTCCATCTTCGTAACAGGTTGATGAACACAGACATAACACTATGAGCTAGGAACTTTTGTTGACACAGTATTTCCTAAAATGTAATGCTGCTAATATGAATATTCTTACATTTATCAGAAGTAATATTTGTGCATTTGTGATAAATAACTTGCTAGTTGGTTAGATGAGAGAACTATTAAGGCAACAAGTTAAAAAAAGGAAACAACCCACTTACTGGGTATCATCCCAACAGTTGCTTTAATGAAATAATGCTTTTAATAGTTGGCAGGAGCCATGCCAGTCCTGGGGCATAGCACTGTTTAACTTCAAAGTGAAAAGACAGATCCGTTTTCCCAAGACTGGTCTTTTAATGGAAGGAATGAAAAGCCAGCTGCTGCAGGCAGAGACAGACTGAGAATGTCTTTTCCAGGGACCTGTACACATGGATATTGTTAGGATATTGAAAAAGCGTCTGATGATTATATAATCATCAAGTTTAATGACAAAGAATTTTTGCATAATTCTTAGTATGCTTTGACTCCTGATTTGGTAAAATAAACTAAAGTTTTTGCAACAGTGTTGAGTCAGTAGCCCAAGTACCTGTGTAGTTTTGAAAATATCTATATTGTCTGATAGTTATTTGTAATGCTGAATTTATAAAATTGGGTTTCATCTCATGTTGCCCTAGCAGGATAAGCTTTATGCTGAACGTCTTTTCTCCTGAGATTTTATAAATTTTATACTCTGAAGGTTACACAGTTATTGGTGGAAGTGAATTCAAAAACAAACTCCTTTATGAGCAGTTGACTTGTAGATAAAACATGGTCAGAGAGCACAGTTCTGGCATGTACATTAGTAAAAGGCAGAAAGACACTTTTTTTATTTTTGGTGAGGACTTGTTTGCTTATTTTGGTGAGGACTTGTTGCAGAGTAACAGTTACTATAAGTATCTGGTAGGAAAAGCAAAATTTCATTTAAATTGTTTTACTTGATAGTATAATGGACTCATGCTCTTGCAGATTACTGCTTATGAATCTCTTTGAACAGCAAAGCATATAAATACAATTGCCTCTTCTTCAGCACAATTTACATTTACGGCTTTAGATCACGGGGTTGGATAGACGGAAATGTCTCTGTTGTAGGGGGGAGCTGGTAGAGCTCTAAGCATCGCCCCAAGGGCCTGGGGAGTTCTGGGTGTCCTTCACCCCACCGCACCCATTTCAGCGTTTGCTTCTTGCTCCAGGGCTCTGAGGTCAGTCCGAATACTAACAAGTATTTTTGTGCCGAAGGTGGCACGGCACTCACGGTACAGAACCATGAAATTTTTTCAAAATGATGAGGTGGTTATTACAAATGGTTCTTGGATCTCTAAAATTGTACTGGGCACAACACAACGCTCTGCGGTGCCTTGGAGGTTTAGCATGTGCAAGATCACAGCCTGTGTGTGGTTTGCGTTAGGCATGCCATGTGAGACCTTCAGAAATTTTTTGAGCATTTACTTACTTTAAAGTACGTACACTAAGTATGCTTAAATCTCAGCATATGCTCAAACAGTTTAATTTGGAATTGGATTATCCATATATAGAGCTAAACTGGGTGTTAAGTAAAAAGCAGGCTGCGTGTTAACTGGCTCTGTTCTGGAAAAGAATTAATTAGAGCCTGAGAAATGTTTCATCTGTTGTTGTTTTGTTAAAGCCTTGCATGCTCTGCGATACCAGCAGGGACGCAAAATCAAGACTCTATTCATCCTTTTTTGTTACATGGTGATGTTGCTTAGTGTACAGGGAGTTTTGCTATTATGCTGTGACTACAACAGATGAAGACTCCAAAGCTCTCCTGTCAAGTTGTTTGAAGTGTATATACCTTTAAAGCTAGGAATGGGAGTATTTAAGAAAAAAAAAAAAAAAATCTTCATTTATTGTTTGAGATCTGAAATAATGAAAATGAGGCTGTATATGCAAATTTGTAAAAGTTGGTGGAAGGGATTCAGAATTTTGTGAGGTCCCAGTAATCTTCTGTCACCATTCTGGTTTGGATGTCATCCATTAGGATTATTCTCCTTGCATCTTCTACAAGGTTATACACAAAATATGATGTCCCAAAACATCATTAAGAAAAATTAAATTTTTAATAATTTAGTAAATAGCTTATTCTTTGGTAATATGCAATTTGTCAGAAATTTGACGTTGCATTGAAAGTTACTGATTTAATTTTGTCAGCTTGACTTAATTTTCTGTTCTATATTTGCAATTGGCGTTAAAGGTTACACCTTAGAAGACACTCTGGATTCCTGAAATCACATTAGTGATGAGTTATTTAATCGACAGCGCTATTTAAAGGTGTTTGAAAATAATGTTGTGCCACTACGGTTGTGAGAGAATGGTATGAGGTGTTAAAGACACCATGCAATAGAATAGATATTAAAAAAGCTGTAAGTCTAAAAAGGGCAGTGGGATGCTAAAAATGTAGGATGATGGAAATCAAAGAAAGTCACTAGGTGGTTGCTGCCTTTTCTTGAGGCATCTACGTCTACTAATGCTCCTAACTGTGGCTGTATAACATACGGTGTCTGTGCCACAGACCTTCGGAGCTCCGTGCTCGGACGTCTCCAGCCAGCCAGGTTCTACACACGTAGTTAGCTGCTGCTTTGCTTACTGCTGGGCGTCTCCACTTGTTCTCTGCTTCCATGTTTTAGACCTACCCAGGAAGAAATGCACTGTTGAAAGATTCTTCCTAAAAACCAGATATGACTATGAAGAACCTTCAGCGTGTTCTTGGGGTTTTTTTCACCTGCTCTTTTGAGCGTATGAAAGTTTTTGCACTGTACGAATCGCCCTGACTGTTGTATGCAGGAAACAGAGGACATCCTAGTCAGCAAAAGAAAAATGGAGAAGTTTCTTGCTGGTAGCTCAGTTCTCAATTATCCTTCCTCGTAGTTTACACTCATATGAGAATAGAAACTTTATTTTTCACTAGCACCATTTTGTGCATGTAGAACAGAGGAATAGTTAGGAAATTCTGATAAAGTTTATAAAGCTGCCTGGCCGATTGATACTCACTGAGAGGTGGTTGTGAAGAACCCTTAATGGCTTCTTTGCAAGGTTAAGTAGAGAAACAGCCTTCTAATCCACATTCTTAGAGGTACATTGACAACTTTCAGAAGCAATCAAAACCCTGGCCTAGACGCTTTAAAGATAATTTGATAACTTATTATGGATTCCACTTCCATGCGGTGCTTCATATATTTGTTGTTTGTCTGTCTCATGACCTTATTTGTGGGATAAAGGTGGCAGTGAACATGGAAATTATCGTAAATACTGTGTATATTTGAATGGGAAGAGCAAATGAATGGCACTAGATAGCAATGTTTATTGTGTCAAGTCTTTGAGATGTCATTTATATGTAACTACTTCTAATTAGTGCCATTCAAACCAACTAAAATGACTTCAAAGCAGATGCCAGTTGTTGCAAGGGATGTGCCTGGATACTTGTCATTTTGTACAGTCAACTGGCACTTAGAGCACTGACAACAGTTTAATATTAGAGATAGAGGAAAGGTTTCTGTACTGCTGCTCACAGTAATTTTGAACAGGGAACATTTCTCTTAATAAGCTGTAATTAGGAAACTGCTGCTTCTCAGATGCGAGTTACCATTCCCTTGGGTCTTGGTTACTCCTGATGAACAGTAATGGTTTACAGTTCCGCCTTCCATGTGCCCTCTAGAAAACGGGCACCGTGCTTCGTCCTCATTCTCAGCAGTGTTCCAGAATGAGACAACATTGGATATCGGTCTGAGAAGGAAGGACTCTCATACTTGAAATTTGGGGATTTGCTTTTTCTTTGAGAATACATGCTGAAAAGTGACATAAATTAAAGACTACCTCAGCCTAAATTCTGGTGATATCCAAGTTAAACAGAATCATTCAGCAATCATTTTTCTTTTGATTTGAATGCAATTTATAAACATAACCAAAGAGCAATATAGCTTTATGTAAATTGAGATCTAAATAGCAAGGCTTCACTTTGTAAGGATACTCCCCCCACCCTTTAAAATTGCCTTTTATTTAATTAAGACTCTCCAGGAGGCTGACACTTTTCTATAGCTGAAACAGCAGCTGTACCGCAGTGATGAAGCTCAGAAAAAGCTAAACATCTCTGTGACTGCTGCGAATCTTGGCAGAACAATGGAAAATATCTTCTTGGTATTGCTAAGAAAACAGCCTTCTAGCTTTTATAGCAATTTTCTCAGTGATCACCATAATACTCTGCAGTAGGGGTTTTGATTTTCAGACTAGTAATTTTGGATGTTTCCCTAATGTAATTTAACCTTCTCTTTTTCACAGAGGTATTTAAAGCCACGTTTGGGCTATGTTTGCCAAGATAGTGACAAGAATAAGTCTAAATAAGATTTAAACTTCATGTACGTGCTAGTGGACACTAGCCAGTATGGGGACAGACTAGGTGTAGATGCCAGGCTGTGATCTCAAAGGCCAACGGGATTAACCTCCCTGCCTCATCTCTCCTTCCTCTGGCTTATTACGTAGGTTACAGTGACGGCAATTTCCATGGATCCTGATGTCCCAGATTCAGGCTGATTTCTGATTAATTTTCCTATGCTGCTGTCTTCTTACACTCACATTGAGGGAAGGACTCTTGAAAAACAAGTTGATGTGCTAGCATTAATAGCACTGAGAAGTACAGATTTATTAAGAATGAATTCCATAAGAAGAAGGGGTGGGGAAACTGAGATATTAACACTTCAGAAAACGTTTGAGTCTAATATGAGGCCTTTGCTTTGTGTCAAGGGAGTTTCCTTGGTTTCAAGAAGCTATGCCAGTTCTCACAAATTCTGTTTCTGAATAGTTGCACCCTGATTCAAAGCCTGTTTCAGTTTGCCTTCAGGCACTTTTCTAGTCTCTCTTGGCCATGCTGAAAATAGATGTTTAAGATGCTTACGTGAATCAGAGGTTGGTGGAAAGTAGAAGCCAATAAATTAAAAAAGAACAAAGTCCTACCTTTAGTACGCAGTGTTGAGTAGTTATGTGACATATTCCTAAATTCTAGACACGTGGCTTAGGAGAGCTCAAAGAAAAAGATTCAGTGGCAAAGTGGTCTTGAAGAGAGGTTAATGCTAATGAGCCCCAAGTCTGCTGTTACAGAGTTCCCCACCATACTGAAAATGCTGTTTTGACATGCATAATAGGAGTGCTGTCCTCTTGGCACAGTGGAGGACTCCGTGGTTACTTCAGGTGGACGTTTAGAGCTGAAGGAGTTTGGAGCCATTGTCTCCTGAACTGGTAGGACCTTTAACGCGCACATAGAGATACTGAGCTTTCTGCTAGTTTGGGTTCTTAGTATGTCTGTTTCTTAATAAATGGTAGCAATTACTGCTTGAGTTCTGTTCCCCCATACAAAATAATTTAAAAATTAATATATGACATTCTGTAACCACTATGCCTAACACAGTTATTATAAAATTTGGATAAATAATTATTTTTTAAATAGGAAAAATTGTGGAATCCATGCAGTAGATGAAAACTTCTCTGAGGTGCTCTTTCAAAAATAACTCACTTGGGTTAAATGTAGACAAGATGTTTTGTGATAGTTGTGTTAGATTTAGCCATGAGGATTGTGTCTCCTGCTCGTACGCGGCCTTTGAACACCATAGGGAAGCTTCAGGTAGCTTCAGGAATGAGTTATTTACAGAGCTTAGCAGTACTCCTTGCATCCTCTATGCTGAAGTCAGCGCTCACTCAGAAGGGGTCACATGTAACAATCCAACTATTAGGTGGTAAACAAAAATTCTGTGCATTTTTAAGCATGTGAGAAGTCATTTATAAACCTAGAATGCAATATGATTTTCCCAAGAGGCAATAAATCCTCACACTTCAGATGATAGACCTATTTCTCGTTAATGAGGAAAAATTCACTCCTGGCTTAACTCCACTGAAGTTAATTTCTCTGACAATAAATTTGGCCCAATATGTCAATACAAACTTAACTCACTTGTGTTCATAGAGATTAACTCAACAGCATCTTATGTATGCCCAGAATAATTAGTTTACCGTCTCTTGAGGTTTATTTAATTAATTTAGAATGCTTTCCATTTAGAAGATAAAGTAAGTCTGGTGCAGATCAGAGAAACTATAACTACTCCTTAGGTCTTGTGATTGACTTGTTGGAAAGAAAGTTCTTGGAGCAGGGCAAGTCATGTCATTTTGTTAAACCTGCTCTCTCTGAGCCTTTTTTATAGAATTCCAGCAACCTGGAATGGCTTGGTGCCTTAAAATAATATTCAAATACCTATTTCTTACATTTTAATAGTACTGTGCTGCTTCTGATCAGCTAAGAACCATTGTAATACTTTTTGAAATTTGTTACAGCTTCAGAGAAGATAACTTATTTATAGCAAAGTCTTTCAGATCTGCAGTCAGATGCTAAATTTTTAAAGGGAGGGTATGTGTCAGAAGCTAAATAATTAAGATCCATGCCTTCTCAGCATTTTATTTCCAATATTAAATATTACATAAGAGATTTTTCCCCGTGGAAATCAAGCCTTTAAAGTGGTGCAGACTCTGCCAGAAAATCACTGTATTGTACAGTTAAATTGATACATCTTGAGCCCTACAAATAATTCAAAAAAGTTCATAAAATATTTCAGCATTCTAAGTGCTGGTTCAAATTGTCCCTGTTTAGAAATATTGTGATGATATGTTGTGATTTTGACGTAAACTCGCCGTTCTGAACCCCCGAACAGTGATGGTTCTAAAGCTCCAGGTCAGTTTGAAGCAAACATTGGTGTTTGGACTAACCCGGGGCGAGCCCAGGCTGGGGCTTGCCATAGTTCGCTCACAGAAAACCTGCGGGACACGGATCTGGGCGCTGCCAACGTGAGGAAACACATAACTTGCTAGATGAAATAGAGCCATTAAATTCCTTCTGCTGTAAGCCACTGTCCTCCACTGGAAGGAATTAAAACTGCACAAATCCTTCTCAAGACCTATGCTGCGAACAACTGTGAGTCCCTTGCCTGGAGAGCTTGCGGGCAGAGCAGTGTTCCCTATCCTTACATCTTGCATAAATTTCTTAATGTGGTCATCATGTTTAAAAACCACCTGAAGCTTTGAATACTTACAAGTAGTTTCCTCAGATTTTGCTGGAATTTAGATGCATTAAACCTGTATGCCGTGGTGCCTCAGGAAACAGCAGTGCCCCAGTTGTCGTCTTTAGCAAAACCTGCCCAATTAAAGGAACCAGCACAAATTTGCACCCAGCTCAGGTTCCAGCCCTGTCTTTGGTTACCAGATCTGCAGCCCGGGTGTAACGCTATACGACAGCAGAGGCATCGCAAGCTTATGGAGATACTGGAAGCGAACACTGCCGTTATCTCCTGTCTCCCGTCATCGGAACTGCAGAGTTTGTTACCTGCTTGCCACTTTCTCTTTGGTAAAAGACTTGGTAATCTCTTGTTTCCGTAAGAAATCATGAGATAAGTCTTTGGTAGGTTGGTATAGAGACTGGAGCGGGTAACGTTCTCCTCTGACAGTGGCTGCTGTAACTGCCCAAGGCTGTGAATAGTCGCAGGCTGCTCTCCCAGTAGGGTGGAAAACCGAGGCGTCAGATTCAGCTCCGTGCTTTTGCATCCTTTCCAAAGGGATGTGGGGGGGTTTGAATGGAGTTGGTGTCTGGCTCCCAGCTAGAGCCGCCTTCCTGCCTCCACCTCCCAGCTCAAGCTGTGGTTCTTCCGCCTTAGGCAGGTGTTAAACTCCCCAGTGGTCCTCTGAGACTTCCACACGTTTTGGCATTCTTCACATTTCCTATCGGTGAGACCTCTAACCTGGAAATTCAGTACCATGCTCAGTATGTAAGCAGTTATTTTAAGTTGAGCAAATGCTGACCTGTCAGTGCCATATGTGATATATGTACTCCTGATGGTTTGGGGTTTTCTCCCCAATTTATGTTCGTAGCAATATGAATGGGTGTGTGGAGAAAGATCACGTTCACATCGTTTGAAAACTTCTTTCTGGTACTGGGAGAGTTTTGGTTTTGAAAGCTGTATGGATGTGCATATGTATGTACCGTGTGATTATTTGTCAGCATTTCCTTCACATGGCAGTTTTGAGAGCAACGAAGTGTTGTTGACAAGCTATTTCTTATTATTTGCAAGTTATTTATCACTAATAACCAAAGCGGATGAAACAATTGGTTGACAAGTGTATCAAGACTGATGCGGAGCAAATCCCAGAGAGCTTACTGCAATTATCTAGAGTACGGGCACACTGTTATTCTTGACTCTGGCCGATCCTACGCTATCGCAGCCTTTTTAAACCGTCCATCATTCCCTTCTCTTGGGGATCAACTTTATATCCAGAGGAACTGCCTGGTGTACGAGACAGATCTCTGTAGTAGGAGGATTCTGTTTTTCACCGAGTTTTCAGCACACTTAGGATTACAAAACATCAAAGGAGCTTGCAGGAACCAAGACTATTTTAATAACAGCCTCTGCCTGTTCCGCAGAGGCTGGAGAAGCTGTGGAGAGTATTTCTGTCGCTCCGGGAAGCAGGCGTATTGGGATGGTGTAACTTACCTGCTTGTATATTCAAGGATCGTTTTCCACCCTTCCGTCAGCTGTTTGGGGTTGCACCAAGGGGATGAATATACAGGAATATCCTTAATAACGATAAAAGCCTTTAAAGCGCCAGTACCGCAGGGGGTTCTGGCACCGAGGAGACGTTAGACACCTCAGGGGACGCTACTTCAACACCCGCTCCCGCCGGGCCCCCCCGTTATTGCCGCTGCCCCCCCGGATGAGCACAGAAAGCAGGAGCTGGCCCACGCGTGGCCCGGCGGAGCCGCAGACGTGCCTCGAACCTGCAGCAGCTCCCTCGTCGGCTCCCCGCGGGTTCCGCGCCCCTTTGCCGGGTGCCGCGTGGCCGACCCGTCTCTGCCGACACGTAACTGCCTCTGCGCTGGCGGGTCCCCGGCATCCTCCGAGCACTGCTGCTCTTCCCAGCCCGTTCCTCGTGATCGTAGTGTTCATCCTTAGGTTTGTCAGTCAGGGTGTGTAAGGGAGTTCCTTGGAGCTTGTGTTTGTAATGGAAATGTTGAACTCAAGTTGGATGGTAAAACACCATTTATAAATAACAGCCGTACGGGGACTTACGAAGTCAAGCCTGTTATAGGGTATTTCTGTTCCCTATAAATAATGGGGTTAATGTCTTCATTTCTATTTCCTTTATTTTTTCTTGTGGCCTTCACCACACATATCTGCTCCAAGGAAACCAACTGATTCTATGTAGGAATATTTGATTTTTGCCGTTTTGCTACATCTTGTATTTCTAGGAGATTTTGTGGCAGTAACACCTGGTGTAACCTATTCCTAGAAGTTTGACCCCCAGTTTCAAGATTTCTCTGAGGTTTATCAGTGTTTGGGTGTTGCAGAATTTGGCCTTTCTTCCTTCAAGGTTTGATACCCACAGTTAGTACTGTGAAGCCAAATAAAAGCCAATATCAATCTGAGTTTTGACAAAAATATTCCAAATCCTTTCCATTGACTGGAATGGTAAATGAGTCAAGGAGAAGTATTAGGTGGTTCTCACTGTCATTTTCAGTTTGTTGTGCACTGAAGGCAACTTGTCCACTGTTTAATTGAAATTTATTGAAATTTAATTGAAGGGAGTAGGATGAGTTGGGTCAGAATTGTTTTATCTACTCAAAGATTGCAGTGGTTTTGTGTTGGTTGTCCATATGCTAGAGAGTTACAGCTGCAGAACTCTGCATCCTCATTTTTAGGATCTACAAGATTTACTGTTATGTTCAGCTTGTAAAATCATAGGAAATGAGATTTTTTTTTCCTGAGCCTTTTTTTCCTGTGCAAGAGAACGTATTACAAAAATCTTCCCAAACATTAGGACCAAAAGTGAATGCTAAGAAATACTTGAAGTGAACTTCGCACTGCAAATCTTTAAAGTTAAGTGTTTCTTAGGGTTTTTGCTATAAACCATTTGCTTAATTTAATTTTTGACCCAATTTTTGTAAGCAGCACAATTAGACAGAATAGATGGATAATTTCCTTTTTACTTTGCATATATATATATTTATACAAAACTGTGTAATTACCTTTATTGAAAAAGAAAATAATGTTCATGGTTTAGAAATTAGCTTAGTCATGCAGGACGGTTTGGTAACTTGTTAGTGCATCTTGTGTTTTCCAAAGTTGCCTTTATTGGGATCTATAAGGGTATAATTGAAATAGCATTGAAAAATCCTTGAGGCATTGTAGCTCAAGGCAGGTCTGTTGCTCTATGATTTGTTCCTACTGCTTATGATACCTGGACTCTCAAAATAATTGTAATTGTGTAGATGATTTAACTTATTCATTTCCGTAAGAACTCAGAATCTGATCTAACAGCAGTTTGCACTATTTTTAACTATTTTTCACGGTGGTTTGGCTATATATGGAGTCCACAAAGGCTCATAGGACTTCGCTGCATGGTTTGACATCTGTAGGAAGCCTTTGGAAGAGACGACCTGGGCTGCTGTGCTGGGTTGGTTTGTACTCAGCTCAGCCCTTCTTTTATGTCCAACAGATGTCCGAAGACTTGCAGGCGGTGGGAACTGGGGGCAAGGCTTCTCCTGTACTGTCATCCTTGAGGTATCTGTGGTCCATTCCTAGGTCCACCTGCACTCTGGAGGGAGAGCAAGGAGACAGCGTATCTTGGCGTAAGCTGTAGTTTTGGCAAAATTTGCATTCAAGCTCCTTAAAAAGGTTATCTGGGAGGAGAGGCACTTCAGGCCACATCATGCTTGAAGTTTTAGTTCAACTGATTTGCTTAAAATTGAGCATAAAAAGGTCAGCATATAATAGTTAACTGAAAGGGAAGATAAATATCGCAAGA
>JAVJGG010000037.1:3571276-3591610 GCA_035590195.1 Aviceda cuculoides | reverse complement strand
AAGGGGGAAAGAAAAGAACAATCAGGGAACACATTAATAAGAGGAGCCTGTTGGCTTTCTTATGGTTTAGATCAGACTGTGAGTTTTTTGTGTGAAAGTATTTAATTAAATCATCCCTGTGGTATCTTCTGGCTTTTTTTTTATATTGCAAACTGCCAAGAATGCCTGGGATTCATACGTTTTGTTAGTTTGCTGATAATAATAAAAATTTGGAAACCAGGTCACTTGTAGCATTTAAAGAAAAAGAAATACTGCAACTTGCTTTTGAAACAGTTTGCTTCCAGGCTTGCAGGTTTCTATCTGTTGCGTAAGCGAGTGCAAGCTGTGAGCAAGAGCAATCAATCTGCTAAACAGCAGAATCATTAGAAACCTGTATTAGAACTGAAATAAGAATTACCCTGAGATATAAATTAATACAAAAACCCTACCACATTTAAAATACTTCCACAATTACTTAAATCCCTGTCTATATGTATGCTACTTTGTCAGCTTCAGATCCAAAAGTCAGTGGTTATTTGTTTTCTGGCAGTATTTAAAGATAATGCTTTTGTACTTATCATTCCTAGAGGTCTCACATTTTTTCCAGATCGGAAGATTTATGGCATGAAGAGGTCCAAAATAAAAGACCTTTAATGTGATCTTTCAACTGCATATAATTTTAGAAATAACTGGAAGGTAGATTGCATTTAATTTTCTGAAAGTTTCAAAAGCAGTTATATCCTTTCTATCCAACAAACCCTCAAAAACAGAAGTGCCAAACTGAATCCAACATGTCCATGAAAATAATATCTTTACTCATCCTTAATTTTGTGTTGCATGTTAGAAATGAGAGCTTTAAAAATCATGCCGACATGTCCTTCTCATACTTGTCCATTAATTCTAAATAAATTCCATTAGATTTCTGCATTAAATCAGTCTGCTGACAGTGAGCAGTAGCAGCTGTGTGCTTGGAAAAAAATTATTTCTACCAGCGTAAGCCATACAGGGCAGTTCCATTCTCGGGAGATGTTTTTCCACCAGTCTGTTCCTTTATTTTAAAGATATCGTATCTTTTTTGTGCAAGTATAATTTAACAAAGGAAAAAAAAAGTTAAATGCACTTAGATGGGTTTTACTATATAAACACACAACTTCTGAGTCTAAACCAGAGCTCCGTATCTCAGCTTTGTGTTTCATGTTTCTAGTCAGTGTTCACTTTTATAGTTTGCATTTTCCCTTGCATCATCACTGTGGTATCCCTGACACGTTTTCTACATTTGTGTATATTCTTTCTTTCTCTGTATACATAAGGGGATAATTATGTGAAAGATATATGTGAGCTAAGCAAGAATAAACACCTTTGATCTGTGTTATGGCATAAATAAAACTTCCTGAGATTTGTGAAAATCCAAACATTTGAAATAGAGGCACGTAAGGGTCAAGAAGTATTCTGCTGCTAATAGCTTGAGCATTATGTTATGCAAACATTAGAACTGTAAAAGCAAAAAGTGTGTGGCTGCATTTGCTGTGAGGATAAACAATCCTTGCTATGAGGATAAACAGACCGTTTTGAGCATCACTGGGTTTCGTACAGACCATTAGCACGCACACCTGTGGTTGCCACTGTAGTGCTACAAATTAATACTTTTCAGTAATTTTCTTAGCACTGATACTACGTGAGATAAGTGCTTGTAAACATACACTGAAGACTTTTATGTTGATGCTGTAAGTATTGTTTAGCAGTTTAGATGCTTTAAGCCACAAGTACTGCCACCTTTTCTAGTTCCCAGCTATTTGTTGCCGCTGGTTTTCAGTGTCAGCACAGCTGTCTGTGTAACTTTGCTGGGAAATAGAACTGGAAAAATGCCTGGCTGGCTCAGGAGCCGACCTCAGCATGGGCAGGGGAAAAGAGGTGTTTTACACTTGGCTTTTGTACCACCTTTGCATGTGAATTTCAGGGAAAATTAATGACCTCAGATATTCATAATGACTTGTATATAGCATGGGATATGGCAAACTGAGATGTAAATTGCTTTATTTTTCAATATGTTTGTGTTTTGCTGGTCTCCAATCATAATGCAAATCCCCACCGTGCCAGATAGGGGACTAATGTCTAATCATAACTGAGTGGACATAGGAAAGGGAGAGAGTATAGGGAGCTTAGCTGATATCACACAGATCGCAGATTATTAACATTTATTGGGAAACAAACAGCCTAATGACTGTGCATGGTTTTCAGGTAAATAAATATGTTCCAGAAAGCACCCTGTGTTATCATTTCTGGAATGACAGCTTTCAGACATCTTGCTTAATCTATCTGAAGGCAAATTCCAGATAGAATTTTGCTATTGAAACAGATCCTCGTGGTCTACTCTAGCACAAGAACACTTGGTCCTCTGCTTTATACCACTAGCAAAATTATATCCCAAAATGTCCCGAACTACAATACAGTATTAAAGGAGTTTCTTTCTGAATCACAAATAGCCAGTCAGTTACATACCAGTGATGTGGTATGTGAAGAGCAAAATAGCCTGCAAACAGCTTAATTACCTGCCTGTTCGCAATTCATTATTTTCTCCTAATACTCACGTAATTCAAATACTTCCTGTTGTGCACTTTCCCCCTTTAAGTGGTTGCTTGTGAGGCAAAAGCTTGGCTGTACTTTTTTTCCCCTTCACATAAATGAAATTGTGAATTGAGAAAGTGCTTTTGGAGCCAGGAAAATGGAATTGTAGATACCACTTTTCTTTGTTTTTAAACAGCAAGAACACTGATCTGGTGTTCCCCCCTCGTGCCCCAGGAATCTCCCTGTCGTCTCTCTCACACGGAGACATCCCTCCATGATTAACTCTGTCGCCCAGCTCAGATTTCTGACAGCGAAAGGAGTGCTGTAGTGGAGTGAGGCATGGCTGCAGAAAGCCATTGCAAGGACAAGCCAAGGGTGTTGGAGGCAGCAGCTTGGTAAAGCTGGGATTCAGGATCAGTTCGACTGTTTTCAGCCTCAAGGAATTCGACTTTAAGAAGCAGAGGCCTCGATAGTGAAGCTACTCACTTAAAATCAACAAAAGCAGAATCTATAGAAGCAGTTTCCTATTGAAATTTTGTATTTTGGTCCTGTGATGTTGCACAAAGCTGCATTACGTAAAGCACAGCAGATGCAGTCTGGATTCAGGGGCAGGGGGAAAGCATGTAACGAGAACAAATGTGGAGTGCCATAGCAGAGGAAAACATCTTAAAGATACATTATAAGGAAAAAGAATTTCCAAATGGGGAGCTGACGTGGAGCCTTAATAACTGCCTCAGCCTGGCACTGACTTTTTTTTTTGAATGTTTAAGGAGACTTTAAGCAAGATTTACAACTCGGCGATCGCATCTGGTTTCTGCGACGTCTTGGTCCTGGCGGGCGCGGAGCCAGCTCTGTCGGGGAGGAAGGGTGTCCCTCCCGCCCGTGTGCGGGGACGGCGGCACCTTAGCAGGGGGAGATGAGACGGGGGCGACGGGCAGGGGTCAGCCCCGGGCGGCACGCTTCCACTCCGAACCACCTGCTTAGCCCTGCAGCAAAACTACCGCTTACCTCAGCAGCGGGGTCAAGCTCCAAATTAACCGTTCATAAAGTAAAGTAGTCCTGGAGAAGTCTGCTTCTTCGCTGCAGCTGGAAATGTGTGATGACAGCGTGTATCCAGCTCAGTTTCTTTGATGGTTAACCACTAAGCCGGGCCACCAGAGGTGCCAGCCCTGGTTACCCGCCTGCGCAGGCGTGTTCAGAACCCTGCGGGGGCTCGCACGGCTGTAGCTGAAGCCCGAGGCCCTGCGGCTTTGCCGTCACTTGTTGCGCCATTAGGGTTAGAAGAGTTTGGTGCCGTCGCTGTGAGCTGTGTCTCTGGTGCCTAATGCTGTGACTGGGCAGAGCAAAGCGCTTTCTAGCGAGGGAACTAGTGAATGCAACAGTGAATACGCTTCTAAGGCATCATTTTTTGAGAAAGTTGGTCTGCGTTGGTTCTGGTTAGATGTTGATTGTATTAGTTGCTGTATTTGGTTGGTAATTGAACATTGTTGTCAAACAATTTTGTATTCGTAAGAGAAGAGCATATTAGGTGGACTGGATTGAGGATTTTGCATCAGTTAATGATATCACCCATCTTCTTCGACCATTGGCAGAGGAAACATCTCACATCTTACAGATCTAGTGTTTTGATATGGGTGAGCACGAAAGGACGCATAAGCTCTGTGAAGCATTCTTATGCGTATGTTTTCATCCGTGCAGATGATGGTCTTCGCGTGTATCGTCCTGACTGCATGTAAACAAGAGTGCAGTAGTACTTATCTACAGATGAAGGGCCTGTGTTTTTATAGCATTAGAACTATAACAGATGAACAAACTGTCTGAAGTGAAGATCGCTTTCAAGATCCAGAACCTTTCATCTCGGGTCACAGTGATCAAATTCAGCACGACTCAGGATTATCGTTTCTTGGCAAATCAGTCCAGTCCAGAAGTAGGGGGAAAGGTGAGGGGATCAAACATAATTGCTACCCTTGTTGAATGAATTGCTCAGATATCAAGATCTGAATGAAATTGTAATACCTTCTCACTTTTACCAGGCAGGTCTAACAGGTCAGAGTTTGGTAGGTCAGTGTAAAAGGAGCTTGAATTACCCATCCTGGGCTGTATCAGTCCTCTGAGGGCTGGCAGGCAGTGAACTTCATATGCACTAAGCTTAATTGCAAATAAAGGCTGTGACACAAATAAAGCTCCGGAATTTAAAAGATTAATGCTGTTAGAGTCTTTTTATGTTTTGCAAGCTTGTTTCCATAATAACAGGAATTGTTCATTTTTCCAGTAAGTTCTAAAATCTCGAGGGCACATAAATGGAAAGTGGTACTGGTACTTGGTATTAATGGTGTCATGTAATTCCTTTTGAAGTTTTTTGTTGGCTGCTCTTTTTCATAATCATTAAACAAATAGAGTGCTTTTCTTAAGAGTTTCAAAGTCTTGCAACATGAGCAATATTTCATTTTCTTAAAAGGGCTTTTCTTTAATGTCATCCATAAGCCTGCAAAGTACATGGTGTTCTATGGCCATCTTTGAAGACATCAATTTTGACAGTATATGGATATTGCTACATGCTGATCTCCCAAAATGTTACTTACTTTGTGCTCATGCTTCTCTCTTAAAAAAGCGAGCAAGCAACCAACCCCCCCATCAAACAGGTGTGTATGGGTAAATAACAGTTGTGACCTCAGAGGACAGACAGTTTCCCTAAACTGACTGAATAAGAAGTTTAAAGGAGAGAGGGAGAACTAAGCTGAGCAGTAGAAACTCAGAGGGAAGAAGGAAGAGCTATCTGATATTTATCAGTGGCATTGGTTTCTTTGAGATTAAATGAAGGGGAAAATAAGGAATGAGGAAAAGGATACAGAGGGAGGAGGGAGAATCAATTAAGATGAACTTCAGGAAGAGCAGTAGGCACAGGAGGCACACAGGGAGACAGGGAAAAATATAAATAAGTTTAACAGAAGGGACAGCAGAATTAGGGCAGCACACACACACAGACACACAAACAAAGCCTGCCTTTCAGCATCCGGAATATTTCAGCATGACCATTCAGTTCATCTCTGCTTATCATTTACATAACCTATAGAAAACAGATGCATACCCAAGATGTCTGCCTGAAAGGAACGACTTCATCCTTAGCCCTGTTATTTCAAGGTGTTTGTGCTTTCTATATTAATCAAAATTATTTCATAATACAATAGTATGTTATCAGTGCTATTTAAACTGATAACATTCTCTAAATATTGCTAAAGCGTACATTGAAAGTGCATCTGATTTTCTTGTCTTTGTCTCTTGTTTAGTGTTAATGTGTGTCATGCTTAAGGGATGTATTAATGAACCTTTTTTTTATCCTGCAATGACAATCCTCTAGGCCCAGTCTCTTCATTAATGAATAATGATGGAACAGAGTAGGCAGTTGGGTCATTTTATCCTTTAAGTGCGATGAACAGTCCTGAAGAGAATGCTGCATTGCAGCTGTAAGCAAAATGGTTGTACAGATGACAAAATACTTTTGAATCACAGTCTGCATTTCTGGATCATTCTGGGCTTTAGGAAGATTGACACTTTCCAAAAACATTTTTTCTTAGGAAAGGAATTTTTTTTGCTATTTAAGAAAGACTTATTCCAATGCTTTCTATTCTACAAACTTGGAAACCTGAGCTTCAATGAAAACATAGTCACTTATCATGCTGTGTTCAGCAGCCATTGCAAATGACTTGGGAAGACTTCTGTTTCATAATATTTGTATAGCAGTTGGCTAGCAGTAATTTGCATGAGATTTTGGACACTGACCTTACCATGAATTTGGACTGATTTCCCCAAAACCTTCTGTGTGAGGCAGGAACTATACAAGAAAAATAAGCCGACCAGTTAAGGAACTATGCAAAGAAAAGCCTACTCTCCTACCAAAAGAGAAGCATATGAAAATCAAAATAAGATTTCCAATTAAAGTTACTAATGGGACAAACCTCTAGGTTAAGTCAGGTAAATGTTTTAAATGCTCCTTTTCTTGGGGTGAGCATAACTGGGATAACTTCATTTTTCCATCTCTTTCAGTGTAAAGAATGTAATTAAGTCCCTACATAGTGGTTATCTAAATCTATGCCTCTGTGTTACGTGATAAAAGTCTTTGAGCGCCTAGAATTCTGCTCTGTTTTCGTATAGTACGAACATTGGCTTTAGTTGCTTTTCTTTAATCTTTTTGCTTCATTTCTGCTTCTTGGTCTTTTTGTTCCTCTTTACTTGCAAGAATTTGTTTTTAATTTGACAAAGTAAATTACTGTGTTGTCTTGTCGCATGACGTGTGGCTTCAACTCCAAATACCCGTATTGCCATAGCTGTGGGATGAGGAGGTACATATGTAGCAGCAGCTTTGAGAAGCTGAGGTGAAAGTGGTCTAAATCAAACCAGTCTAAGGGATTTACCTATTCTCAGCCTGTGGATTTAGTCTGGAACATCTATTCCTGATTAACCATTATGGATTAACTCTTTGTATGGATGTTATTATTTTGGATTAAGAGTGCCTCTTCCCAGTTAAGATGGATTAAGCAAAGCAATGAATTTAATCGGCTGGAAGTAAAATGAAATGGCTACCACAATGTAAACACAGGTAACTGTTGTGCAAGGAAAATGGCTAAAGCCATAAACTGGTTAAATTACTTCCAATTTGAGATGTTATTTCAAATAAAAATGTCAGCTTCCACATGTATAATGAAGGTTAATTAATAACTGCAGGGGTTATTTTGGGGGCATTAAGAAAATGTGATTTTTGTTTACTCACTGAAGCTGTCCGAGGATGGTTGTTGATATGAATTTGGTGCTTCTATTATGATACAATATAATATTTTGATTTCTGCTAATGTGTCTAACACAAATTCATAACTATTTGTAAAGTGAGCACACTTCTGCCAGAGCTTTGATGCAGAACTGCCTTATTACATTCTCTTGAACGTGCACTTGCTGAAAGACACACAAAGTTTTCAACTTCTCAAACCACAGAACACAAAATTAAAAAGGTGGAAGAAGTCATTCTTAACATAAAGAACACATAGCTATCATGACCAAATAATTGAAGAGATTTGAATGCAAATCCTTTCCCACTTTTGTCACCTTGAATAGAGGTCCTCTATAACTGAGTAATTTTCAGTGGCTTTTGCATTGCTGGAACTCCATCTTTTGTATCCCCCAAACGTTTCCTGCTTTTGTCATCAGTGAGAACTGGGTTTTGGACCTGAAGTCTTCTCCTTTCCGGAGTCTCTCAGGGTGTGCTCTTCCTTCATGCTTGCTGCTTCTGTCCCATGTCTGCCTCTGCTACCTGGCATTCCCACAGGTTTGAGCTGCCCGAGAGCAGTAGCTCGAGTTATTTGGATGCCCCTACCCGACTGAAAGGGTTTCCAATCACCCCAGCAATAAAGTGCAAGGTGAGATGCAAGTCAGAGTCTCAGTTTTCTACAGAATGGAAGTTATGTATTCAATGAAGAGTGAAAAACAGGCTAGTGAGGTACACTATTCATTTGTGAGAAAACTTATGAGCAAACCTTGATTAAGTCTTACATGTTCTAGAATATTTCTATTAAGACTGGATTTGTGAAGGGGGACCAGTTTGGTGTGCCTAAAAATATATGGTGTCCTTGACTGCTTCTGACATACTCTTACTACAGCTGGTGGCTAGGAATGCCTTCCTTGAGGTACGTACTTTATAATTTGATTAGTATTTGATTTGCGCTGGAAAAGAATCTGGAGAACTTCAGTAGTGATTATTGCATTCAGATTAGGTTAGTTATGTTGAGGGCTAATCAAGGTGATTGACAATATATGCTTCATATACGAGAGAATCTATTCTTTTGGGCTCTTTAGTGTGCGAAATTAGGAGGTGGCTGGGGGTGTTGTGTTTCTAATGGAGTTCTGCTGCATGTGGGTTTCAGAATAAAATAATGCTGTATCCCACAGTGCATCTTGGGATTGCTTTGGTCACAGTTTATATTTTCTAATAATTCAAAAATAAAACAGGATTCAAGAAAATTTTGTCACTTTTCACAGTATTAAAAAAGGCATCTCTTGGTATTTTCCTATTTTTATTATCTTTACATAAGGCTGAGAACTCTTTGGAGGAATAACATTACATCTGTTCCAATAGCGCCATCATCCCAACTAAAACACTGCTGCTGATGGCGAGTCCCCTGCTCTTCTCTGCTGCTCTTTTACACCAGCTTTTGTGGGCTGAATTAACTAATTACCAGAAGACTGGAAAGTCTTGAGACTTTCTTTGCCATCTTTTCTCCACTTATCTGGAAAATGGGGCAATAGGGAGCTTGACTTGCTAAATTATCAGTGCCGGGTGACTCTAAACTTTGACTGTGTATCTGTGTTCAGTTATGAGATATTCACTGTGATAGTATTCATGCTGGCACCTTTGGATGAAATTTTACAGCTCCTTTCACTTTTTTTGTTCCTCCAAGTCTGTGTGGCACCTAAGTCTACAGGAAAGGCAGCTGGTGATCTAAAGGATGGGTCCCACTTCTTTGTGGAGAGGATGGAGCAAACGGGTGATGATGAGTGCAACAGTGTTCTGCAGGTAACAGCGAGCATAACACTGTGTGTGCCTTGTTAGAGGTTTCAAATTATTTTAATGCTCCTGAGCAGTGGGATGTAATCCGTTGGATGCTCAAAAAGCATCTTCTTATCTTACTGTCTCCTCACGAGCTGGGCTTTGTGGTTTTGAGTGACGTCAGTGTCACTTGCAGGAGTGATAGTGGCATTTAATGTTGCTTGCAGATGGCATAATGATCATAGCACTTTGTTTTCTTCAGCGTTCTCACTTTTTTTTAGATACCTTGAATACTCTCCTGAATACACAGCGGCACAAGAAACACTATTGCAAATGCTCTGCCTCTTGCAAAGGCAGAGCTTGAAGTGAGTACAGTTGCTGTGTAGCTGACAAGCTGCCATTACTCATAGGAAAAGCAGATGACACTGACAAAGATAGCAATGAAATTAAGAAGAGATGCCAAGTAGCAGCACTTGGAGGTAACACCTCAGAAAAATGCAGTTCATTGCTATCTGGTTTATTTGTTGGTTTTTCTTAAGCGAGGGTGGGAAAGAATCGTGCTATGGAAGCAGACTCTGCAAGTGGTTTTTGGTATTTTGACCCTCTTATAGACATCATAAAAACATGTCTCTTTCTTCAGAACATAAAATTTCTTCTTCTGTTATTTATTTTAATGTAAAAGATTAAAACAGTTATATGAGGAATTAGCTACCTTAACCTACAAATTCCTGGCCCTGTCTAGAAAAAAAACCTCTTTTCCATGCTGTTATTATGAGAGCATATGTTGTTATGTTATGTTACTTTTAACATTTCCCATAGGCTTCGTCAAATAAATATGAGCTATAGACCTTTGGAACCACTTATATTAAAGAAACTGTGGTGATTGCAGTGACAAATAATAATAGTAAAGATCCTTCATATAAAAAGAGAGATGCGTGGGACTTTCAGGGTACTGCAGAAGAGCCCCATGCTGTACTGGCTTAGAAGTCTGTCTAATGCATCTTCAGCTGCAGAACGTCTTCCTTTCTCAGGCCATGCTTTCCTGGTTGCACGTGTTTTATTGTTTGGGCATTTTCTTTCTCAGACTATTAGGACTGTCATCCTGAGTGGACATGCTCTATGGAACTGAACAGAAAATCATCAGGAGTCTTTAGGTAGTCTAGGCCACATCTGTCTAAAAATACATCGTAGTGTGGAGAAGCCAGCCAAGGATCTTCTTAGTATGTATTCAGCTGTATTGAACTTCAGTCAGACGGCCTCAGTTTCTGGAACATTTCATTGACACGTATGTCCTTTGAACATAACGTTCGACTTGCAAAACTTAAGTGACGTGAAGTTGTCCTGCGATTAGAAATGGGAAAAGTTGAAGTTGAAGGCTTTTTATCACCCACAAACAGTAGACGGTCTAGCAGCAGTTTTTGCAATTATGGATTGCTTCGTTGCGGTGCTAATCAACAGCGGGAGGCCCCCGGCTCAGTGTCACTGGTCAGACTCACAGGGAGGATAGGCCTGTGCACAGGCGGACACGTGGCTCCATCCTTTCTTTCCCTCTCCTCTGCAGAACAGGATCCCGTGCATAGACCGTGCTATTCCCTGCTCTACCGCTTGCCCGCGGCTCACTCTGGTCCTGCTGGTGGACTGGTGGTGGTGACCTGTTCGGCTGCACTTACTCCAGGGCTTCGCGGAGCTCCTGCCCACACACAGCTCCCACCAGCAGATGCTTTCATGTGGGCCCTTTCTTGGGCCGTATAAAGAGAGCCTCCCTATGGGCCGTGACTGATGGTGGTGCTTCCGCTGGGGACTCGCATTTCCCCAGGCTGTGCCGCGTCCCCACAGACAGGCAGAAGCTGCCTCTGTAGCAGCCGGAGCGGTTTGCTCGTCAGCAGCGCTGCTCAAACTGTGCTTTGGGAACAGAGAATCACAGGTTGATTTCAGGGTCTTTTTTTCCCTCCTCATCCCCCGTGGTTGCCATTAGCAATACATATGAAGTGGTGAATTTTTTTGTAGGGTCCAGTGAAAGTGGTGGTAAGTGGTTATGAAGGTGTATTAATTAAGAAATTTTTCCATTTTGACTTTATTATGTACTCATTTATTCCTAGTTCTTTTTCTTGGCAAAGACCTTGGATCTCCTCCATTAAACTTACATGGTTGCTCTTCTCTGCCATTATACGATTCATATATTAGTGCTTTTTAAGCCTGATCCTACAGAAAAGCCAGCAAGTCTGTCCTAAGCTGTAGTCAGGGATGCTTGATTTGGCTTAAATATTAAGGGCAAGAAAAAACTTTCACATTATCCGGAACAATCATATTATTACTCAGCATTGTAACAGCACGTTTTTGATACTATTTCCCTCATACTCTCTGTCAGCTTCATTGAAATGGTCCAATCTTACACATCTATGTTTCAATAGGAAATCGGAGCTTTGTGGGTAATCCATAAGCCTGTGCAGAGGGTATTCGTACAGTCTACTCCAAACCCTAACCTTACCTTCTGTGGGAGTGAAATCCTAGCTTTGCTGAAATAACCAAAAAAAGATCTTTGAAGAAACTGCCTTGAGGCTTTGACTACCTGGAAAGGGGGGATGGGGGAAAAGAAACCATTACCTTCCCCTGTTCCCTCTCCATCTCTTCCAGAATAGCCCCAATACCAGTAAAAGGCTGAGGATACGTGACGCCGAACAAACCTGACGTAGGCAGCCTCTGTGGCGTATCCCACTGGCTCGGGCTGGTTGGCTTAGCACCAGTGAAGACCTTCCATAACTTTTAGGTTAACTGTCTCTTAGTGCTAGGTGAAGGTCTGCACTGTTACTGCACTGGTCTTTATAGGTAACGTAACAAGGAATTTTTAGTGACTTCTTTATTGGTTAGTAATGGGTGGGAGCTGGATGGTGGATAGACATACTAGTTTGTTAGTATTTATTAGTTTTGCTGCCCTGAATCGGTAATGACTTTATTGTACTTGACACCACATCGAGATAGAACAAAAGAAATACATCTCCAGGAGCCTGTGGTACACAAGGTGAGACATATGTAAATGGTGTAACAATTGTTGAGTGGAGTAAGAGCTGAAGAAATGATTTCTGGTGGGGTGATTGTCTTCCCTCTCAACAGCTGTACACCCACTGACAGCAGTACATTTGTAAAAAAGAAATCCTAATTCCTCTTTCTTCATACCGGACCCGCAGCTCTCGTTGAATGCTGTTATCAGCCTTTGCAGAAAGCTTTTTGTTGTCTGTTTGGGCAAGAAAAATATTAGTCATCTGTTACGATGCATATCTTGCCTTTAATATTTGATGTCTCGTCTCTTGCCTTGATATTGGCTCATGGTTACGCACTGCACATAAGTCCAGTGATTAGATTATTAAGAAATTGTAACGTCTTTCAGATGAGTGGCTTTTTTTTGGACTACGTTACAGTCACTATCGGGAACCATTTCTGATTCTGTTGTTAGTCATCCAATGTAAATTATTTGTTCCTGGTTAATAGCTTCTTTTCAGAGCAATTTTACTTTAAAAAGAAGTTAGAAGAAAGAAGAAATAAACCCAAAATGGCTAGATGGGGAAATGAATGAAACATGTCATGGGGCACTGAGTGCTTTTGGCAGTGATAAATCCTGCATGGTATCTTGCAGCTGAGTGTCAATCAGGAATCCCAGGAGATGTGAATTTACTCCCCTGAACTGCCACCAAACTGTCTGGGGCAAGAACTTCAGCCTTTCACTGCCTCATAAATTGAGATAAAGTTGCTGATGCATTTCTATAGCTGGAAAGAGATTGAGAGATAGAAACTCACTGTAGAAATGCAAGTTGTTCTGTATCTGTTCCTAACATTTCCATTAGATGCATCAGTCTGTAAGAATGAATGTTAAGCTCTTCAGTTACTTCGTTTTCAAAAAAAGCCATGGATTTAGAGATGTATTTATGTACTCTGTACGACTGAAGAGTGATTGTTTTGTTTGCAGCAGGGAAGGTTTGTGTGATGGTTTTTGTAGTTGGCTTGCTGCTTTCCAGGGGCTGAAGGGGTCCCTGTGCTGCGGGGTGGCAGAGCTCAAGAGGGCAGGACAGGGCGACTTGGCCAGTTGTTGCTGTTAGGTGTAAAAAGGAAGGATGATTAATGAGGAAATGGAGGGGGAGTTAATTAATTTCCTGGTTCTGCCCTTTCCGTGCCCCTCTTTTCTGTATGTTGGCAATTTGGATCTAGCTGTAAAGCATTTGACTCAAGAAGGTTCTAAATCCTGCAAGGGTCTGTGGGCAGAACTGCCAAACGGACTCGTAGAAGTAGTAGTGCCAGCAGCGTAAAGCCTACAGGACATGTGCTGGATGATTTGTAATTCCAAAGGCTTTGAATTTTTGGACAAGTTTCTTAAAATTTATGTAAACAAATATAAGTAAGTGATATTACTGAAAACAGGTAATGAGATTCATTACACTTTACAGACAGCTTTGTTGTTCCAAGATTAGAAAGAAATTATTATCCGTTGAGGTTCATTCACTAGTGAAATTCAAATTCAGCTTGCTGAAACTAGTAAATGCTCTCCTTAAATTGCCTCCTACTGCAGAACTGCATTCTGTCAACTGATTTTATTTTAATATGACCTAAACAGAATTTTGATGTACTGCATCCAAAATTTTTTCAAGCAACCTGATCAAACTGGGAGATCACAGAGGCATCCATTCTAGGTGTGAATATTTTCGCTTTGTGTTTCACATCATTGATGTATGGTTTAGTTTGAAGAAAAATCATCTCGTGTCAGTAAAACAGGTAGTTTAATGCAACGTATATTTTTGTGGCATACCTAGTACCAAAGCAGGTGTTTGTTTTACTTAGGTACCCTTTAAACAAGTGTCATGAAGACTTCATGACCTAATGAAGACTGATGTTGGATTACATCATAGTGTGCTTGATGACATCATTATATGTAAGGGACAAAATAGACCTTCCTTAGCATTTGATCAAAACCATAAGAGTAAATACTTTACTGCATGTCTCCTTGCCTCCCCCAATTTCTTAGGTAGGCACAGTTTCCTAAAGCAGATCTTGGAAACTAAGTCTGTCAGTTACTAGCTATTCATTTGAATTGAAAATTTGACTTTTTCAGCTCTTTCAGTCACTAGGTAGATACTACTTCTTAGATCGAAGTGGAAGAAAAAAAGGCCTTCTGTCACTCTAGCTTTTGCAAGAGAGAAAAGCAGAACGGTGCACAGAAATTTGCTTCCAAAGCCAGAGTGCGCAATCCCGCTAAAAACATTGAATGAGATTGTGTTTGGATTTTCTATGTTACAACAGCAGTAACGGGGCTAATATTTCGAATTCCCATTATGAAGTTCTGGGAACTTATGCGAGAGCTGTGGAAGGTGGTGCGCCTGGGCAAGTTATACAAAAGTGTTCTGTAGCAGTAGTAATGGCAGGCGTTGTTTCATAGTTAAAGGTGAAATAAATGGAATTGGTGAAACAATGCAAAGAAAATGAAATAACTGTAGCAGTGAGACTTCTGTGGTGTTTTACTTTTTAGTTTCTGTGAAGACCTAGGTAATGTGGTGCTAGGAATGCTCATCATTTGAGAAAAGAGATTGAGACTAGGGTGATAGGAGCTCGTGAGATAAAACATAGGTCTGTGTTCTTGTAGGAAGAATTCATGCATGTTGTATCTAATCGTCATTAAGAGTTCGCTAACCAAAATAGTTGCTTTACCTCTATGTGTTAATTTCAATAGCAGTTCAGCATCATTGTGAAACCTTTACTTTCCTTGCTGAACAATTTTTTTGCTTTTGAAATTATGCATGCTGCGATTTTTAAATTACATTGTTTACAGGTTTTGCTATTTGAAATTTTTATCTGCTTTTCTGGATGCGTCAGACAATGTACAGAAGGAAGGTAGTAAGTAATGAATGGTTTATTTGCACAATTAGTGCAAATGTAAATTCCCCATTCCTCATCTCATAATTTAAGCAGATGTGAAACATTCTCTTAAAAGTTTTATGGGTTTTTTTTAATTGTTGCTTTAGTAGTGATGTGCTTTTGCTATTTTTGCAGCATCAAAATCATTCTCTGTTTGTCATGCTCTATTTGGTTGCAGTGGAGATGACTGTCAGAGAAATACAAGTTTCCAGGAAGCATTAATTGAAACAATGTTTTTATATTCAGCATGCAGTAACTGACAGATGTAGATAAGGAACAGAGAAAATTCATTAAGTGACATTTCTCCATTTTAAAAAATTTTTTTCCCCTCCAGAAAAGCAACCATGCTGGATGAAATCAGAAATGCATTTAATGTACTGCACAATGTTGTAGAAAATTTTTTCTATGCAATCACTTTCATTCTCCCACAAATTTCAAACAAATTTTGGGCAAAGTTTTTGGAAACTGAAACCTTAAGAAATTATTCAAGCATTAGTAATTAATTTTTTGCAATATTTCCTAAACCTGTGTATACTATTTGTATATAAATTTAACCCAAATCTGCATAATCATTCTAAAACACTTGGGTCAAGAAAAGAAGTGTTGCACAGCTTTGACATAGAAAAGCACTTAAAAAAGGTAAAATTTTCATACTTGTATGGACAAATGAACATAAAACCAGCCAGTCTGTGGCTTATTGTCACACAGAATATAAGACGGATGGCTGCTTCTTTTGCCAGTAACATATGAAGTCTGACGTCATATTGAACTGGTATTGCCATTAATTTTTTTTTTGTCTCCGCTTGTTCTTTTTCACTTCCTTAGTTGTTTTATATCTTCATATAGAAATGGTATTTCAGATTACTTTCATTTGCAATGCTCTTTCATTATTGTCACAGGACTCAAGGGACAAGCAAGAAATAATAAAAAAAAATATTCAGGAACAGTAATTAAGTCAGTATGTGTAGTATGAAAAAACCCTAGCAGCAGGAAAGCCGTCTCCTGGTTAAAAGTACTGGTGAGGACAGATGTCCACTTCCAGATCTCGCTGTGCTAATTGACATTTTTACCATCTGTACTGCCTGTCAGTGCGCACGAGCTGGGAAGCAGCATCCCGCAGATCTGCCAGTGCGACACCAAGTGTGCGTGACCTCTAATCCTCTTCAAGCGACTAAGTTGGGCTTGCTCAGAACACCTTTAGGACTATTTAAAATAATGTTTCTGAATAAAGCAGATTATTTGAAAAAGATAAAAAGTACCCTCCTTATACCTTCTGCTGGCAATGGTATGGAGAATTTATGGAAGCTTTTGCAAAATAAACATCTTAACCTTGCCTCAGATTCTCAATCACATGTCCCTTAGCTGTATCTCTTCGTACAACTTTGGCTTCTCTATGTATTTTATTATCCTTTTCTGACCTTATCTCTACAGTAATGCTTAGGACTGTTATGATGCGATTTCATCAATTGGTCTGTAGAATTCTTCATTCTCTCCTTTCCTTTCTCTCTCTCTCTCAATATAGGACTTTGTTAGTTTCTGGTATTTAGGGGGAGAAAAAAATCCCTAAAATGTTGCTGAATGGGTTTTTCTGAGTAATGGCCAGATTTCAGGAGAAGGGAAACCTTTTGGTTTGAATTGAACATTGCATTTCATTTTCCAGTATTTCTAAATGATTTATAAGAAAATGAATTTCATCTTTAAAGATGAACATGCCCTTTTTTTTTGGTGAGACTGACTTGGTGAGTAATTTCACCAAGACATAGACTTATAGAAAAGAATAAAATCACACACATGATTTCCCCTTGTCTGTTTATGGGTCTTAAGGAAGATAATATTTATTATGAAAAATGAAAGGGTACAGTTAAATACAATTTATGTCTAAATTCCGATGTAGGTTACTTAGACTATAATCTTGGGGATAATGGTGACCATAGATGCTTTAAACTCAGTCTAGTCCTCAACCTTATGGTGTCTAAATTTCTGTGGTGTCTAAATGAACAATTTTTGTCTGGGAGATAAAGCAGCTCTTTGAGTCCCAATTTCTCTCTTTTGCTTTGGAGGCTTCTCAGTATTTATGTGTAGTTATAGGTGCGTTATGATCAGTAACATAGGATAGGATATGCGTACTTTTTATGGCCTCCTGACAGTAAAGTATATAGCATAATATCAAAGTTGTGAAGTCATCATGTCTAGGTAAATATAATTAGGATTGTTGAAAAATACTGCAGCTATTTCCCGTGCTATTCCAGCCATCCCTTTCATGCTGCTGAGTTTCCAGTCATCTCTCTACATGCTGGAGCTGGCCCCCCACTGCGCACATACGTTCCGTATTGGAAAAATGGCATTTGTCAGACATGTCTTCCTTCCACTTTCCAAGGTGCTTTTGAGTTTTTTCTGTTTCAGAGTTTTGTGTTGCTGCTTGCAGGTGTATTAAATGAACATTTCTGCCCCAACCCCCTACCACTGTCAATGCTGCCCATGTACTTCCCCCTTGATGTATAAGTCACCGCTATATTTGCAGTAGGTTGTGTTTTGGCGGCCTAGTGCAAATTGTGCATGCCATTTTTAGTGAAAATTCTTCCTTGTGCCGAAGGGCTTTGCCGCCCTCTGAGAGCTAATCAAACCGCGTGCGTTTGGGCTCTGCTGGAGGCACGTCCCGACGTCAGATCCCGGCAGTGGTGGGCGACCTCCCTGATCTCTCACCTTGTGGTCCAAACTTCCGTGGTCTGCAGCGGCTCACGAAAGGGCAACTCTCCGAATGGCTCAGAGCCTGCAAGGCCGATTTCATAGGGGAAAGTGTTGACCCTACGTTGGAAGCTGACTGGGAGATCATGGAGGAGCAGGGAGGTTTGACACGTTATTGTTTGAATCGCGGAGAATAACGTAGACACATTTCGTAATAGCTGGAACCTGTCTGTTACGGTGTCGCTAAGCTCTAGGTGCTGAGAATTAAATTAAGTGAGGTAATAACTACAGCATGCCTTCATCTGGGAGAAAAGGATAGTATTTCTTACAAGCTGAAGGTGAAATGAAAATTTGATGAGTTAACCAAGAGCCAGAAGCTACACAACAGCTGTAATTCTATACCTTAAGGGAAAGGTGAGTCGACGTATTTGCCTGTACTGCGGCAAGATTGGTATGTTCAGAGGAGCATCGCTTTCGTCTTGAGGAAATTACGCTTGGGCCTGGTGCTTTCATCCAAGAGGGGACTTACTGGCACATTCTGCTGGGAACAGTTGCACCAGTCCTGAATGAACGAGGCGTAAAGCTGAGTGCCATTAGCACATCAGGATCCCAATTTGGTTTGCTTCCCATCTTGAAAGTGCTATTAATAGGGCTTTCCCTTCCCGAAGGACCCCAAAGGGGTTGATACGCTTTGGGGGAGGCGAGGACCTACCCTAAACTGCGTGAGGAGAGGAATCCTTGCAGCGTGGGATTAATCCTTGCCTCTTGCTCTTTTGCAGGCACCTTTGTATTCCTCCGAGGTCGACTCTCAATTTAAGTATCTTCACTGTGTCATGTTAGGGTGAATAAGCATGAATAACTTCACCTTGCTGAATCACATTCAAAACCTACAGTTTTGTAAATGTTCCAACTGATATCGAATACTATTTGGCAGATAGAAGTAACCACTGATTTTATTGCAGTTCTTTATGCTGCTGAGAGCAGTATATGGGCACAGTTATTCTACCTGAACTCTTGCAAGTCCTCCCCGCCCTTTTTTTTTTTTTTCCTGAAAAGGCACTAGATGTGCATACTTTAAGATAAGTAAAAAATAGGGAAAAAAAGCACAGGAGTGGGTTGTTCCACGCAACCAACACATTCTTACACTGTATCCTTAATTTTAAATGGTCTTATGTTGAAGTATCGTGCAAAATACATGCATTTTTATATCGATTTAAGGAAGCATATAATTTTTTTTTTACTTTCTTTGCATTTTTAACCTGTCACTTTGGCTGTCTTTTTTCACTTAACAAAAATTTGAAGCGGTTCATTCCAGCAATTGTGTGGCAGTGCGTATGCAGCAAGAGAGGTTGCTCTGAAGTAGAACAAGACATGCTTTATTGATTTGTACTTTGAGGTCATCGACCTGAGGTCAGAGCCAAGATCTGTATGCTGCTCCTACTCATGTTGCCAAAGCTGCCAACAGCTATTCCGACTTAATCCCAAATATAATTTATGTGTGCTTTATGATCTATTTTCAGAAGTCATTGCTTAACGTGTATGTATGTATGTATCTATATACATAGGTCCTATTAAAGTAAACTTACTAATTCAAAGACTTTTCATGATGAAAACGGGCAGGAATTGGGACTAAATTGAGTCCATAACGATTCTGTTCGGAACAAAAGGACATGTCATCTTGCAAAATGCAAAATATAAGTGGAATATCTGCCTATTTCTTAATATGCCATAGGTGGTACAGCTTGTAGTTGTTCTTGGAGAAATAATCTATAGGAATGCAGATATAAGTGGGCATTTTCTATTTCACTGCAATTTTAATTTACTTTATTTTATTTTATTTACAGGATTAGCTGGCACTGCTGCAGACCTAGAAAAAAGAAAGCTTATTTTTGGAAAAAATTTTATACCTCCAAAGAAGCCAAAAACATTCTTACAGCTAGTCTGGGAAGCATTGCAGGATGTGACTCTTATAATCTTGGAAATTGCAGCCATCATATCTTTGGGGCTTTCGTTTTATCAGCCACCTGGAGAAGGGAATGAAGGTAAAAACTTTTATAGAAGTCATTCTTATAAGTTTAAGTAAAACCAGTCCTATATCTCAAATTCATTCCAGCCCCACCCTCCAGAAGGTCACTAACAGGAAATTTCCATGTGGGTTGTTCCTATTACCATTACATCTGGTACTGATGGTTTTTTTGTATGCTTGACATTTTCTTATGCAAATAGGTGAACCTTGTGACATGTGCTAAATGAGCTAAAGAAAAATCATAATATTCTTATAAAACTGAGCATTTTTGTTTCTGTTTTCACCTTTGAGCTTGTGTTAGGTGTTTGTTTACCACATTATAGAGGAGAAATATGTAATTGCTTATATAACAGATGTATCCTATCTACACGGATATGGACAAGTCTTCAGCTAGTTTATGTCAACTGAAGGCTTGAACTTAGTGAAATTCACTCATGTCAGTATTTTCAGTGATACAGCTAAGGCTAGTGAGCCTGGCTGAAAAGGGAGTATTAGAGGCTAAGTCATGTTACTTATAAACTATATACTGCAGAATCCTTCTGTGATAGCTGTAGACAGTTTTAACACCCTGCCTGCCTTCCCCCCCCGCCCCCCCCCTTTAGAAAGCACTCTTGAATTCACATGCTGAAAATATTCGTTCCTCTAC
>JAVJGG010000037.1:3508464-3571176 GCA_035590195.1 Aviceda cuculoides | reverse complement strand
CTACATAAATGCAAGATTTCCATTTCTGGCAACTGATCCAGATTTTTTTTTTTTTCCCCCTTGCTCTCTCATAGACTTATAAAGCTGGATAAAACATGCTGTGTGAAATGACGTGAATAGCTTGGCAAATGTATGAAGAATGTCTTCTGCTAAATATAGCCTTGCAATGCTTTTTACATTCGCTTCAGTTTCCTTTGGCTACTTTCCTTGAAGACCCTTCCTTCTTCCTTTTCCATTCACAAGCAGAATAAGCACGTAGCTATGCATAGCTCTTGTGTCATATTTATGATTCTTTAATCCTTAATATATAATCAGGATCTTGTGTTGCTTTCACACTGAATCTTGAATATGTGACTTGCTTCAGCAGGTGTCTGATTTAGGCATGAAAATATAAAGGAGTAATTTGGTTTTTTAACTGAAGAAAACATTATTTATTGTTATTACCTCATATAACTGGACATAGTAGAATACCTTGGGGACATTGTAAACCATGAACGATGCTTTACAAAATTAGAATTTAGTTCTGCAAACTTTTTTCTTAGGCATAAACATGCAGACTAATCTCTTATTTTTTAATTTATTTGGTGGGAAAGGAATTGTGAAAATAGGATTGTTACAGCTTTTAGGAAGAGGGGAGATGTGTCATCAGGCATTTACAATTTCTTTTCTTAAAAAAAATTCTTATTATTTTGGTACTGCATTTAAAATGTTTCTTTTCCCATGGGAAGGTATGACACATCTGACATTCTGAGATAGTCTGAAAAGCTCAGCAGCATAGCCTGGGAAAAAGTGTTTGTGTTTTCCCACAGCACAGTATTTTATTCAATGGTCGCTGTTTTCCCTATGTTTTTAGAATTGTTTTCCTGGAAGGTTTTGCCATGTTTTACGGAGGGAGAATAAATCAACTTAGTGAATATATTTTAATGCAACTTTCTGAACACATTGAAAAGGTCTTTTACATTTTTTTAAGTCTTTCTTTGAGCCATTGTATAAATGTGGAAGATACTCTTTCATTTTAAAATTCATATATTATAAACTGCTTCCAAGAATACCTATAGTTTATTGGTAGATGTCCTTTTTAAAGAGTCCTGAACATTGAAAAACTGGTATATTGAGCTTGATTTTGCCATTGGCAAAGTAAGGTGTAGTCATACTTGAAATTGATTGATGGTTTTGCATAACCTTTGATATCCAATTATAAAATAAAACTATATGTAGAGTAAAATTCAAATGAACTTTTTATGAAGAAACAAAATATGCTGTTTTGCCTAAACTCAAGCCAATTTATTGAACCATTTAAACTCTTTTTTCAGCTGAACATGAACCTGGATTCAGACCAAACATGGGCCTATCTGAGGAGAGTGTGGTTTTTTGGAAGGGCAGCAACTCGCATGCTGTCTTGTGAAATGTCTGCTTTCCTGTCTAAATCTCATATTCATTACCCATTGCTTTAGATGGGTCCATCTGTGCATTGCTGTTATAACAGAGAATATGGAAAAAAAAGTCATATGTAATATCCTTGCAGCAGTCTGCATTATGCCCAACCTCATTTTCTTGAGGTGAGGGGGCGACATTGCCTATGGAATGTAATAGGGAATCCCTACCCAGTGGCTGGGATAAGTGGCAAATTCTCCTTTGGGAAGCGTGAAAACTGTATAGGAAAAAAGGTATTTTCCTTTTCCCAGAATGAAAATTATTCATTGAAATGTACATTTGTTTGCAAGTTCTACGTTTTTCCTTGAAAAGAATGTATTTTCTTCTGAAAATGCAGCCCAATGTTAGGAAGCGGAGCTGGCGTTTCTTGCTAACTGTCTACTCTTGAACTTGCTCAACTCCTCCACGGCCTGCTTCAAAAGTTTCACAGGCGGTTTCTGGAGGAACTGAGCCGGTGTGCTGTCGAGCCGCCTGAGTGGTGCCCTCGTGGGGACTTGGCGAGAGGCAGTGCCCGTCCTGGTGGTCAGATCTCCCCGGATCTCTTCGTGGGAACGTGTGGAGGGGCTGCGGTGCCTGCTCCCGGCCGCTGAAGCTCGGTCCGTGGGTTGGCTAGCTAGTGGTCAGCTTTGCTGGAAAGAATTTCTCTTTCTAGATGATGCATTCTTCACTTTTTTTTTCTTTTATTTTTAATTTCTGTCCCTAAAAGTTGTTGGTATTTGATTTTGCTGGTTGATAACAATGTGAAATATAAAGCTTGTGACAGTCAGGTTTGTCTACAGCTCAACAAAAAGTCTCCTTTGTGTAACAGGACGCTACTTTTTGCTGCGTGGTTGGTTTATAGTATGTGACAGCCTCCTCTTTTGAGTTCTAATTTTTTTCTTCTGTTTTTCAAAATGAAATGCATTTTCATTTTGAAAATGAGTCAACAAGACTGTTCTGCTTCCCACACTGATTTGCCTGATCATCACTGCTAATTATCTGAACTCATCAACTTACTATCATCCACACAGACCTTTCAGAGTCTAAAAACAATTGTAAACATAAATTCAATACTATTGCGATGTGAAAGACTTTAAAGAAGAAGAAAAGAGGAAAGGCAAAACCTTGATGAGCAGACAGGTGTGAGACACTGTTGGTAAGAGGGATGGCAAGGGGAGGTGATCAAGAACAGCCAATTTCCACACAGGTCCATGGCGTACGTAGCGACACTGTGTTTTTCTTATCACGGTGAAGCTCGTACTGTGAATTGGCCTCACGTTGCACAGATTTGTGCTGATTCTTTGGTCATGGCTAAAAGTGCCTGTGATCATCTTATGCTTTTTTGATGTCTTTGAGATCTGTCACTAGGACAGGACGGTGAACAGAGCACGACCCTTTCTGTTGGACACAGAACTATGTGAAAGTGGATATTTCCACAGAAGTGATTTTGTCAATGGCAGAAACAATAGCATTGGCCAAATGCTTTTTTTCCCCTTTGCTCAGAAAGACCTTGGTCTGTCTTCAGGAGCAACTTGAGTGAGAAGTCTGGCCAGGGAGTTGTAGCTGAAGCCATAAAAGATGCTATGTCTTGAGAAATCTTAGAGGAGGGTTTGGACAGGCTGGAGTCTTACAATGAGAGCTGGATATCTTTTATTTTCTCTTCTTGTCGAATACACAAAGAGACCTGAATAAGAGATGACAGTGGTGTAGTGCAAGTTCATTAGCAGCTACGAAGGGGGTGGAAGAGCATCTGAAAAAGGCAGTGGGAAGCAAGGCAGTGATTTGATTTAGCCTCTTCAGTTTTTATTGGGAGTGGAGCCTTGTGGCTCTTGCCCAGCCGTCAGGAGTGGCTGCGCTGTGCTGACTCCCATCGCGCAGCAGACCCAGACGTCCAGGCTCCCCGGCGGTGCCTCTGCCCTGAGCCACGTACCCTGCGGCCGTGGGGAGGCAGTGTAAGAGCGGAGGGAAGAACTGGATTTCCTGCCGGACATTTTGATATTCAGCATTTTTTTGAAAACGCTAAATTTGCATGGAAGCTCAAATAAGAAAGGGATGATGGAAGTAAAATTTTACAGAATGTCTAAAACTGGCCAATTGTTTTCTTTCAACATTTTTGATTGACACGATACTGTCTTGCAGTATTTCCTTTGCTTATTACTTAGGACTAACTTGAAAAGTTGTGACCATCTAAAAGTGACAGCCTTTCTTTGTAGGAATAAGGGATAATAACATGAAAATAAGAGACTTTAAGACACAGTGTCAGTAAAACACCACCTTGCATGTTTTTTTTAATCGAGCATACATATACACTGCCTTTATATCTAACATATTTATATCTGCCTTTCACATATCCTAAACTTTTATCTACCAATGACCTTATTAATTAATATAAAAAGTTGAACTCATCTTTTTGTTTTAGAGTTGATATAACTCTTTCTTTTTGGACAGTTGAAATCTACTATAATTTTTGACAGCGTGACAGAGTTGGCATTTAACTGTTTTCTGCAGTTTAAGTGCAAAATATTTTCCTCCTGAGACTTTTGAAGGAAGAATGCATGATAAAATCCACACATCAAAAAAATACTAGAGTGCATGAATTGCCTCAGGAACCTTGCCTAAGGGTATAGCCTAATGTATGTATGTTAGTGCATCTTGCTGTGTAGGCAGTCACAAGCTCAAAAGTTCATTTTCTATGTGTTTCTAGATTGGCTAGTGTTTCCCATTCTAAGCTATGAATGTTGATACATACATTGCCAAATTTAAGTCCTCTGACTGTAGCATAATTGCATTTTCAAACATCTATGACACAGTGTCATGGTTTGACTAGAGAAAAGAAAGTAGATTATTATCTACTGAGTTGTATTCGGTCTACACTACTGGAAACAGTTGGTATTTCTGTGGTTTTGAAGTACCAGTAGCGACATTTCTCAACCAATCTTAACTGGAAGAAGTAGTAACCTATTGTTGACAGTACATGAAGTTTTTGTTCCACTATAATTCTTCATTTAAGATATGGGTGAATCTTGGAAAACATGATTTCATTTTCTGCTGCAGTCACAAAATCTAGTCTACAGGAATTACTTGATAATAGTGTACTTTTCTTATTGCTTCTCCAGAAGCCACTTCAGTTTCTGGTTTTTTCATATTTCTTAGCAAGAGTGGAAGTTTCAAGAATTTTGTTCTCAAAAGCTGTGCTAGAGTTGCTTTTATGATCTGCTTTGCATTCCCTTTCACCATCTGACAGGCCATTAGGAGCAATTGAGAACTTCTGCATAAATTATTGTCAGCCCTGTGGCAATTACTGCTCTCATTACTGATCCACACAGAATCATTTTTCCACTCTTTCAGAAAAGTGCAAAACTGCTGCTGCATTTTAGCAAATGTTTTTTGAGAGAAAATTCCCAGTGCAGATGTAGTCTTTACTACAGGGATGATCACATAGGGGTGCGACTTAGGCAAGTTAAAAATACCTTGTTCCTCCGAACAAAATCCGTCTGTGCCCTGGGTTAATAGATTACAGAATCTGTTCCCTGAGCAAACAGAATAGTGAGCCTGTGATATGTAAAGAGGATTTAATGAATTTATGGGATCCTGGCTTCATTTTTTTTGTTATGTCGATTAGAGTTAGTCCAGGGCTAAATTTGAAATATTTATCTTTGTCTATCTGTGTATAGTGAAATCATTTTTGGATGCAGTTTGTAAAGAAATCTCAAGTGTCCTGTTTTTAAAGACAGTATGTGAATAGAAAGAGCTGCTTCATGAGATGAAGTACCTGGACTGTGGTCTCAAACCATTACATTGCTTGAGGAAATAGGCTCAGTCGGAAACCCACCAAGGCAGTGAGAAATGGCAGTGGTTCTCTCAGTCGCTCCCAGATCTCTGTCTCATTTTGGCTGTAGATCTGCAGGAATCTCCCACCTGGCTTGGTTTGGATTTTTTTTTTTTTTTTTTTTTGACTCTTTCTCCTTAAATCTCTGCTGAAGCAGTCAGTTCTTCTTGCAGGAATGACTTAATTGCAATTCTTCTGTCCCTTTTGGAAGCCATCTTCATACAGTCTGCCCTGAAATTCAGAGCAAATCAGCAGCATTGCCCAGGTTGGGTGCATCCCCCATCTCTACCCCTGTTGAACTGGTTAAAAATTTTCCGAGTCTTCTGCTGACACCCACACTAGCAATTTCTGAGCCTTCTTGAATCTTCTCCCTTGTTAGTCTTCAGGCCTTATATCACATGTGGTTCTTACCACCCAGTTGCAAAACCCACTAATGTCAACACTTGACGATCATTTACTGTTTACATGAAGGTAACAAACCTTTTTACTTTTCTTCCTCGAATTCTATTTCCTTATGTGGATTACAAAGAGGGAAAAAAAATAGCCTGAGGTAAGAGGTTTTAACACCCCAGAATTCAATGTGAAGCTGCAGGCACGATGTCTGTTTTCAAGTGTACAGTTCTTTGCAGCTTTGGCGGGGTTGGAAAGGAAAAGTCTTCTTGATTGAGGTAGCTTCTGTTAAAATTCCCAAGGCAAAACTCTAGACTGAAAACAAAGTGAAATGCTTGATTACATTGCTTAATACTGCTCAGTGGAGGTTTGGCTGGGTTAGCCTTCCCTTTACTCATGCAACAGTTAAGGAACGGGGAAAAAATACAGAAACAGGGCACAGTCCCCTGACATTTGGTCTTCCCAAGCCACTTGCATTACGCTGTTGGTGGGGTTAATGTGCTGCTGCTCGGGGCTGTGGCTGGGGTGCCTGCTGACCTCTCAGGACTTACCTTCCTTACAAGAGACTGTGTGTCCTGGCGTTCACCACTCAGTTGTTTCCTTATCATTGCTATGATGTGCCACATTGCTCGGTCAATGGGGACTTACGTTGGAGATGTAAAGCAGAAAGGGTATCCGTATAGTTGGAGAGAAGATACAGCTGATCCACAGCTCCCGTGAGGATGGTTGCTTATCTTGTTTCTGCGCTAAGCCTCCTTGTTGAGGTAGTACTCACTTGTACTCACGGTACAACTGTTCTGCGCATAACTAGCAAATCAGATGCTCCTTATATGTGAATCTGAACAAACATACGTGTCCGGATTGAATGGACAGCAGGTCACAGTCAGACGTGGAAATGCAAATGCCAACATGCTCGTCAATGCTGGATTCGCCAGATAGCTGTAAAAGTCTTCACTACAGGAGCAAAGGCCCATGTGATGTTTAGATAAGAAAACTCCATAAAAATCAGTCTGAGGGGAAAAAACCCACCCCAAACAAATAACTTGGCCCCCGCCTTGTCGAGATGTGTTGCTTGGGATCTGAAATGCTGTATCTTTTTGTGGTTCCAGTTCTCAGCTTTCCTTAGATCGGTTTGTGGTTTTATTGGTTCTCACGTGACATCTAAGCTACTAAAGGGAATTTTACCCTAATAGCATACAGCAGACATTCAAGCATTCCCCTGCATCCAGGGGAAAATAAGAAATACCACTCTTCTAATATAGCTCTAAGGTCATGTTAGCAATTTTGTTAATTGTTCTGTATTTGCATGTATAAACAGCTCCAGCTTTTCATACAGCTTTTAACCTAAATTGGTTTTGATTTTTTTTCTATTTTACCCAAGGGTAATTCCTACCCCCCATTGGCTATATTTGCAAATCAGCCAAAATCATATGCCAGTTTATTATTATCTTCAGATTCATGTGCAGGGTTTGTCTTCTGCTCTTGTACGCATTTCTCTGCATATAGAGAAATTTTCCCTCCATTGGAGGATGCAGCTAGAAATCTCAGCCTGCCGTGCTGAATCAGCAGATCCCAGTCACCATCCCAGTCTAGCAACATGCATGGTAAAGGACAGCGGAGAGGGGGGAAAAAACCCAACCAAACAAAACCGCAAACCAGCCTTGGCACCATCACAAGAAATAATGGCTCACAGCTGTATTGCCTTGTGGACAAGTCTTAGAGGTTAATTTCTTCTGTTAATTGGTATGCAAGAGACACGTGTTTCCTTTCTGTTGGGAAGGAAAGCAGTGCATCACCTTCCAGCTTCCCCAGGAGGACGAATACTGGGGCTTACAGGGAGAGATGGGCAGTCTCTGTAATTCAGGCAAGGTGGGCCAGGAAGGAAAAAGACCCTTTCTGTGTGCCATGCATGACAGCACAGCTTGACCTTAGATTCGATAAAAGTCTTCTCTTTTTCCCAGTTTTTAATCTATGATTTTCTTCCCTTCTGTTTCTTTACCAATAGCTGTGACGCAACTACATTAATTTTAGTATTTTCAGGTAGCTGATGTTTGGAGTCTCTCACTCCTTCAGTATCCAATTCTTAACAATTTTCTTCCCACTCTCACAGAAACATTTTTCTTTATTGAGGTTATTGCCCAGATCATAAACTTCTTATATTCTCATTCCAAGAAGTGTAATGTCTTAGCAGATTGATCTGTTTTTCTCTGGGGATTCTAGAAATCTTACATTTTTCTGATGAAATCAGCTTACTCTTAAATTGTATAAACATACAAAATGCCTGCTGGGGAAACCTCGAAATAGATTCTTGTGTACGCAAACACATATTGGCGCAGGAGAAACACACAGGTGTCATTTGGGCAGGAAGCAAACATTGGATATCAAATGAAGAGCAGGATTAGCTCTGCAGGAGCGTTGCCATCTCATCTGGTGTTGGAAATGGTACTCGGTATTATTAAATTCTGCGGTAAAGTACAATCAGTTCCTGCCAAATGTAAACATATTGGTTTTATTGTTCTTATCTTTATTAATATTGATCATTTGTATTGCCTAAACACTAGAAATGAGCACTAGAACATCTATGCATGGCTCAAGATTTCATTTAAACAAGAAATACTCATGTGCCCTCTTTGCTTAAATGATCCTGGGGGATGAGCAGTTGTTTTGAAAAAGTTAAATAAAGTAAAAGCACTAATTATTGAGGAACTTTAACCGAATTTAATTAAACTCAATTAAAAGTAACCTCAGATAAATAACCACATTAAAATCTTGAGCCATCCTCTGAGGAATTCAGTTCATTTACTTAGAAGTAAGATGCAATGAGTGTAATTGCATATAAACTAAATATTTTAATGCAGCATTCATCAATTTTTACCTTGTCTTTACCCATACTGTCTACATCCAGGATTTCATCATACATTTTCCTTAACATTTTAACTCAGTAGGTCTACTCACATGGTTAATGAAGCACAGTAATTTTTTAAGTCCTTTGCCAGACTTTTACATACTGAGAGTCTTGCAGGACCAATTCAAGATCCTCGGACACAAAGATTTCCACGGGAGAGTGTTGCATATGTCTCCCTGTCTCTAAAAATCTGCCTCCCTGGGTTTCATTAATATGCACTTAATATATTTGATTAATGAGTGAAAGAAGCAGAAATGTCAGAAATGAGTCTGCTGAACAAAGTTAGTTCTCTGTTCTTTGTGGCAGTTTTAGATCTTAAGCTTTTTTTAAAAAGCAGTTTACGTGATAACATAGATTGCATTAAAAATACATACATGGAGGCAGCACAAAAATCTAGTTTGTAAGGCCAACATAAATGTTATTTTACAAATCTCCTAAAATCATAGCAGTACATAGCAATAAACAACTGTAAGACTTTTGTCAGTCCTCCCAGTCATGAAGCCAACATTAAGATGAAAAACTGATTCCACAAGCTGTGTGTGTGCACTTTATATCTAAAAAATGTCAGCAAGTAATATTTTTGGTACATTGAAAATCCATTATCTCTTTAAGTCCTTTCCATAATGCAAAATGTATTGTAGAAAATGTGAAGCCTTTATAAAATAAAATGAGTTAAATTTAATTCATTTTAGTACTTTGCAGGGGTTTGAATCTTAAATTCCACCCTGCTTTGTGACCTATGTCAGTGAAAAAGCAAACCAACCCAGCATCCCTGAACAATTACTTAAAATATTTTCAGAATTTTGTGCAGATGCTGAAAACAAGAATAATTAGCAAACATCTTTGAATCACTTGTATATCTCAAAAGGTCACGGGAACAGCTGAACTGTCTTGTAATCCTCACTGTCAGTGTCAACTAATCACTCGTTGGCACGGCAGGGAAGTCTAGCTGCCGTGTCCGAGTTCTTCATCTCTACTATTTGAAGGCTGTAAGCACTGGTTTTCATTCCGCAGGACTGTCAACCATTTGTCTAGTAAAACACAATCTTATACCAAACCAGGTACTTCTTCAGAGGGCTTTAGTTCAAACTTAATTTCATTTTAGCCCTTAATTAGGATAGATTTGGAATTCCCCCCCCCATTTGTATCAGGGCACTTTCAAATAACTTTGTTTTGACTATAAAAGCCTGAAGTGTGTATATTATTTTGTAAGTCTATATAGAACGTGTTACATAATGTTCTTCAGGCACTGAGGAATACTAAATCAATGGAAAAACAGGTCGTGTATAAGAGGGTATAAGGGCCATGCAGCCTTAAAAGCTGATATGTCCTAATAGGAATCCTTTATCGTCTTTGCTGCTGAACAAATGACACTGATCCAGCTGTCACTTCACTAGAGGTTTTTATTGTGCTCTCCAAGGAGGAAAATTCGCAAGAGAAGCTGAGACAATAGAAGTGCAGCTATTAGAAAATAGCATTTTTATATAAAAAAGATTAATCTCCAAGTATGGATTAATTTCAGAGTTATCAAAACACAACTTTGGAGGAGTGTTGTTGCACGCACTCAAGTACTTCCATCGTTCTTCATAAAAATTAAGCCATGAGATTCCCAAAGGATTTTTTTAAACCAATCTAACCCGTCTGTCAGTACAAGGGATGAAGCAGTTGGCATCCTGGAAAATAGGAGAAAAAAAAATAGGAAAAACGGAAGTGTTTGCCCTGTTAAAAACAGCTTGTTCTGCCAGAACCCCACCATTTAACCTCCTTCCTCCCAAAACTAGGATGAGGTGGAGCAGCATATGGCTTCCAGTGACATTAGCCCAATCTGTTTTGTTAAATAAATTTAGTTGCTTGAGAAAGTATTTGACTTTTTAATTTCTGCCCTAAACCGTGCTTCAATGCAAGGTCTGAATATCCAGGAGCAGAGAAGAGAACATGTTGGTGTGTCCAGCTATTAACACGTATGTCCAAACTCTCATGCATGGAAATAATCACGCTGTCTCCCAATACTTGTATCGGGCTCTTTTCATGAGGAGAAAATTGAGCACGTGTGAGTTGTCATCCCCTGGGTACACTATTTCATTTCAGAAACATTTTTGCTTTCCTGTTGTTTTCAAGATTTAAGAGATGGGACACATTTAGGTTGCGGGCTCTAATACTAGCTGGACGGGTGAGGGTCCCGGGTGGCGTGGGCTCACGGGGAGCGTGGTGCAAGCGCGGTTTGATGGCTCGTTTACAGAGCCCGATGGAGCCTGGCTGCTGGCGTTCGCTGCAGCCGACAACCACGTCGGGACGTGAAGCGAACCTGCGGAGCCTGGCTGGGGTTTCGTACCCCCCTGCTCGAGAGGGACCCTACTGAGGAGAGTGCCACAGCCGCCTCCTTCGGGGCTCTCCGCAGGATGGTGCCAGGAGAGTAACGAACCCGGCTGCGCGGGCGTATTTCCGCAGATTCAGGCTTGCTGGTTCTGGGGGTTTGGGGAGGTTACCTCATTTTGGCTGGCTCTGTGGGTTGGTACGGAGGTGCTCGTCCGAGCAGCGTCCCCTGCACCCGGCGAGAGTCAGGGGAACTGCGACCGCAGCGGAGAGCAGGAGCCTCGCCGGCCGCGTTTTCACCCTGCGCCGAGCAGCTCAGCTGCGTCTGCGTTAAGCTCCCCAGCGCTCCCTGTACGGGGAGCGCAGGGCTGAGACAAGTGCTGGGGGTATAAATCCGAGAGCACCCCAGGCTCTGCTCCTCCCCGGCCCGGCTAATCCGCCGCCTGGCGACAGCACCCGACGGCAAGCGAGAAGGCAGGATGGGAGAAAACCGACTGGAGGGGGCCTTGGAGGTCATTCAGTCTGTCCCCACGCTCAAAGGCGCTATCAGCAGTACTTAAGTAAAATTCCTGACAGAAAGGTTTTGTACTTATTTTTAAAAGGTTCCAGTGATGGCGGTTCTGTGTCTTTCCCAGGTAGTTTGTCTCGGTGTCCGAGCAGTGAGACGGTTATTCCTGGTGTATAACCTAAATGTCTCAGGAATTTAAAAGCACTGCCGCCTTGTTATATTTTTACATGGATGTGAGGACCAATTTGTCCTACTGTATTTCCGGCCATATTTTGTCTGCTTGAAGACAACTCGATTATAAATACCAATGTATAGCTATTTATGGGAATTTTCCCAGCTTTTTCAGTGGGAATTTGAAATTCGAACAATATGTCAATAATACAGAGGAATGCAAGTATTGCACTGAATTTGACAAAGGGATCCAAAGTATTATCTTGAAATTATTTACCTGGTGTTTAAAAAAAAAAGAAAATTCCCCCAAACCAACAAAACCCCCAAAGATCTGAAAACATCTTTATTGTCAAAAGTTAACATTAATAGCTTATAAAATAAAACAATATGAAATATAGGAATACTGATTGTTTTCTTATTCAGTTGTGAATTAAAAAAATCAGTTCTAATTTAGCAGCTTTAAAATATCAAATAGTTTTCAAATTTGCAAAATCCGTTTATTATGCGACATTTATTAATTCAAAGTCTTTTTGGATCAGGTGATAGGACTGGCTTACAGTTTCAAAGGAGGGTGCTGCTTGCCACCTAGTCTGTGAGTTCAAACAAACTGTGTGAAAACCCAAAGTCTGTGTGTGCTTATGGTTCATGTCTGTTGGTGGGTTTGAATTGGAATGGAAAATTATTATCTGCAAAAAATGTTTAAGCACAGATGACTGAAACAAAATAGGTATACCTTTTTGACCACAAAAACTGTGATGACAAGGCAGATGTATAGCACCTTGCTGCCTTTTTTTTTTTTTGAGAGACCTGTAACAATAAAACAGGACTTTGAGACAAAATATCTAAAACTCAGTGTGAAGTATGTGCACACATATATGTAATCAAGTATTGAATTAGGACCTGGGGAAACTGGGACATACCAGAAAAGTAACAATTTAAACAACTGATTCCAATTTATTTCTGCTATTGCATAAGGAGTTCTGCCTTTTCACTGTAGGATATGCTGCTCATCTTGTTTCAGTTAAGTATGCATAAACTTTTAGAATCTTAAAAACTAGGTGAGTTGAAACCAAAATTAATATGCAGCATATATGGAATGTGTGTTCTAAATGGAGGTTACCCTAATTACATGCGGCTTTAGCTTGCTTTGGGTGTATCGACATTAACATTTCGGTTTGGATCCAGGGTATACTTCAGAAATCGCATCTCCTGTTTGTCCCCAGTTAATGTGCTTTGCTTCACATTGCAGGGTGCTTTTGGGGAGTGCGCAAACTGGATGTGCATTCAGATGGGATTTCATCCCATCCTTTGGGATGAAACTAAACTGAAAAATATGGTTCAGAAATGTGTTTCCTTAGCACATAAATTTGCACTGTAAAACTACTTTTATAGGGCCACATCATTTGCTAGCGTTGATAGAAATTTTTAGTGCCTTCTGGTGCAAGACATTATGATATAATGTTTAATCTTTTACTGACATGATTTTTCACCTCTTAAAGCTTTATAGCACAAAGTAATGAAGATGAGAAATTTAATGAAAGTCATAAACACTGCAGTTTATGAGCTGGTTTTGTGGCTGAGGTCTATAAATCTTTCATATCTTTTTCAACCTGATTTTCTTGTTCTCATGAATAAGAGTGATGAGCGAGGGAGTAGCAGTGTCAAAAGAGGCTGAGGTGTTTCAAGAACTGGCTCCAGAGCACATCGCCATAGCCTAAGCTCAAAAGAGCATTGGTTTAATTTTCTGGTTTTGCAGTTTCCTAGCTGTGTCAGGTTGCTTAAGCTACTCAGTTGCGAATTTTCTTAATCAGTGGCTTTCAAGCTGTGGGCTGTGGACCTCTGAGAATCCATGAATTACTTCGAAGGGGCCTATTAAAATCAGTAACCTATTCTTCGTAACCTCTCTCTGCAGGGCTTGTGGGTTGGAAGAAGTTGACGATTACTCTTTAAATGGTCTAGATGTGTGAAATATATCAGTTGGAAACCATAACTTCATCCTGTGCTTGGGTTTGATTTTTTAGAAGCTCCATTGAAACGTCTGTCAAGATTTCCAGACAAATCCAACTTTTTTTCAATATTGTCTTGCAAATTTTTGGTAGCATTTCTGTTAAATACAATCTTTCTCTAAGATCATTTTGGTTGGAACATCTTGTTTTAAAGCACAAAAAAGAAAAAAAGGGGATGTTTTTGGAAGCAAGTACATTTTGTTTATATTAGAACACAGTCAGAGCGATGGAACAGTACAAGCACTCATTACTCGGGCAGACGCTACCCTAAAAACCTTCTTCAATGATTTGCTCTTCTGCTCTTTCTCCTTCAGACAGAAAGAGAATTGGCTTGGTTTGTAAGGATTTAGTAGATGAAGCATAAGTAAGACAGCTCTCAATCTGATTATGTATTTGTGAAATATTTGTTGCTCTGTGTTAATGTTAAATGTTTTTCTTAGATCTGTTTAAAGTCAGGTGGCTTGATGATAGCCAGTTTGCTGTTAAGCATTTATTTATTTTCATGGGCTTCTGTGTTTCCTGGTGCTTTCAGTGATGTGCATTGGGAGTGGTAGCTGAGGAGGAAGAGTTCAAATCTTCCTCTCCATCCACCTGTATTTAGGAAGTGCTGGAAATCGTCAGGGTTTGCTACATGAGTATTGGGAACATTCTGCCTGGTTTTTGAAACTCACTTAAGTAACTGCAGCTTTAGCTTTCCGGCGTGTTTGTACTGAGTGCCTGGATACTTGGAGCTCCAAATGTACCATATTTTCTTGAGATGGTACTTCTTTTTTTTTTCTTCAGCCCTGTGTTCAGGAGCTAAATGGGCCATTTGTGTTTAAAAAGGCTCTTCCAAGACAACTTTACCCCAGTAGCTGCAGTGTTCCCTATGCAGGGTTTTTAAATAGCAAGGTTAGAATTTTAAATCAAACAATGAAACTTATCCAAGTGAATAAATGTCAACATATGGACAGACACTTCACTGCTAATATCAAGCTAACAGAAATTCTAATTTCTTCCTGTCAGTTTTATTCATAATGTTTTGTTTGCATTGGCACAATAGCCTATTCCAAGTACAGTCTTACAATACATGATCATGAAAAAAGGCATTCCTTTCCCTCCGTATTTTACTCTGAATCAGCCAGTGCCATTTATATTAGTGTTCCAGTTAAGTGATTCAAAACTCATGCAGTTCTCTGGGATCATAGTCTCCTACATTGTTAATTCAATTTAGTACATATATCTTTCAAACTTAGTTTCTCTTTTACATTCAGTTTTGTCATAGTTCTGGCATGTAAATAATGTCATCCAAAGGGAATCCCCTATTCGTGCTATGTGTAAATTGGTTTGCGCTGCTGTTGATGCAGTCTAAACTTAAACACTTTTCTGATATAGTCAAATCAGTTGGGTTATCCTTAGAAAACCTAACTGGAGGTATCGAGGGTGGCCACTAAACAAAATTTCACAGCAAAGTATTGATACGTATTTCTACTCTGCATTGGAACTGAACCAAGGTCTTTCAGCTTTTTTCCGTGAAAAACTCTGGGAAGAGAGCCTAAACTGAATGACTGAGCAAGAGTGTTTACATTTAAGGCCACGTACACTTGGTCTGCATTCTTGGAACAGTGACTTAAATTTGGAGAATTTTGTAACTCCATTTTTATACATCCTGGATGAATACAAAGAAGCCTTCAACCGTAACCAGAAATGTCATTGTGGACATTGATATTTGCACTGAAATGAAAAATTACATCAGAAACAATTGGTTTTGACAAATGTAAGTATTTTTTATATTTGATTGACATTTTCTCAATATCTCTATAGAAACAGTTAAATAATAATAAGCAGCTTCTATTTCTTTATGGAATAGTGATAGGTTATGCTAACAGATACACAAGCTGTTTCTAGTCTGTATCTTTACTAGAGAAGGTCATTGTTAGATTATTCAGCACAGCCTTCCTAATGTAGACAAAGCTCTTGCTCTATGGAATATGTTATCCTGTATTGGGAGCCTTAGTTTTTGACTGACAGTCTTTACTTCTCTCAACCCAAAATAATTAATTATTTACAGAAGTTAAGAGAAGACTGATTTTTTCATTTCATTAGTTTGTCTTTTTTGGAAAAGTTTTTACTATCCTATACATTTAGTAATGCCTGTGAAGCTGTTTATGATTGTTTATTATTATGGGGTAAGTATTTTCAATGATGTGTGAAAATACTTGTTTTGTAAATTCTTACTGGGTTGCACAGCAAACATATTTACTTACAAGATAATTAAGTGAACATAATTGCTCTTTTGTAAGTGTTGCATTGATTGTTTTATAATATGCTACCCTGGTTTTTACCATATGCTAAAATGCTTACAAATGGCCTACTTCTAGATTGTACAAGGTTGCATTAAAATTTTATTTAGTAGATATTGTCTTTCCTGAAGCTTCCCTGTTACAAACTTCTTGATCCTTAATTCCTACTTTTCTGGCTGGGTATACAGTCTGTCTAGCTGTCTTTCTGACTCTCTCTCTTACCCCGATTTCCTTTGAACCCGTCACCTTTTGAACAAGATAGAAGAAGTGAGATTCTGCTCACCCAACAGTGGTTTGGGTTTTTTGTGTCAATCGATATTTTTATTGCAATGTGGAAGTCTGGAAATACAGATCTGGAAATACCATACATGTGGTGTCTCTGTAAGAAGCAACAAGAAATAAAACGTAGGTTTATACACAGATTCCCAGAGTCAGCGAGGAAAGCCTGATACAGGTATCACTCTCTGCCCAAGCACAGATAACTCCAAAGGAAGTATGGAAATGATACTATGTGCATCATGGACTCAGGAAAAAGCAGATATATCACTTCTAAAGTACAGTTGGAATGAAGTGGAACATCAGGTTTTGGGAGCCAAGCATTTGTCCAAAGAATGGTTTCACTCTGGTTTTGTTCAACTGTATCAAAACTATCAGTTCTATAATGTTCACCAGCACAAAATGTGCTTCGGGAGCAAATTCATTGCTGGATGTCAGTGATATAGATGAATGACATAAGTTTAAGCCTTGAGCTGGCTTCGGTAACAACACATTAAGAACTCGTAAAGTGCAAAATGTGCACATTGTGTCATATGGGACCTGCAAATTAAATAATTGTTTTGTAATGTAAAGTGACCTACATCTGGTTTCTACAAATCTGTGTTGGACTGCAAAAAATTAACTCCCATAGATACCTTCCCTTCATTAGAGATGTGTAGATCATGGACAAAACTGGGTTGCTTTTAGATACTGCTTATTAGATAGATTCTCAGACTGCCAAGCATGACTTAACTCTCAACTGGGGATGTGAGGTAATGAGATTTAGAACTTTGGGATGAAATATAAAAACTTCTCACATATTTTCCAGGAAGACATTCTCCAGAAGTATTAATTCTGTAAGTAAAACTCAGCTAGGACATGACCTTGCAAGCATTGTTGAGTAACTGTACTTAAACTCTCATTAATAAACACAGAGAACAACTTTCAGGGTCTGGTTCTCACATTTGAAAACTGTGTTTTACCTTTGGAATATGTGGCTATATTTACCAGACATTTTTAGCTCCGAGCAATATACAGTAAAACTATAGCAATTGGATGTCAAGGTTTTCCCTTGCAATCCCTAAGAAAAGGACTCGTGATTAAAATTCCCATATTGGCCTTTCTCTACTTTCTCTGTGGCAACAAAAGGAAACAAAACCGAATATGAACCTTGTCGAAGTGGTTGTATCGTCCTGTCCCCTTCCATAGCCTTCGGCGGAGGTAGGACCCCAGCCTTTCGACTGAGCTTTACAAAATGCGTTTCCTTGGAGGTGCCACTCAGAAGAATCTTGCTCAACATACTGCACCTCTTGAAGTTGAGTGAGTATTTTAATTAACATTTCTCTGTTCACAAATATTTGTGATCAGGCTGAGGAATGTGTGAATATATATGCTTCCAGGGCTTACGGATTTGTTTCCTTGCATGAATATGTCAAAAATGTGTAAATATTTAATATTGAACTCTAAAGTTGGCGGTTATATAACTAACCTACAGGGACAGTATCTTTTTTTTTTTATCTTCTTCCCTCCCCGCCTTCCTGCCGGAGTCCTTATATAACTAACTGATGTATCACAAAGCGAGGAATTCTCATACCGTTTTCAAATAAGTATCCAAAAATCACTTCTGGTGAATATACAAGCACCCTAAACCTGAAATGTGTCTAGCATCAATATCTCGTGCTAGTAAATCCCTTCCGCGTGGCCGGTCACAGAAACGAATGTGTTTCTGGAGCACACCGTCTGACTTACTACAAGTAGCTAGAAAATGTTTTTCACAGTTGAATAAGTCCTTGGAGAGTATGGGAGAAAGGCAGAAAGCTTGATTTGTGAAGTTCTGGTAATTTCTGCACCTCTGCTGTTCGCCGTGGCTCTGCGGTGACACTTTGAGCTTTGCTGGGCTGTGGCCTCACCGCCCGGTGCTGGGCCCTTACTGGAGTCATTCGGCAGCTGCTGGTGCATCGTCACACAGAGGATTTGGGGAAGGGATGTCGGTACTGCGCTAACTGGCAGTCGCTCTTTGGACTCGTTTTGTAGCAAATGGTATGCTGCAACATGGAATTTGTAAAAATAAATATCACAGTATCTGTTACAGCTTAAAAAGTCTTGATAAGGAGGGGAGTTTGTGATATTTGTTGCATAAGTTTTGCTTATTGTTCCTTTTCCTACCCAACTGAATATGTTTGATAAAATAAGTAACATCATTTACGGTGTTAGGAACAAGAGCCTGACTCTACTAATGAAAAAGCTGTAACTCAGAGCTGCTCAATTTGCTTTAATAACAGCAGCGCTGGAGTTGCAGCTAAGGAAAAACGTCTTTACAGAAAGCAGTTAAATAAAAAGTTTTTATCATGGGAACTGTTGTCTTTCTGATGACAAAACCAGTTTGACTGACTAAAAAAATTACCTCTGGGGGCGTTAGGAGATTTTCCTGGGGAATTTAAATGCCACAAGGTATTCTCAGCTTAAAAATAGAAATGCGTAGGTTGAAATGAGCAGCTGAGAGGTATGTGCTGTAGGTTGGGACTTAGGAATACAGATGTTCACAGATTTTTAAAAATATTCTTTTTCTGATTTAAAAATTACCGTGCTGCAGCTTAAGGCTGTATGGTTTGTAATTATTATCGTTATTCTATTCGAAGTGACTTTAAGAATCTCCTCATAACTATTTGAAATCTTAAACAGATATTCTTTTTAGCTGCACAGTGCTCAGATGCTTCTTTCTGGATTTGCCCAAATTTGGTTGATATCATGAGAAACGCACACTGAAATGGTGTCCCTGACCTTAAAAGCATTCCAGTTCCCATCAGGACGTGAGCCTGCTGATCTCTCAGATGATGCCGGCTGGCTATTTGCAGCCTTTTCCTTTTTTTTTCCTCTCCCCCTTTCTGGCTTTTACCAAATTGAGATGATTAATAACACCAACCAAATTACTCTCTCCTGCCAGTTACAGTCAAGTTTCTTGCTTACCGTCTTTCCAAAATGCTTTAACCTGCTCTTGTATTTCTTCCTCTGCTTTCTCACCTTCCCCTTTTGGCACGAGTGTATCGAAGTCTTTTTGATCATACGGTTCCCTTCCATTTTAATACCCCAGGCCTTACTTTGTTATTTTTTCTTTCTAAAACCTTATATAGAATTAAAATACCGCTAATGCAGAGTAGGCTTCTGAGGCTTATTTCGAAATTCCTGGCAATTAAGTGCGTGCATCAAAGGGTCCAGCAGAGGCAGAGGGCCTGGGCGTTTGCTCGGCTTTGCAGGTTCTCGGGCAGGTTTTGTTGCCCATAGCTCTTGCTCCCAGGTCGCTCGCAATCTCTGCCGAGACAGCAGCCCGGCTTGCTGTGGCTTCAGGTGGACTGACTACGTGTGTTGGTTGGAATTACTTCCCCATTCTTTTTTCCTGAATCCTCTTTACCTTTGGGTTCTACCTTCCCTTCAACAGGAAACTTTTTCGACAGTCTTTGCTGACCTATTTCTGGTCAGACTCTAAGCTTTTTAGATACTGTTCTCTTTCCACAAGTTTTTGGTAATGTACTTTCGAGATATTTTATGGAGGACACCATCATATTGGTCCCCCTTTGTATTTCTCCGTGTCCTTTGAGGCCGCACTGTCAACGTCCTCCCACTCCTCTGTGGGAGGTTCAGCTCACCTGTCAGTCCCTGCACCCTCCTTTCGAATAGGCTAATCTGTTTTATAACTTCATCTGCTTTTTCTATGCCAAAGGAATTACAGCCCTTTACATTCTTGACTTGCATTCAAATCTTGATAATCTCAGTTTCAAGCTGAGTATGCATTTTCTGTCTCAAGAGGATGAGACTTTGGGGAATTACATACACATGGCGTATGTTCATAGCATATGGTAGAAAATAGCTTCATATTGAAAACTTGTTTACTTTTTAACAATTGAATTTTCTGACAGATAGGACCTATGTTAAATATAATTTTAAGTAAGTACTTTACAATTCACTGTCATGGAATAAAACCTTATGATAAATCACATATGGATATTAAAAATTCTTTTGTGATGCTTTCAGTCTCTGCCTTTCAATAAAATCTCAGGCATATTTTTTGGTAACATTGGGAATAAAGTACTATCTTGTGAAAGCATAGCAGCAATCTTGGACCTTAACACAATCTTTTAAAGCTTATATGTGCATTCTTAATAAACATTAGATGCTTTAAACTATATTTTGCTACTTAGGCATGTTAGTACGTCATTTGTGTGTCTTATTTATATTCCTTATTTTCCCCTTATCTGTAAGGTCAATACTGTGTCACTTTGTGTACTACGATAAGGAGAGCAGATAGTATTAAGTGTATTGTTAAAAAGTATGAGATTGTTTTCTCCAATGAATATATACAGTTTCTTCCTGTAAATTAACATAAGGATTTCTAAAATTTCTAGAAAATCCTGTGTGATATAATGGCAGAAGGAAAAGAAAAAGAAAATTGTTTTTCTTTGAGTATATAAGAAAGAATTCTACAAACTTATACCAATGGAGATGCAAATTTCCTTTCCCCACCCCTATTAAAAGTGACTACTTCCAAAATAGTTTTGAAGCAAGAACACGACATAGTTCAAGAAAATGTCTCCTGACAGTTAGGTCATCTCTTGAAGGGCAGGTTGCATTTTTAAATCCTGCTTCTCTGTAAACCTCTTTTTTAAACAAAAAAAACCTATTCTGAAATCTTACTGTTGTAAGAACTAGATAATTATGTACTCCCTCAAAGTTGCCAGAGTTTATTCCTATGATGAGAATGATGTGCACATTTTGCATTAATTTATCTAGCACTTTTATCCTATTGCATTTCTGTGGAACTGTAAAAAGCAAAGACAAAATTGTGGGAAATTCTGATGATCAGCTTGGTTAATCATTTAAAGAGCCTGGGTTTAGTGCTATTAGGCTAGATCCACAGAGAGTGCAGTTTCATTTCTGAAGTGGTGGTGTGAGTATCTACCTGCAAATCTTAGATATTCAAAAGACTTGCTCAGCCGCTGCTTGAACTTGGAGATAGCTAGTACTTTACGTCGAAACTCCTTACAGAGCAGAAATTCTGCTTCCTCCTAACCTGATACATACTGGTAATGAAGCCCTGGTTTTTTCTTGTAGCTTAGGACCACCATTCATCTGACATGTGAGATTAAATGCGGGAATCAGCTGGAGGAGGCAGGAGCACCCGTGTTCGTGGTGCTTCGGAGAGGAGGTGGCCGGCCCGCCTGCAGTAAGATTCCCAGTTGTGTAGTATCGACCCTTTTGTGGTCTTTAAAATTGTGGTCCTGAGTTCTGATCCTTTGAGACAGAGGGAAAAAAAAAAAAGAATTTGTGCCAGCTGTATCCCAGCTGAGTGTTTTAACTGCGAGTCCCGTTGAACAGAAGCAGTGGGAGCTGTCTGCGTCGTGCCGCCTGTCCACCTCTCTGCATGGATCTACCTCTTACGGGTCGGATAACCTGGACCAATGGATTACCCTAAGAAGCAACATTTGGAGTTTAACAGAAGCCACGCTGAATCTTGACTAATAAGGATTCTAAAATCCAAAAGCAACTCATCATTTCTTCCATCCGTCTAAAAGACTAACTTCTGGGTTTGACCATGTCTGTCAATTAGTTTCTCTGCTCCTGGCTGTCACTCCAAGAATTCCTTCCTCTCCTCCAAATACTTTTCCTCCATCTGAATTTAGCATTGTCTGATTGAGTGAACAGAAAATAAAGTAAAAGCATTTGAACTTTTGTCATTTCCATCGGGTTATGGAGAATTTTCTCAAGATTTTAAAAGTTAAAATCACGAATTGTTATTCAGTGCAGAAGCTTGTCAAATTTAGGGACACTTTGCAAGAGCTTGATCTAAGTTCAGTCTGTTTTCTCCAGATTTTCTTTCATTCTTACAAACATTTTTTTAAGCTGTAATATGAAGAGTGAGTTATGTTCTTTGCTTGTGCATAATCTATGAGACAGTTAAACACAATTCCTTTCATCTTAATGATAACATCTTGTATTATTTACGTGCTATGTTAGATTATTTCTTCTGGTTGTATGAACATACTAGGAATGTTATTGTTTATATTAACATGGAGGTCAGTTCTGAGAACATATACACACAAAATCAACTTCGTTACTCAAGTTAATGAACATTTTTATTTTTTAACCTGTTTTTACTGAGACAAGGGGTTTGTTTTTTCCTGAAAGGACACAGAAATGTTACTCTCCAAGCCATTGCAGGTACAGTGTGCTAGCACCGTGTTCGAGTGCACTGACCAGCTCTCGTTTTGTTTCTCCGACACATCTCAGAGGCAGTGACGAGGCCTATTGGTTCCTTGGAATAGTAGCGATGACTTTCTTAAAACTGGTAGCTTTCTGCTGTAGAGAAGAGGATATTCTACTCATCTAATATTACCATAAAGTTTGCACATGTCCAGAGTCATAATGAAGGACAAAGCACAGCTTGTGTCCTTCAAATGGGTGATTTTTTGGGTTATAGTGATACAGCTCAAATTGAGAACTTGTATGTCAGTATCACATAACGTTAATTCTTGATTTTTGTAGAAAATATCACAATGTAAATTATCAGTAATCCATATGCAGAAATCCAAGATTTTCAGTGAAAGCGTAAGAAGGCATGCTACAGAATAAAGGAAATAAATGTCACCCCAGTGGAAATGCCTAAGACCACGGAAGAGCCGAGCTGCCTTCCTCCATGGGTCAGGCTGCACGTTTCTGTTGTCGGCTAACCGGGACGAAGGGATCGCCCTAGGAAACACCACCCGTCTGGACTTCAGATGAGCCGGGCTAAAAAGGAAAAAAAATCAGTCTTTGACTGTGGCTAGGCCAGGCCGTGTTTCTTTTGTGAGAAACAGGAGAGGAGGTAGGCTGTAGAAAGAATAGGATGTTCATGATACTTAATTCTAAATCGTATCTAATGAAAAGTGAATAGTGAATTTCTGTCTTAGATTTGCCAAAACAGAATTACTTGTACTAGGAAACCACTTAATCGAAACAAAACAAAAGTGAATCTACTAATTTGGAAAAGTACTCTAAAATCTATCATAGACCAGTTAAGACGATTAAGGTTAAACAGAGCAAAGTTCATTAGTCCTTCCCAAAAGTAATGTTCTGCTGAAGGAAGAAACTGAAGACGTGGTTTGTAAGTTGCATTTGCAACTGGTTTTAAGTGGCTTAAGGTACTGAAGTTACCAAAGGTTACTTAATTTCTTTCTTGGTTTCTTTAGCAAGGTTCTTGTAGTGCAGGTAAAGGTTCCCACAGATCAGCAGTCTAAGGGCATCCCCGCTAGCAAAGCCCCTTCCCTGGGGAGTGTGCTGTGCCTTTCAGTTAGGTTAAATCTAAATTTAAGCTCCAGAGAACATTGGTAAAAACTCTGTTTATTTTCACTTTCTTCTGTTCATTTAGTGGACATTCAGTCTCATCTTCCTTCCTTTGACTTTTGGTGATTTTGGTATTGTTTATATACAAGAGTAATTACCCAGCTGGTTAATGAATTTTGATGCTTGTGTTACAGGAAAATCTTTGTAACTTAGAAATCAAATTGCTTGTTAATTCCCTCTAGTGAGAAGTGACAAATGTACCAAAATTAAACTTTAGTCATAGATCGAAGCAAGACACTTGCTAAATTGCTAAACTCCCTGGTACCTGGGTGAGATGGAAAAGTGATGTCAAATGCCTGCCTAGTTCTATTCTTCATGAAAAATTAAAAGATCTCTTTTCTCCCTCCCCTCAGTCACTCGGGAGAGGAGGCTCTGTTGTTCAGACTGAGTTCTTTTTTTTTCTCTCCTGTCAGTTGGATATCTCCCAACTCTGTGATTCTAGTATGTGTACTTTGCTGTCCACTATTATAAACTTTCTTTTTTTAGGCCTTATTTCATCACGAAGGAGAGCTGTATTCGTTTTATTTTGTGAATACTAGCTGGGAAATCTATTTAAATTTTAATCGCATATTACTTTGAAATAAATAATTAGCAGATGTGTATAAAGCAATTCGGAATTACCACTTCAGAATGAATACATAGAATGTATTTTTTTAATACTGTTTTACTTGTGAAAAGTTAATATACTTACAGTTCTACAAGCATGCCACTATATTTCTCTGTAAGGAAGAATGATGAGTTAATATAAGGCTATTATTCTTACTCAGAGTTCCCTAATACATTTCATTATCACATTTAAATACTAATATACTTAGTTCATCTCAGTATTTTTTTAAGCAAGTGTTGCTTGTAATTGAGAATATTTAGAAATTGTATTGAAAACTATTTCTTAAATCTGTTTTAATTTAATCAGTTCTCTTTAATTTTAATTTAATGCCACTGCTTTGCGTTGATTGCTGTTACTCGTTGTCTTAGTCCTTCCTGTCACTTTCAGTAAGCCCTCCTCATTTCTGGAAATGCTCGATGACTCCGGTGAAGCTATCAGCCCTTCTCTTAGATGACAGAATTGGTGCCGCCTTTTCCTGTTTGTTTAGTTTGGGTTTACCAAGGATAGCTTGTTCAGCTGACAAATTTCTTTCTCTTTTCCTCGGACACCTTTATTTCTACTTTTTCTCTATTCTGCCATGTTTCGTTTAGCAGACAGTACTTCAAACAGCAGCTATATTCCTTAACCTTGTTGTCATTTCACAGCACGTTTTTCTTCGTGTGAAAAATGTGATAAACCCGATCTTCACTTGACTGAATGATTCTTAACATTGTCTTTGCAGGATGCGGTACTGCAACAGGAGGAGCTGAAGATGAAGGTGAGGCTGAAGCTGGCTGGATCGAAGGCGCTGCCATCCTCCTCTCTGTTATCTGTGTTGTACTTGTCACTGCCTTCAATGACTGGAGCAAGGAGAAGCAGTTCCGCGGGCTTCAAAGTCGTATTGAGCAGGAACAGAAATTTACCGTTGTCCGAGGTGGACAGGTTATCCAAATCCCCGTGGCAGAGATAGTAGTTGGTGATATTGCCCAGGTGAAGTATGGTAAGTTCCGTCAACTATACGTCTACTTTTCTGAGCTTTATTTATTCTCCTTTCCTTTTCTAGGAGCGTAGACTCACTTCACTGGAAGTGATCGAAAAGACAGAGAATTATCTGGTGTCATTATTGTCCGTGGTGAGGTAACTATTCGGCTGTTAGGGCCAAAGGAGAACTTAAAGATACTTGCTATAAAATTGCACTAGGTAATTAATTTTATTTTTGTAATCTTCGCTTCCTTTCACTGACAAGGACAAGAACTGTTCATACAAAGGTAATTCTCTTTCGCAGAGGATCACACTATTTGGAATTTTTGGTTTCTGTCCAGTTAGGAATAAGAGGAAGTATTTTTAAACGCTCTGTGAAAGGGAATTGTACCTCTGTGCTTACCTGACTTGGTAGACTGCTCCAGAGCTAGGGATCCTGTAAGTCCCCCCAGATCGGATGCTTCTGGGTGGTTGGCTTATAACTGTATGCCGTAGGGAAGGCCCTATGCTCCCGTGAATGGGAGGACTTTTGCAGGAACCCTCTGTATTCCTGTGTTTGACCAAGCTGGTCAAACAATTCCAGCAAAATGCCTGTTCTATCAAGCATCGAGTTTCTGCTGGACTTAGCTAAGGGCTTCCTGAGAGGGGCAGGGGAAGGGGCAGCTTGAGTGTTTATTAGCCACTGTTCATGCCTATGAAGTCTGATAGAGAAACGTTCGTGTCGTCTTAAGAAGAGTACTCCCCCTGCCAAATCTCAGTGATTATCATGTGCTGAATGTGATGCATTCTGGTTCTGGGATAGCATTAGGCAAAAAATTTTGCAATACAAAGGCCCTTCCTTATAGGTTTGCAGTAATATGGCTGATATGGGTAGATATAGTAGTCGTTCTTTCACTTTTCCTTTCATTTCATTTGTTGTTAATTGTGATTTTGTAATAAAAAGCAGTATGTAATTATAAAAACAATCTTACTAAACCACTGTGGTTTTCCGTTTCCATGTTCTTGCTGAAAGGTGATCTTCTACCTGCCGATGGGATATTTATTCAAGGAAATGATCTTAAAATTGATGAAAGCTCTTTGACTGGAGAGTCAGACCAAGTCCGCAAATCGGTCGACAAAGACCCAATGCTACTGTCAGGTAAATCTGCCTGAATTCTTGCTGAGTTATCTTTTATGCACTGCTTTGTTCATGTTTTCTTTTGTTTTCTTTTTCCACACCATCAGGTTTTGGTAACCTAGATAGAACTGATCATTTGAACACAGACACTGGCCTTGTCTATTTGTCATTTAAAAGATGTGCTGTTGTTTTTTCGCTGAAAGCAACTATTCCGGATCGTCATACTTATTTTATAAAGTGAGAAAGTAATGAAATATCTTCAGAGGAAAAGGAAAGTTTCTTCTTAGACCAAATCACTTAGGGAAATAACAATTGTTTCAGTTCATTGTATGCTAGTTTTAATTTAACCATAAAATTCAAAGCCTTTTAAAGGCTCTTTAAACACTTTTTTGTGTGTGTATACTAGATACAATAGAAAAAGAAACAATGTGCTTAGAAGGAAATGGATATACTAAAATATTGTGGGCTTGACTTCTGTGGTAAATTCAAGTTATAGTTAATATTTATATTTTATAATATAACTCCATAGAGTAAATCAATTCAATAGAATGTGATTTTTAAAATTGTAATAAAGATAGTTTCTAAATAGGTTGGTTGTCAATAGATTCCAGCTGGGACATGATCACAAAATAACAGCCTGCTGATCTCATAATCATCATCAATGTGTTATATCCCAAAACATTTTCAAATACGTTTGAAGTTTTTATTCTTGGAAAGGATTGTCTTTGCTCTCTGCTTGTACAGTCAGCCAAGAGTCACCCCAAACAGAATACTTAGGTTGCACTGCAGCAGGTAAGTACGCATTCCTGCAGAAATCCTGCCCCTATCCTGCCTCACTGAGCTGGGCTTTCCCAACCAACCACTGCTGGGAGATGCTTTTGCTCAGAAGAGACAAGTAACGACAAGTAAGGAGGTGACAATTTGTAATGAATTAACAGTGCAAATCCTTTCCAAATTTGAAATCAGATCATTAGTTCCCTGATTATGAGATTATGAATCTTTATTATGTAAAGTATGGAATTGTGGTCTGGTAAAAACCCATCAGATTTCAGTCAAAAGGTGGCTACATTAACTTAAGATGAAGAAATTGCTAATGTTAGTTGTGGACTTGCCATTGCCACAGACTTCATGTTACAAAAGACCATGTTAATTAATTTTAAATTTAGCAAGTTTCTAGCATGTTTCTGCCTGAAACTGTGTATTGAAAATGATTTTTTTCAAAAATCATGACACAAAAAATTCCTATCGCTTCTGAGAATAAAACAGCAAAGCAAATGTCTTTTCTTTTTTAGGAAAAAAATTCCTTTGGTTTCTTTAAAAATATGCTGGTTTTCGTTTGTTAAATGTTTTGCTGCAGTGTCCCTGCCAAATGTATACCTTTTGTTGTTCATGTTGTAAACCCCCAAGTTGTTCCAAGTTATGAACGTCTGAAAAATGTGTTTGTGCAAGTTCATTAGAGGCTAATAAGTATTAGTAGAGTAGCTGCAAACTCTGGAGGCTGCATTTGTGCAGAGAAAATACAATGAAGAGCTCAGCATTTGCAGGCAGCTCACATATAGGAGTGCTGACTAGTGGGGACGCTTTTGAATTCTTGGTGTCCCTCTGACTCCTTGAAGTACTGTAATTTAAGGAACCGTTCTGTCTTTCATGAGTGATGTGTGAAACTAATGACTGTTATTTTTGCTCGATTTACAATGGTATGATTTATCCTAGTAGTGCAGATATTTAGGCTTAACTTGATTGTAGGTTAAGAATTCTCTTGGAGATGCTTTCCAGTATGTAAACAGGGAGGCCTGCAGTGATATTTTGAGGAAGGGTAGCTCACGGTTGCTATTCCTAACAAAATTTTTAATCCAATGTTGTCCTTGATATATTTGTGCTTTTTTTCTTTCCACATTTCTTTTTTCTTAGCTGATAGTTGTACTGTTTTGTAAATATAACTTCATAACTAGCGTAAAATTTTCATTTTAGAGATAGTTTTAATAATATTTTCTTATAGAAACTTCTATCATGAAATATCATAGACTTCTATCAATTAAAATATTCTGTCGTTGAATTCTAGAGGTTTTCTAATTACGAAGTTTCCATTGACTCGTGTACTCTTACGTATTCCTAAATTGAATTAGATCTTTTTGAATACCCATAGATTCAGTGGTGGCTGTGAAAAAAAATGAAAGTATTGCCCTGCAGGGCATGGTGGGAAGAGAAAGGGAAAGCAGTCAAGTTAGTTTGCTTTCCCAAACTGCAAATTTCATTGCTATAAGGAGACAAATTTGTCATTATGGTTTTATTGCAGAGTTAAAAAAAGTTTATACTCTTTATTTTTCTCTATTGCTATGTAATCTCTATTGTGATTACAAAGAAGTTGAAGAATTAATGTGATATTTTAAGAAGCACTGTATACACCTTTGTTCCATATTTACAAATGTTTACTCATGCTGTGTTAGAAAATTGCTGAATTCTTATTTGCTCAGGAGCAGAGTTGATGATTTGAGATTCTATCATGCAAAAAACTATTTTCTTCCATGCATACAGTGCAAGGTTTAATCCTAATGGTGTGGGAGCCGATGTGCCCACTGGAAATCGTTAGTAGTCCAAACCTCCAAAACTTGGAAACCACCATGTCTTTCAGGATGGATTTGACCTGGTTTAAAAATTGGGTTCCTGTTGGATTTTAGCCTAGACAGGCTAAAACATTTTTATAAACATTATAAAACATTTTCATAAAACTTGTTTAAAGAAAAAACCCCCCGCCAACAAACCAACCCCCTGCAAAAGCATCAAACAGACCTTAAATTTTCCTCTTATCTTTGCACCTGAAGACATCAGTAAGTTATCTCCAGGTAGGCTTTTGGAATTTAGACAAATACAGTCAGGATGTTGCTTACCACTGTTCTCCCTTAAGCAGCTGTTGGAAATGAAAACAGTTTGGGTTTGACAGAGGAATAACTGAAAAAAGGTAACATTTGAATTGCAGCTACGGTTTGTTTTGTGTGTCTAAGTTTGGTGAAAGATAAACACCCTGAATCGGGAGGTATTATTTTCACCATTGGCACCTGAAACAACATTTTTAATATTCAATCAGTTTCAATGACATAATTAAACTAAATGAGTTTCTGAGCTTAATGTCCTGTTTAATCATCCAGATAGTCATTTACTGTACTTGAGAAGCAATTCTAAGAGTACAAGTGCTGACTAAGCCAGATGGTCCATTTCCATCTGTATTTAGCCCAGTTGGTACCACCTAGGAAGGCAGACGTGGAAATACAGACTCTGATATACCTGAAACCAAAAGAAGGAGCTTCTCTTCTATAGTTCCACTGTACTTCTGTCTAAAACATTTTCCTTCTTTTAGCTCGTTGGCAGAGGTTTGCGTGCATGCCGTAGCATAAGCCATTGCGGCAGAAGTGCTCAGCCTAAATGAGCCTGCGGTGCCGTTACATTTCTTTGCGATGCGCGTGCGCAGGTATCAGTCGGCAGACGAGGACAGCTCGGATAACCAGGGTGACTGCCGCTCAGCCGTCTGCGCTGAACCGGGTGGGCCCTCGAAGGCTGGTGTAGTTCAAAGTCCGCAGAATCCGTGGTTCCTAAACACAGAAGTTTGGAACATGAGTCTGGCCTCAGTATTGCACACAGTGAAGTATTTTGGGGTACCATGTATTGTAATAGTTAACATTGTAAAAAATAGCTTGTGAGGCTTACCGTTTAAAACTTGTTTCCCAGGTATTTAGATTAATTTGATAAAGGTATGAAAGAGTTACATAGAGGAGCTCACCTAGTGTAGTTCTCACTCAACTGAGACTCACAGAACATTACTTTATCCTAACCTGACTTTTACAAATGCATATTTCTATCAATGCGCAACAAGGATTCGAAACAAAGTAAACAGAGCTTATTCAAGAACAAATAAACAAAAGAAATCTCTTGGTCATGCTGCTTTGTTAGGTTTTGGAAATAAAAAGGAAGCCCGATTAAGGAATCGGGTCGGTTACTCCCTGGAGAAAAATAGTTCTGATTCCGTCTTAATTCCCTGCCAGAAAATATTCTAAGCTAGGCTTCTAGCACAGCAGAAATTTTCAGAACCAAGCAGCCGACTTCAAAAGTTCCAAATTATTTGGATATGTTGAAATTACTGAAATTACTTGTAAATTATTTTTTTCTGGAAAACACTTTTTTTCTCCGCCCCCCACCCCATACAGGATATTTTGATGGTTGGTTCACTTTATTATTAACTTCAGTTACCTCTTAGTAATTGCAGTGAGTGAAACAGTTGTTTAGAGATGCTGACAGAGAATTTTTGTTTACCACCGGTTTGCTGAAAGCAGCAAAACAGTATAAACCACCCAAACTGGGATGCTCTGGTTTTCTTTTCTTGTTTTTCAGCCCTATTTCCAATCTGTTTCACCAGTACTCTTACTAGATGTGGGAGTTTCTGAGCAGTCGCATGTTTAGTTGCACTTTTGTCTGAAAAGTATGTGCTGTAATAAGTTCCTTATCTGTCTAATCTGTTTATCTCTTTTCTTACTAAACTAGACTTCTTTCTTTTCTTTCTTGGTATATTCATCATTTATCAACTTCAAATTAAATACTCAGCATGTGAAAAAATGTATTTTACTAATACTGAAAAATTACTCTTGAGAGGGAAAGTAGTCAGCAGAACTGTTCGACATGAAGTTGAAATACATGCGTAGTGTACAGATAAGTGAAAAACATGCATTCATTCCAGAATTTCATTTATATAGCAATAGCTGATTGAAGTCATAGCGCCCATTTCTTTATTCAAGCTATTGTAATTATAATACCGTTTAAATGGTGAAATTGTCAGAGTTAGGTGGAAGGAGGTTCAGCTCTTTGGGTTTAGCTTAAATGCTGAAGGATTTTTCCAATACTACTAGTGGAACATAATCTGGTGATAAATTAGCACCTGCTCTAAAACATGCTTTTGTATGCACCTCAACAGTTTTGAGTTACATTTTACAAGACTAATGTTAAGAAAAGGTTCAGAAAGGCGTTTCAAGTTAAGACATTTTTGTCCCTTCCAGATGTGTAGAGGTAAGCTTGAAATCCTTCAAAACAAAACGTAGGAATACTAAAAGCAAGTTCTTAATTAAAATGTATTTTAAATGGTGTTACATCTTAAAGGAGGTTCCTCTAAATATCTGAGTTAAGTTTCAGACATTTTCTGTTTTGTCTGAACCAGTACGACCAAGCATATTTTATTTTTTAAAGGTCTTTTCTGTTCCTTTAGCCTTGAATGTAACTTGGTTTTTCTTGTTTGGGTAGCAGTCCTAATTTCTTATGTTTGTGACATTTTGCTCTGTCACATGAAAGCAAGCACATGACTTTTTAAGGAATCAAATTTTATCTTGGAATGCCATAGGAACAGTTCTCAATGTACTGAGAAAGTCTGATGGCTTTTTTTTTTTTTTTTTTTAAATACATCTGACCATTAGTGCATTTTTCTTTCTATTTGGCTTATTTCTGCTGAAATTTTCTTAGTGTTCTGATGAGATATTTATGCTCTGAAATTAGGTTTAGTGTTGACAGATGTTCTCTCTGTTCTGTGTTTCTGTTTTCCTTTTAAGAACATGAGAGATTTTGGTTATTTCGAGAAAGATCTTTTGATTATAAATAGATAGTTGCATTGCTTAGTATGTTCTAGGACAGCAACTGGATGGGCAGGAATAAGAAAATGGGATTTTTTTTTTTTTTTTTAAATGGATTGCAAGGGTATGTGTGTATGTGTATATATATATATAAAAAATTGATCTGTTTAAGGACACATGTCCATATAATCTTTCCTTTTTTCAGCTTTTGAGATAACTCAATGAAATGAATATATGTAGATGAGGATGAACCCATTAAATGTTTTTTAACAAGGGAGCGAGAAAGAATCTTTCCATGGCCATCCAGCTTTAGTAGATCTGAATGCCCAGTAAGATTCTCCCTGAGAAATTAATTATTTTCCCCATTTGCTCAATGCAACGGGCTCACAATTCAGTTGGTTAAAAGCCATTTTGCTGGCGTTTGCAGAAAGCTTGTTTGAAGATTTCTTTTCTTTTTTAGTGTGGCTTCAGGTGTGCCCTGCTGTGGTACATTTCAGAACTCCAGGCATCAGTGAACGACTTCACTTCAGTTTTAAAATATTGAGCGGTAGTTAATGATGCTAAATGTTGGGTGGTAGTTCATGATGGCAGTGGGTAAGCGGTAGGGGCAAGACAGTTGAGAAGAAGCATAGGAGAATTTTTACCTCATTAGCTGCAGAACTGTTTAGGACAAGTCAGTTAATGACTCTACCTAATTCATGCTATTACAGAGTGAATGAAACCATGATGTTATCTTAAGGTATATGGAGAACGTTACATTTATGGAGAACTTAATAACTGTAAAGCAGTACAATGTAAATTTTGAAGTGAGTTGAGGATCTAAGGAACACTAGATTAACACCCAACAACGAATAGTAGTTTGTCACAAATACTGCAGTGACGAGGCAAAGGGTAAAGTGAATATTATAAGCAGTATAATTTTTATTACCACAGTGGTCAAACTGTTTAGTTGATTCTTTAGCTGACTCTTAAAGCAACAAATAGCTTCAGAAGAAGTGTAAAAATTCTTTCCTTCTCCACGCCTCCCCTCTCCCCCAAAGGAGAATGTGATTACTGGACTATGTTCTGATTCCATCTGGATTCATTCTTCTGATGTCCCACAGCTGCAAGTCTGGAATAATACAGGTCTTAAAATATAGTTTATTTAAAACTATAGCACCTAGGATTAAAAACAGTTGTTAAATAATAGAATACTTTCTGAGCAGGTTCTAGCTGACCATGTGTCCATCCATAGTTCACTTGGAGGTATAAATCCATGTTTGTCCTTTCTGTATACAATGATTTTTTTTTCAAGGCTAACAGTTTGTGCGTTACAGTCTGTTTTCATAGTTTCCAAACTAATTGCTTCTTCAAATACAGGAAAGAGTATTTAAAAACCCCAAGCCAAGTAAGCTTTCAATCCCAGCTTGCTCTGTCAACTCTGTGTTAAGAAATGATTGCTTTTCCTCTATGTTCTCACAGTGACTTACACTTAATGGGCATAACATAATTTTCTACTACTGAAGGATAAAATATGAAGTCTATTTCAATGAAAAGCTTTATCTATCAGTAGTTTCTGCTCAATATGTTTATTTTTCCTCTGTTTCATAGGAGTGCATAGGATCTGCTATATATCTTTTAAAGTTTACTACCTGCTGAAGACATCTCTCTTCAGACACTTTAAATATTATTTCAGTAATGAACTTTTTAGATTAAGACTTTGTCACCACATGAAATGACAAATTAGTCATTTGATGCCATCCTTGGCATATTTGTTTCTATGCTTCAGTAACAGGGTTTTTTTAATAAGCTTTTAGTAGCTGGCCTTATATACATGTCATAACTATAGGTTGTTCTTCAATTTCAAACTTTTTTTTAGAAATAGCCAGTGTGTAAATGCATAAACTGATCTTTTGCAAATCCTCTCTCATAAAATTTTCCCAAAATGTAAATCAGAATACTTTTGATTGTTTCTAGGAAATTCTATTTGTTTATGTTTCCACAACTCATAGCAAAAAGGTTTCTAAGAGGCTGTAATCTTTGATGCACCTAACATTTGGTTCAATGTAGGAATGAGCGGTAAATAAACAATTTCTATAGAATAAAGCACAAAATATTTCTCAAAAGGAATCTACTCTATATAATGATAAAATTACCTCGGTAAACAAATGATCCTTCTCAGTAAAACTTAACGTACATTTTGATTTGTTTTAGAGTAAAAGAAACCTCTCATACTGAATTTGTTTTCAAGTGTATGCCAGATTCTTCTTGCTGTTTGGGAATCCCCTGATTTAATTAAACATCTTCTTGAAGATTTTTCTCTGTATTGATTTTTCAAGTTTGAAGATGTGAAATCGTCTTCAAAAATATTTTTTATATGCCTGTAAATCAACCGTAACTGAGGAGGATGAGAGAAATTGCACACATATTTTCACTTTGTTTATGTATTAGTATTCCATGTACAGTCAGTGCCATCTTGACTAGAGTCCCAGAGGAATGTTTGCAGAACTCTGAAAAAATATTTTCCAAGTTACAATAATTAACCGTGTGTAGCTGTCTTCCAAGATAATGTAAACTTGGTTAGCGACAACATTTCTTTTAAAAAGGGAATCTGGTGTGTGCGGTTAATGGATGTGCAGCCTAAGATTTGCAGTTAAGCATCCGTCTTGGTTGAGAATAATATAAAACAATAGGGATTATTTTTTGTATGTAATTATATTGGCCTCAATATAGATTTTTAAAGTGTAACAGATCTCTCTTAGTGCTATAGTAGAAGTCTTGCATCAAATATTTAATGGTTGTTCTTTTTATTTTTTTAGCTATATGTAACTTATATTGCATATTTTCAGGTACTCACGTCATGGAAGGCTCTGGACGGATGCTTGTAACTGCTGTGGGTGTGAATTCTCAGACAGGCATCATCTTCACTCTGCTAGGTGCTGGAGGAGAAGAAGAAGAAAAGAAAGATAAGAAAGGTAAATTTCGCAACACACAAGGATGCTCCGAAGAAAACGCTTGGCCTTTGTGTAGCCAGAGCGTTCCTCCATACTTGACCAATAAATATGATTTTAAAAACTTCCTTTTTTGTATACATTTTTATCATTACATGTCACACAGAAAAACAGCAAAAGCTGTTAACCAATAAATACATTGGATAACAGGATGTTTTTCCAGTGTGAAACTGCAGACTCTCAGTACATAATTAAATGCAAGGGAACACATGGGCATATCCCATCTTTACATAAATCCATACTCACCTAAAATTCGCTAAGGTTTTGCTCTTGTGCGTTTACCTCTATGTAATATTTTTTTTCAGAAAACAACTTGGCCATGGAAATAGCGTTTTTCTTTGAGCTTCAAAAATAAAACAAAGATAAGATGCAGCTTTTTGCTAGCCTAGTTGTTAAATGTCAGTGACTGGCTTTAGAGGCATTTTAATTTTTTAAGGTGTAAAGGTCAAACTAAGAATAGTAAAAGACAAGAAAGTAGCAGTAAATGTTAGCAGAGAGTTTATTTTTTATGTCCCGTATCAGTGAATGAAATCAAGAAGTCTCTTTAGATTTTTCGCCTTATTGTACTGTACATCATAAGCAATTGCTACCTTATGGGTTGCACACTAGGCAGAAACATGATTTAATGTGTGTCCTTTCCAGTTTTTGTTCATACAGTCTTGTAAACTGTTCAAGTCTACTTTCAGAATTTCGTTCCAAGTTTGTTCTAAGAATATTTAACTTTCAGGCATAATTAAGGGCCAATTAATACAGGGTTTTTAGATATTTCCACTCCTTTTAGTGGGTTTTACTGTTAGTAAAAAAGAGTAGTATAGCTTTACTGACCATTTTACTTAGTATCTGCCAGGCAGTGTGATTCCACCTTTTTTTTCAGTTCCATCCTTTTAATTTGAAGCTGCAGATAGGAAGTCCAAATCGAAATGGTTTTCATGACCTACAGTTTCCATTCCTGAACATGTTCAACAAGCGGTTGCGCTTGACTCCGTCTTTCTCTGAGGAAATCCCATTTTACTTGATGAAAGACTTTATGAAATGTTTACCCTTTCATTTCTACACAGAAATGCACAATACCTGCTAGGCGTGGTAAGTTGTAGGAACATTAAAAGGAGAAAGACCGAAACTTTCCAAAGTAAAACTCTTCATGTTAGACAAGTTTCGAACAACACCTTGCTGTCTTTAAGAGGACTCCTAGAAACAGACTTTTTGAGATCTGGCAGCATCTGTTTTGGCCGTGCGTAAGGGTATCGTGGGTGAGAAAGAGCAACTTCCGTCCCAGTTTGCGAGTGAGAGCTGCCTGCCCTGAGCTCCTTCGCGTGACTGGGGCGGCCTCTCTGTGTCTTCTGTTGCTGAGGACACTGGTGATTCTCTCGCGTTTCGAGGTGCGCAGCCGTGAAAGACAGGGAAAGCGAAAGCAGAGATGGCAGAGTAACGCACTGCACCGTGGTCGTAACTTACTACCCAGAGACGGAGGTTCTTACACAAGCGTGTAAGAACTTGTTGTGCAGACACTGCGTCTAACGGAGGGTAGCTACGATAGCGTGAAATTTCCTTGGAATTTTCTAGTGTCGCTCGCAGCTTTGTGCTACTGCAGCGGAGTGCCTCGCAGAGCTGGTAGCAAACTGAAGCCCAGTCTCAAGTGCTGTACTCTTGTACATAAACCTGCAGTTCCCTGAAATCCTGCCAGTCGTAAATGTTTGTTTCAGTCTTATGTGGGTGTGTGCTTTTATCGTTCATTAACATTTTGTAAAAATCATCATACAGGTGTGAAACAGGAGGATGGACATCAGCTTCCAGGTAGAGTAAGAATTGTACCACATCAAATGAAAGGATGAGGCTTTTAGCCAGCAAGCTTTGGTGCAAATCAGGGTTGAACTCATGATTAAAATAATTGTCTTTGAATCAGTCCAGTTAAATTAAAGAATAATTTCAAATCAACAGGATTGTTTGTGGCAAGCATTTAAGTGTGCACGCATTGTTGGTGTTGCAAATCTTAATGTTAAGCTTGAATAATCAGTTATTCTCCAGAAGTAAATTACGGTATATTAGATGTTGGAATGCATGATTTGCTGTTAGCAGTTCATGCTGTGCTGGTTAGTATGAATATCCAAACGGAATAAAAAATAAGCATGAGTAACCAAAACAGTTTAAGTTATTACCATCACAGTAATCAAATTTGCAATTGAAATTTTCATGAATGTAGTTACACAGGGTGTGTTTTTAAATCCTGTATGCTGTTTATTTTCTTCTCCCAATTTACCATTTGTAAATAAAACAAGATCATTTTTCTTGAATAACAAACCAGTACAGCATGAAACACTCACTATGGGTCAAGTGTTGAAGAAGTTCAGGAGCCTCGATCAGGATTCATTACAGAACTTCTGTGTTCTATTCTGAACAATTAACCAACAGAAACAAAACAAAACTTATTTTACCTATTATTTCTAGAGACTAATTTTCTGAGCTCCAGTATAAAAAACCATAATAAAATAATAAAACCTTCTTCGAGTTTTTCACCTTCCTATTAGGAAAGATTTTGTGACCCATTTCTCTAATATGCAGATAATTGCTGAAAACAGAGAGAGGGTTTTCTTTTCTGATACTTTTTTTCATGTCACCACAAAACAGGGAATTACGTAATGTCTATTATTTGGATTTAAAATAACTCAATATTCTCCTCAAGACTATATTTGCCATTTCCACATACAAGATTGAAAAGTCTAATGTTTCTACTCAGATCAACGTGCATATTAACTAGGTTATGGCAGGACACAGATTAAGCCCATGTTAGACTGGGATGTATCAGCAATAATACGTCATAATATACAACATTACATAAAATACAAAATATGTAATGTTGTATATGCTACGTAGTATGCTGCATGTTTTAAAACTACCCATGCATTTAGTATATTCATTAACTCAAGGGAAATATTTCAACCATTTTAATATTTGCATAACATTATGTTAAAGGTAAAAAAAAAAAAGAAATAAGGACCAAAGCAATGTATATAGTACTGTGTGCAGTCAGTTCTCACCAACTGTTAACTTTGTTAAATGTCTTTCATATTATTATTATTATTATTATTATTATTATTCCATGTATGAGTTTTTGCCTTTCTTACACCTTTGTAACGACATTTTGCTTTGGAAAGTTATGTAAATTAATTTTAAATAGATTGGTTTTGGAGAAAACAATGCCATAGTATTCCATAAATGTTTTTTGTTTTGTCATGTTCATATTGTTATTATTATTATTTATTGTTTTTTTATCCATTATTGCTCAGTAGATTCTTCCCATCCCTCCTCCCACCCTCCTTCAGCTACAGATGGTGCAACAGGTGCAAATGCCACTGATAATGCAAATGCCAGCTTAGTCAATGGTACGTCAAGAACACGTAGCTTGTTTTATTTGATAGATTTCTCTCCTGACTATATAAAATTCCCTCTACCTTTTATGAACTGCACAGATGTTGTATGTGCATGTGATTACCCCCTGAGAGATCCTACTCCATAAACTCTATAGTAGCTTATAAGAGATGCCACAAAGATGCTGTGACTTCTTTTATTCACACAGAATTTATTTGCGCAGAATGGGAGAGGAAGAAGTAGGAATTAGGAGCTATTTGCCATTAATTAAAACTGCAATTCAAAGGAACAGTTAAGTAAGGCTAGTTTCAAAACTTCTGAGTTGCCTTTCCATGAAGTTTTCTTGTAAAGCCCTTTACGCATTTGTCAGCATAGATCTGAAGGACAGCACCGTGATAAACGGGTTACATCCTCTTTTCTTCTCATGTGGCACTCTCATAAGTGTTCACGTAGTCTTCATGTAGTTCTGAGAAACAGTGCTGGGAGCAGGAATCTGGCTCAATTTCAACGGTGCGTTAGGAATAACTTTGGCCGCTTTGAGCTTCTTTTGTGGAAGAGACTGGCTGAAAAGTTATGTTTGTGGGTATTCGTGTATGCCCTTTGATAGTGATCATCTAATGAGCCTGCCTGTATTTACTAAAAATAATAATTAAAAAATAATAAAAATTACTGTAGTCAATTCTGACTGTCTCTTAGTACAGATTCTTGACCCCACTTCTTAGCATGCAGATATTTCAGTGTCTCTTCTAATAGTCTAGTTCCAGTATTAAATGGAATGGGTCAATTTTAGTCTAGGCATCAGCTGTATTTTTCTGGTAATCGGATACATTAGTCTTTATTTGCACAGAAACCTTTCCCTCTTGTACAGCACCAGTAATACTGACAAAAGTAATTCTACTTTTCATTGTGTTAGTGATAGAATTTTTTTTCCATGCAGGTCGGTAGTTGTTGCATTATGCATGTGAGACTGAAGTTTCTGACGTAGCCATACCAAGTACTAAACGAGTACTAAGACTGACTAGTGTAATATCTTATTTAAAACAATGACACAGGAAATCTTTAAGCCTATTTTAAAATAATTTTATTATAATTTAAAAGAAACGTATAACCAGATTTAAAACTTTACTCCTGCACATTCTAAGTTTGCCGCAAAACTGCGATTTACAATCCCGACATCTCACTGCCTGGCAGGTACCTATATCATCCTGGTTCCGTGCCCCAATTTCACATGCCTTAGAGACCAAGAACCAGGAAATTAATGATGACTGTTTCAGTCCCCATTCTTTATGCTCTGTAATTCTGCTCTGTTGTGTGTAAAACAAACATACGCATACAACAGTCTTGCCAGATGCTCTCCTTCGACGCCACTGGAGACTGCAGTGTCACATTTAATACTTGCTCAGTCCTGCAAGTTACCGAGTACCGCGCCGAGCATCTGCCTAAACGCTTTGCCGGGTGAGAACCACTGCTCAGCAAGATGCAGAAATGAGTCCCAAGTTGTTCTAACCCGGTCTCTCTGTTAGCAAGTCTTAGCTGCCTGGTAAATATCTGTTGTGTTTGCTCTTAATGCCTGGACTTAATATGGAAATGGAGTTCCAAGGGATACTAAGTCAGTGTCTTAAGTAACTACGTGATTTTCCATCATCTTCTCTCCCGTCAGAAAGAATAGTTACTGCCCCTGTTTATCTTGGAGTTGAGAGATTCATACTCAATTCTTTTCAGTGTGCAGAGCATAGAAGTCAATTTTTTGTGCAGCCGTGTGTTTTTGCTTTTAACCCTTCCGAGGTGAGGCGGTTGAATTAATTCTGCAGGTCTCTGATCGACATGAGCAGGAGATACTTTCCACAATTCAACTGACCTGACCCTGTGTTCAGAGGAGAGCTGAGACTTGGCAAGTAGAGTTCGAACGGAGTGCTTTGAAATTGTCTGGGAAATTGCCAAAGTCTGGTTTCTGTTTATACTGTACACTTTTCTAGGTAGCAGGATGATGAGTTAGAGAATACTTAAAATGTAGGTATTTTTTGGAGGAGAGAAAGGGAGGAATAAAATAAGTTCTAAAGCAAGGAGACCAAGTTCATGTAGATCCTTTTTCAATCTGGACAGAATGAACTTTTTCAATAATGTCTGAGAATTCGCCCCAAGATGTGACTGGAAACAACTTTTTTTACCTAAAGTCTAACACCTCTGTGTAGAAAATACCTTCAAATAAGAAAAAAAAAATCATATACTTGAGTAAGTACTTAGGAAATGCTATTGCTTTTTACATGAAAATCAACACATTACCATTTCAAATAAAATATTATTACTTAGTTGTCAATATATAGTTGACACAAAAGAAGTATTTTGTTTTCAGTCAGTGAGCTTACAGTGATAAATTCATACAGGTTTGTGATACAGCCTGTTTGTTATCTGCTGTATCGAAGGAACTGTTGTAAATTCTTTTGGGTTCTAGTAGTTAGTATTAAAATACATAATTGCTTGATGGTCTCTTTGTTAAAACTATGGACAGGATGTTCAGTTTTTAAAAGGTTACAAGTTAAGGTTGTAAGCAGATGAGGAAATTTTACAGAAAGGTAGTAATTCGTGAAAATTTGTCTAATTTTAAAGTATGGTATTTAGAAAAAGTAACTTTTTAAAAGAAAGGATGGGAAGCAGCAGTCATTGTTTACAGCTTGTTTAGCCCAAATTTGATTTCTTTACAGAAAGGAGTGCTTATCGTTGTCCAGTAAAGCACTACCCGATTCCTAAATCGGGATTTCCATGTTGGGTTGTTGGGGTTGTTTCTGGCATTTAGTATTCAGAGAATTTGTTACTTCAAATTATATTCTGATGTAGCAATACCATAGCAGACTCAGAGAAATGTCTCAGCTGAAATACTTTACATTTACTGTTCTGTCAGTTCTGGCATATGTACACTACTGTTCAATTCCTGCAAAGCAATTTGCAGTTTTAATATATTTTCAAGTATTTTCTGAATGGTAAATGAAGTTACTTAGTGAGTGCATAGAAGAATTATCTAAAACTTCCTATATGATACAGTGGAATCAGATTTATTCTTTTGCAATTAATCTGTGTTTTACTAATGCATTGGCTCTGATATCACACTGCATGTAAGAGTTTCTAATGATTCACTTCAGACATGTTTGACGTCACTTTTCTCCCTATATATAGATTTGCAACGTGCGTCTGTTCTAACTAGCTGCAGGATATAACTGACTTGGCATGAAGAGGGCTATAACTCAGTTCTATTGCAAGATAAGACGTTTTGGAAAACCAGTAGGGTATTTTAAATTTTTTGCTCCATCACGGCACATGAGAACGTAACTCGATTAGCTTCTTTGGTTGCTTCCAAGCAGTTCCTCCAATGTACAAATAATCTCTAATGCCAGCGATAGGCCTTTGTTATTCTGGCTCATTGACTCTTCATAAAGGGCTGGGGGAGGTAAAGGGGAGTCTTTTCTTGCAAAGTTTGCAAAGGTACTTGGAGAAGTAACTGTCTTTTGGAGTAAGAACTTGGGCAGTAATGGTGCCATGGGTACGTTCCAAAAGGCAGAAATTTTAGTAAGGCAAAGGCAAAATGCAATACATCTTATATTCAAATTCAAAACCTTCACAGCAACTGCAGAATACAAGTCATAGCAGGAGGCTCTATAGCCTTTTCTAAACCTTCGGATTTTTCATCCTTGCTTAGAAAAGTGATAAAAATAAACTCAGATGAATTCCTCCAGATTGCAGGGCCCAAACACTGTTCCTTTTCCTTACTTATTTCCAAAAAAAGAAGAAAATATTTGCAAAATTTATGTAAAAATATATTATATTTTTAAAGAACTATAAAAATTATCAAAATATTAGTAGATACTCATCCTTTTAATGTTTCTAAACAATGCACGAAGGTCAGATAGATGGGATAGTATTGCTGGTCCTAGCACTAACCGAAAGGAGAAAGGATCTCTCAGTAGTAGTGATTCTATCATCTTAATTTCTTTCTTAATTTCTTTCTTTGGTCATAATTTGTAGCCAAGTACAGGCTTAAAATTATTTGGAACAGGAGGAAATAAATCCTTTATAGCATTCTCTTCTTTATCATAATTACCTAAATTACCTATTTTTTGTTATTCTATCCAAATAATTGCAATGTAACTAGCTACGATGGCTCCCCCCACCATCCCCCAATAACCTAAATGCAGTAGCTGGTGAGGTTAAGAATGTGTTTCTAAATACCTGTGTTTACATTGTTGCTAACAATTGTCCATTTTGTGTACTGATATTTTCAGGTGGTCAGAGTAGATGAATTGTTAGTGTAATTCGTTACAGTGATTACAATACCCCTATTAAATAGCAAATATATATCATAAAGTTAAATACTTTGATTTACATAGAAAAACCAGTGTATTTTGTGTTTGCCAGGGTTTGGGTTTGGTTTGTTTTTTTTTTTTTGAGTTGAAGAATCTTCAGTTATACTGTTTTAAGGTTCTGAATTGTATTCTGAAAAAGGAACTACAGAGCAGGACATAGAGCAGACTGTCTGCTCTAAATTAATGTTTTCCAGTGCTTAAGGAAGGCTTTATCTTCTAGCCAGGAATCAGAATCTCTAGAGATTGTTTATGTCTTCCACTGACTTTATTAAAAACCATTCTAAGAAAATAGCCATTAGGCAGATATCAAGTTCAACTATGCACTGTATGCAAATCTTTTTTAAGGAAATTTCACAATGAAAACGAACTTGGTTTTGTTCAGATTCATAGATTCAAGTCTCATGGCAAAATGTAAGTCTTTGGAAGATAGATAGTGCCTTTTAAAAAGTCATTTTATCGCCAAGGTGGGAACAGAGTTAGGAATGTAGACAAGCAGCTGACGCGAAGCGGCTTACTTCGGCGTACTTCAGTAATCCGAGTGCTGCGATGGTTGTAGGGAGCGGTACGTCCTTTCCTTTGCCGTAATTCTCCGCTTTTGAATTTCTCAGTGCCTGTAGCCTGTTAGGATGGGGTGAAAAGTCATGGTGAGAAATTCATGACCCATTTGGCCATTTTTGCTCTTTTTGAGAGGGAAGGTTTTAGTGATCTCCCGATTACTGAAAACTCAAACATGCAAGAAATGCATCCTAGCCTTTCAATTTTGCTACTATTTATTCACAGCACAGAGTGAAAAAATTAATGCATACATTGAAGCATAATTTCTTCTGCTTTATTGTGCATGTCAGTACCAGCTGTATTGCAGGAAGCCGGAAGAGCAAGACTTAACTGCTGTCATATTTGTTTTATAAACTCTGATGATACATTTCTTATTAGAATAAGTCAAAAATCCAGTAAAGGTGTGTTAACTATTAATTTTCCTTAGCATTATTTTTTATTGTGCATAATATAATATACATAACTACAAAAAGAGAATGTCATCCATCTGAATGTAATATTTATAAAACTCAAGTGGTCTCTTCCGTAAGATAAATCCATATATCACTGCGAGGGTTTTGTAAGGGATCCCATCAAGAAATTTCGAATACGTTTGAAATTGTTTAGTGGTTATTCTGACTACCGAAGTTTTGTACACTCTAATTTGTATTTTGCAATTTTTATTTCACACACACTTTCAAACAGTGTATTTTCAGTTTAAGAAAAACAAATAAGGACTTTGGTATGGCAAGACTATATGTAGCTAAAACATTAAATTGGAAATTACAGATGCGCTTGGCAAATCTTTCTTTAGGATAAGTTTGAATATCGGATGATCACCTGGCACCTGTATTTACAGGAGTAGCTTGCTAAATAATACAACCAAGTGAGGAAGACGTCATTTTAAATCATATCTGATTTACATTTTTATTTATTTATATTTATTAGCACTATTATTTCTATTTTGTCTTACTTTACTAAAAATAATGAATTTAATTCTGGAACACATTAAGAAAGTCCTACTCTGTACTGGTGTGTGCCAAAATTATACCTGTAGGTTTTTTAAGTCCCAGCTCTCTGAATTTCAGTTCAGGAATATTTTTCAAATTCTGCTCTCCACTGGATTCTTTTTATTAGTTTCACCCTCTTAATTTATGCAGTTTGCTCAAAAATATGTGCTGATATTTAGTATTTTATGTGTTACAACATTGAACTTGACTGCAGTTCCTTGAATATGTCCAGCTAAGTTGTCCATGCTTCTAAGTAAACGTATAGTAACAATGGCTACTGATCATAAATAATTATTTGTAACATGCTCATTACTTTCATCTGCCCTTTTTATTTAAATTCCCATTTTCGTCTTCTGTCTTGGGTGAAGATTGTTTACTGTCTGTTGTCTGTTGAAATTTTTCATCATATAGGCAAAATGCAGGATGGGAATATGGAGAACAGCCAGAACAAAGGTAATCTTCTTTCATATTAAGGAGGTTGTGGATTTTATTTTTAGCATGTAGTTAAATTATTTTTAAAAATAAAATGAAAATTTGTGATTTGTGCCTGTGTGTGAAAATGGCCCTGTCGTTCAAACAGAATGTTAAAAAACCTCAAACAACCAAACCCAGCAAAAAAACCTACCAAAGAGATCGTAACTTTACAGAACTTTGATATATCAGATATTTAGGATAGGAGATCAGTATTTCTAATAAGCCATTTATAGATGATACTTTCATGTCACAAAGCTTATTTGAATTTGTTTTTCTTGTGCAAGTTATGTATGCTGTGTATTGTTAGTGAATTTCCAACCCTATTTTTGATATGTCTTGTTATCTTTGGTGTTTAATGGCGTTGTAAGGACACGTTTTCTTTTGCAGGGAGAAGGTAAAGCAATAACAAAAGGAAACTTTAAAGCCAAGAGATTATTTAGCAATGTAAAAGTGTATTGTAAGGATAAACAACAGGAAGATTAAGAATCTTAGGAGTTTCTTATTTAATGTACAATCTTAGGAAGAAATGAAAATAATTATTTTGCTTTCTCTGTAACAAAAGTCATGGTTCCCTTTTTATTACATGAGACACAGCTATCTTGATTTCTTTGGGTTATGCCAAATAAGTAAATTAAACTAGTATTATCTGAGAAGAGAAAGTTATAAAGATTGCAAAGGTGATGGATCAGAAACTGAGTAGATAAACTTAGTGGTTAAAGGTACAAAGCTATTAAATAAAACTATGTTAAATGAATAAGTTTTAAGGTTAGATAGATGAATTAGATTTCCAGGTCAAATAAGCATGGTTTTGTAGAATCTTTTCACGAATGTCAAAGAAAAGCTGTTTCATCTCATTCTATTTAATTTACTTATATCTGTGTGCTATACAAAACAGACACACATATATAAACTGGAATGTCATTGCTTTTAGAAGACACATCTTTCTCTTTGATACTAAAATAAAATAATGCTAAATATTAGCATTAGCATTCTGTCAAGAAAGGATGGTTTAGCCTTTAAATTATGTGTGCTTTTGACGGGAGAACAGTGATAGTGTCACCGTCGGACCTGATGGTTGTTACTTGACCACTGGAATGCTAAGGAAACTTTTAAAGTCTGGTATTACCTAGAAGCGTGGTTTGCGAAGTGTGGTCCACTGCTCACTGGGGCACCCATGCAGGCAAGAGAAGCGGCTCATGGGTCATCTGTGGAACCACATTACCTTTAAAATGTTTCCATTAAAAATATGATTATAAGGGTGCGTTGTAATCTACGAGGCACGCCAAAATTTAGAGAAACACAGACTGTCTATTTGCTGAAGCATTTGAGAACCACTATTCTAGGAAGTCCTGCAGTACCGCTGTACTGTTCCTTGCCAAGTGATGTGCAAGACATTAAGTGGTATATGTGTGTATAACACAGAACGTCATCGGTGGTTTGAAAATAAGTAAATAAATCAGTAAAACCCGATGGTTTTCGCGGTACTTGAACGGCGCAGTACATACCCCCCAGGGATGGAGTGCACATGGGTGTGCTTGTTCATTTGTGCCCCTGCGGAACCCCACTGGGTCTCCTAGGGGTGTCCGTCTGCCATGGAAGCGTAATTCCGTGCACAGTTACAATTATCTGTGTTGCAGTCGGCCCCTGCAAGGGGAGCTGCTGATTGAGTTCAGTAAGTATCAACGCTACGGTGAAAAGAGTGAAGAATCATTTTGGAGTAACGGTTTTGTTCTGCGTTATTAGCCAAGCAGCAGGATGGGGCTGCTGCCATGGAGATGCAGCCGCTGAAGAGCGCGGAAGGGGGAGAGGGAGATGACAAAGACAAGAAGAAATCCAACATGCACAAGAAAGAAAAATCTGTTCTTCAGGGAAAGCTGACCAAGCTGGCAGTCCAGATAGGCAAAGCAGGTATGACTGGCTAACTGACCGCAGAGCGGTGTGTTATCCTAGCAACAAACGGGTTTAAAGCAAATTATTCTTGAAAAGGGTAGGCCTTTTGTACTGCAATATTTAGAAATAGGTCATCATAGTACTCTTCTAAGGATAGTATGTGGTATTCAAGGTCTTTTGGTCTTCTGAAACTTACCTTTGACTGTCAAGAAACTGGAAGCTTTGGGCAACTTGGATCGAAATGAGTATTTGAATCAAAATGAAATGTAGCTTTTCTCATAGTCAATATTCCCAAGTGCAGTAATTACATATTTAATTTCCTCTCCCCTTAGAACTTCTGAGCACACAATTTCAGAACCTCTAATATAATCTCAAAATATCACTCACACCGTATTTCCCTCTTCCGGATTCTGAAACCATTCTGTTCTCTCTTAATATCTGTGTTCCTGCCTTCTACCCAAATATGACACATCTGTTGACTCTCGTTTCCAGTACCATCTGGTCCCTACTGTTATAAGTAGCACTTCTCCAACATGTAGGTAGGAAGCGAAAATCTTTCATAATGACATAATGTTCATGATATTGAAGAGACCTTGATCTCTATCCAGACCTTGGCTGAGGCCCTGCAGCAGATTCCTTGTTTTGCCTCGGTTCAGTCTCCTTCATCCTTCTTTACCAGTTTGATTTTTTCCCCCTGCTATTCCTTCTCATTCCTTTTTAAGTTCATTACACTTAGTTGATCACATAACCCCATGATGCCACTTCTGTCTCTTTGCCTGAACAGTGCATGACTTGGAATCTCTGGTTATCATGTCTTTAATATCCAGTTGCATGCTTTGCCCAGTTTCATATTCCTCAAGCTTTCTGCTTTGTTGCTAGTTGTACAACAGTATGCATTGATATAAAAAACACTTCATTTCTCATCACCATTAATTTCTTAGATTAAGTACCTTTCTACATTGCCTTCTGATTATTGCTCTCTTTGGTATTTCGGCAGGCATGTGAATATCACTTTTAAAGTAATTGTATAGGGATTTCTAACCATAATGTGGCAAGTAATATGAATTAAATTAATTAATCATTGCCTCATTGGGTTTTTCTTTGTCATTGGGCAATCTATGGGGATGTCTTGCGTTGTCATGAGTATTTGCCTGTACAATATTTTAATGGATTTTTCTTTATCCTCTGGCATTTAGCGATCTCCCCGACTCATCTGTTTCCTGTCAACCTTAGCATCCTTCAGCTTACCAATTTTTTTTTTTTTTTTTTTAACTTCAGTCAAGACATGAAATTCACAGCATTCTCCTTCTACTGTATGATCGCGTTAGGGAGAAATTAATTTATTCTGAAATGCAGGCTTAACTGTTTCATAGAGACCTGCCAAAAAGCAGTAATCATAGCAAGGCAAAATAGATGTTCTGGTGGAGTTTTTATTTGTATATTCAGATCCAGGAACAAAACTGTGGAGGAGGAGCGCTATCTTAGCAATGTCTGTGTCATTGGGAGAGTATATTAAGTCCCCGGGATCTTTTGTGAATTCTGTGAAATATTTATTAATGTCTCTTTTGCTATGCTGTCAGTGTTGTACCTCTTTTGAGCCTCTTCTCATAAAAATAGAAACTGTTTGCATATGTCCTTTTGAAAAGGGAAATCCTGGAAACACTAGTATTTATCCCATGCTCAAGAAAAACAGTAAAAGACCTGTTCTGCAGTATTGCCTCATTGCATTCAGCCACACGCATCAGCAGGGCTTTTCCAAAGCAACATAAACCACAGCAGATTCCTTTTCTCAAGGCTCTTAAGCTTATTTAAAAGAAAGACGAGTGTTTGAATACGGATAGACTAGTAATTTGTAAAAGGTGGAGGTGAAAAGGACAGCTAAATGTTGTAGCAGGCAAAGTAACATACTAAATTGAAAAAAACTTCGCTTAAGCAATAGTGGAACTTCTGTTGAACTAGATTGACTGAGAAGTTTTAAAAGCAGCAGTAAGATGGTGCTTAAAAATTAATGCAGTATGATTCAGCTGTTCTGTAGAATTCAGTGTTTCCTTATTCACTGGAATGTATGGCTGTTGTAAACGTATTATCGTAAAGTTTTTTCTAGATTATAAAATTTATCATTATCATCATTATTGGTACTGGTGAAAAATGTCATGTAGAATAAGAAAATAATTTCATATGAAACTCAAATGTAGATTTCTAACTGGACATGTTTTTAATTGTGTTTTGTTTTATAGTAATTGATTATTTCTATTTTCAGGCTTGGTGATGTCTGCCATAACTGTAATAATTTTGGTACTCTATTTTGCCATTGACACATTTGTGGTCAACAAGAAGCAGTGGTTGCCTGAGTGCACTCCTGTCTATGTTCAGTATTTTGTTAAATTCTTCATTATTGGTGTTACTGTACTTGTGGTTGCTGTTCCTGAGGGACTTCCACTTGCTGTGACTATTTCTCTGGCCTATTCTGTAAAGGTAAGAAACATTAAAAATAATTAAGGGAGAAAAATGCTGTTCAGTTGAGTTTACTAGTGAGTTAGTCTTCAGGTTTTATCAGGTGTGATGAAATTGGCCTGTAAATTAAGGTGCTCAAAATATTAATGAGTGTGAAATTTCTTTAAAGTGAAACTTTGCTTTATATTGAAAGTTTTTCTGACAAAAATGCAAATATTCTAATACATATCTTTAAAACTATGCAGTGCAAGAATATAGAACAGTGGAAATGCCTGCTTAGTTTGCAAGGTCACCAGGAATTTATTGAGCAGAATTTACTATGAGAACAGTCGTCTTTTGATACAGAATAACCTTGTCTTCAAATTTTCTTGTGGAATAGTACAATGTTTTGTCAAGGATTTGAAGTCTTCAGGAACACTTTTCAAAGAAATTAGAGTTTCACTGGAGCTTTCATGTACTTTTCTTAAATGCAGTTGCAGTTCTTTGTAGCCAATGTAAATGATTCTATCAGGAAATTAAAGAGGATTAAAATCCTGGACTTGTGGATTACTCCATTATCTATCTAGGAGTTATCTCAGATTGTTTTAGTAGTTTAGTCAGATGGGCCTTATTTAAACATTCTGGGAATCTTAGACAAAGATTTTGTAAAGTTTATTTCCATTTAGTATGTAAACAAATTAACATATGAACATTAAGAAGCAACAGCTTGATTTATATGTATGTAAACATCACTGTTATTAGGAAAAAAGAGCACATCTCAAGCATGGGATTTTGCTAATGAAGACTTTAGCTGCTTTTAAAATACTTTCATGTTCTTAGGTCCTTCATCCAACAGATGTAGCACGTACATGTGTATCTATATTTGCAGTATCAAACTGCAATACAGCTTTGTGTACAACCGGTGATATTGTGCTCTATGAATATAAGTTATTATCTGACAATAAGGGTCAGGTGACTGGGCACAGCATGTTTTTAATGTTGAAAATGCAGAAAGAAGGATAACATGTATGTCCAGGAGGACTGTGCATCTTGTGAAAAATATGCACTGTGTAATGGAGTAGTCTATAATGCTGGTTTGTTCGGTTTTGGTTTTTGGTTTTGTTTTGTTTGTTTGTTTGTTTGTTTGTTTGTTTTTTGGGGGGAATGGTTTTTTGTTTGTTAGTTTCTTTCTTTCCCAAAATGTATAGTCCCTCTGTGTGCTGCAAGATAACATCCTGGCATTGGAAATAGTATTTTAAAAAAAGTCTCTAATATTTGCTATAATGATACTGTTTTAAAAATCCTGTTATCTTCAGTTTCTTTAGTTAATCTTTGCCGTTCTAGCTATTCCTTAAAATGTATATATTCTGCAAAAAATGATGGAACTATGTCCGTTTATCAAAGACAAAATTATTTCAGGGAGGTACTGCTCGGTTGTCTGTAACTAGGGCTTGGGTTATTGGCCCCAGTCAAAGTTCTGGTTTAGTAAGCATTATGTTCTCATGAACAAGGACATGCTTTTTTTTGCCTTTTATAGCTGATGTTAAAAATCTGTCAAAGCAAACCTTGAAGGTTTTTTATTTTGCCTTTTCTCAGAAAATGATGAAGGATAACAATCTGGTCCGCCACTTAGATGCCTGTGAAACTATGGGTAATGCTACAGCCATCTGCTCCGACAAAACAGGGACGCTGACCACCAACCGGATGACGGTTGTCCAAGCCTATGTTGGAGATGTCCACTACAAAGAGGTCCCTGACCCAGATTCTGTACCCGCCAAAACCCTTGATTTGCTGGTTAATGCAATTGCTATCAACAGTGCTTATACTACAAAAATTCTGGTAAGGAGGCTTTTTCTGTCAATAAAATGAAATATAGTAGAAGAGTTGTAATTTTTTTTAAGCAATGTTAATGCCTTGACATCCTGTTGTTGATTATGAAGCATTAAATACTGTTGAAGTCCTCAAAATGAGAACAGGTACTGTAAAAACCATATCTTTTATGTTTTTCTTTTAAGGGTAAGGGTGTACTTCTAAGTACAAGACCATGCTACATTTAAAAAACTCCTGCTGTTATTTCAGGATGGCCCCGTTTTGGTGCAAGTAAATTTGCTAACACAACTAGTTTTCACAGAGACTTCATGTGTGTGAAATTATTTTTGTGTGTCTAAGAACTTTTGTTTCATTCTCAAATAGGACAAATTGGATTGGTTAAATCAATGAGCTTAATGATCTTGATTCATTCTGGTTTCAAGTGAATTACAACCAGAAGTATTTTACTGAGTCTGTAAAGGAGGGCAAAATGCAAATATCCTGTTTGCTTGTGGCATTAGATTCTTCTGTACAGAGCTAATTAAGATGCTGAAAACTTTTGTAATTCCAATAGATTTGTTCTTTGAAAGGTCAAGCTTCATCTTAATATTGCAGAACGAATACATTTTTTTTTTAGTTTCCAAATTTATGTATTGTCCTTTTTAGAGCTCTATGCTGAGCTGTATAATGTAGTCTTGCATGCATTTCACACCTGTTTTAAAAGTAGTCTTTTAAAATACAATCACGCAAAACAGTTGGTGAAATACTACTGAGTGCTGGAGCATATATTTCCTTTAATACTCGCTACGTAAATGTCTGGATATTAGTAAGAGTCATCACTTGAAGGAAGAATGTTTAGAGAAATCTGACGCAGATATGCGAAGTGCGTTTGTAGCAAAGGTGGCTTTGAAATTAATGCTCCCGAGGCGTGTTGAGGCAGAGTTAGTGTCTGAAGTCGAGCCCCAGCTCGGGCGCGTTTCGGACAGTCATCCGTGCTGCGACGCACTCGCTCTCCTGTGCTCGCCGACAGCTGGCTGGATGGGGAGATTGGGAAGAACCAGCCCTGAGGCAGCTCGAGCCGCTTCCGACATCAAGAGCGGGCAGGGGATCGTACAACCCCTCTGTCGGCTCAGAAAGGTGCTGGTCGTTGCCACCATCCGGCTGAAATGGGGAGCCGTGGGAGCGCCCCGCTTCTGTTGCGACAGACTGGGGAGACAAAGGGCTCTCGTCAGCGGAGGCTGGAGCCAGCCCTTTGGGCTTTGGGTTGGGATGCTCTGGAAAAGCAGAGCTCACTCAGCTGTGCACCAGTGTCAGCTGTGAACTGGTTCCAACTAGTGGCACCAGTTCCCAGCTGAATCCTGGCTCTCATCCTGTCCTTTTCCTATGGTCTGTCCGGGTCGAAATCAATCAGGTTAGCTGAAATGGAGGATGGGCCTTCCCTTCTCGAGTGGTTCGGTGTAAATGCTGTCTGATAGCTCAGCGCGGGTATTTTCCGGCGGTGGCTTTTTTGAATCTAATTTGCATATTTGTAAATTAGCAAGAATATTTTACTATTGCTGGGTAAATCACGCTTTCACAAATCAGTATAACGTTTGATTGTCAGGGAGAGGAACGTGCATCTGAGTTATTTTAATATTGTTCCAGCCTAAGGAAGGTTAGTTACTTCCTTCTGTAGAAAGAGAGAGAGAATCAACCTCACCCTCAACACACAGGCTGGGGTTAAGACAAGGTAGTAGAGAGAAATTGGGATGAAGGATAATAGGTAGCTATATAAATTTGTGTTTGTATAACTGCTGCCGTGGTAATGCTAGTCACCAGCATCAGCCCTGCGGAGTTGGGAGAGTGTTACCGATGTTGGCAGAATTTTCCTCCTTCCCAAGAAACAAGGCAGAGGGCAGGCGGATTGGGTGGTATTAAGTCCGGTGTGACTGGCAGAGCAAAACTCAGCGTCAGCTGTGCTTCATTTGGTTTATATTTTGCTGTTCATTTGGAATGCCTGAGATCAAATGCAGTGACAAAGTGTTTCTGTTCCACCTCCGTACCAGTTTGCCCTCTCTGAATCTCAGGATAGATTTAGGTTTCTGGGTAAGGCATGGGAAGGCATCAGACTTTCCGGAGCGATGCATCTGTAACATTAAGTTCAATGTTCTGTCTTTCTCTTGTGGTAACAGTTTCATTTGACTGAAAAATTTCTGGTCAATAGTAGATCTAAAGTTTTACTTTGGTCTCAATATATATTTTAATTTTTTTTTTTTTTTTTTTCACTCTGGCTTGACTCCATTGCTTCTTGTTGAAATTAGTTATGCGTGCCTGTTAAAAAGAGTCAATATTTCACCATTGCAGTTCTTTTTTAGCTGTGCACAGAGACTGATTCTCTGTGAAATTGAGAAATGGGTGAAATCCTCTGGAAATAACCCTTGTGCTGGATGCGTATCAGATAACTACTTGAACTTATCTGTGTAAAATTAATGGTGTTTCTTTAGTTATTGTAACAGTATCATAAGTTCGAGCCTTGTGGTATGGACCCCATGAGAATGACAACTCCAATATCAGAGGAGTTCATTTTATTCATTGTTTATAACAAGCTTAAGCTAAAGTTTAAGACACAAGGTATTGTTCCATAGACCTCATTCATTTTAAATCATAAATAAATACAGTAAAAAATACGTAAGGGAGTTGTTTCCAGGATGAAGTATACAGAATTATTTTTCTAGCTGCTAATACTGAATGCATACTTGTGCACTCAGAGCACATTTAATCAAATTGTGAATATCAGCTCAAACCCAAAGGGCATATAAGTTTTATGTCACTAAAATTGAATTTTACATACTCTATTTTTAGTTATCTAGTTATGCATATGCTGTAAATTGCACTTTGTATGAACCGCTGTTCAGAGTAATCACATATGGGACCATAGAATTAGTCAAGATGCTCTGCTGAATGAGAAATATTCCCTCTTGCATTGTCTTTTGATTAAGGGGCAATTGAACCATTGATAAAAATATAAAAAGAAAATAATACCACTGCTTGGGATAAAAGATTTGAATTTCCCTGAGAAATTAAACACAAATTATTCCAACTGAACAATAGCATCATTAAATATAGTTCTTATTAATGCTTTCCAAGGATTAAGTAACTGGGTGAGCTGATTTTGCATTCTGTTAGCTTCAGAGTAACTTTAATGCTGCTTTTATGCTGTTTATGTGAAGCTGTTCTCCGGAAAACCTGTCTTTTCCAGTATTCATGTTTTAGATAGCTTTCCCACATGGAAATAAAATTTGGAGTTCATACATTTTTGCATGTGAGCTGTGATGAGGACTATAAGGCATCTCTTACTCTGAAAACAAAATTTGCGTTTGGGGAATACTTTGATTGCACTTGGAGCAGAAGTACATTGGTCTTGAATATCATGGAGCAGCAGTGAAATAGAGACTCCAAATACCAAACTGGTGATTTGAACTCTTCTTTTGAGCTCTTGCTTGCATAAATCCAGTTTCAATTAGAAAAGTATTTCTTCTTCTAGTTTCCTGAAAAATGTCAGAGGGCGTAGATGACATGCTTGCTGGATGGGTGTAATGTGTTCCTGTTAAGAAGAGACCACAATTAGTATTTGAGTGATTTTCAGCACCAGTGGGAAAGACCCAGCTGAACCCGTTATTGTTAGGATCTAACAGGGGCGTTTCATTCGGTACTTGATAGGTGCCTAGGGAGCAAAAAAGCTACTTCTGTCTGTCTCGGGTGAGTATCTGGATCTGCACTGGGAGGACTGTTTTCAGTTCTGACGATCTGGAGTATCATTTACTGCATTTGCATAGTATGCGGCCCAACGTAGGGGCATCCTTTAACTGAGGATCTCAAAGAAAAAAAGGCAGAGATGTCACAGAAAAGTGCAAAACATTCACTCCCTTCCACAGCTTCTGCCAACTTAGGAAATGAAGAAAACGTATGTTAGGCTGTATGTTAGTAAATGTTAGTTAAGTAATGAATGTGACCTCGTAAAACTTTTGGAACAAAAAGGCATCTATTGGCTAAAACCAAAAGGGGCAAAAGAAGAAGAAAAAAAAAGAAAAAAAAGAATGTAGAGAAGTTTATTGCAGCCAGAACAGAGAAATCAATGTTTCCTGTTTATGGTATGGCAGAAGAACACCTGCATATGACATATAACATCTGTCTAAGGAAACAGCAAAGTTACCGAGGTTGCTCCCAGCACCCACATTCCAACCGCGTTCCTACCACGGCCGTAGCTGAGGGTCTTCGGTGCCCGCTCCGGCAGAGCTCTCCTCCCAGGGCTGCAGGGGTAGCTCTGAGGGCCCCAGATAACCCCAGCAGGGAGGAGCAGGAGTCCCCCACAAGCTTCCCGAGAGGAGGTTTTTGGGGGGAGAGCGGTGGTGTCCCCCATGGGAGCAGGATGCCGAGGCCGCGGGCTGGCTGCAGGGGTCCGTGGCGGCACGGGGCGCTAGGGTGGAGCTGCCACCTGGGCACAGCCATTACGATTTACTAGGAGAGAAAGGAAGGAGTTAATTCAGGAATGCGTAATTCCTGAATATATAATAAACGAGCTTATTAAAAAAAGCGGAACAAGATTTCTAACTTCTTTATACTGGAAGCAGTTCAAGAGAATTTGGGGCAGAATTTTCTTGTTAAGAATAAGTAGCTCTTTTGTCCGATTGTCTGATGCAGAACACTGGAATGAATGCCCTTCTTGGAGAAGAGGGGCAGAGGGAGCCTGGCCGAGCAGGTAGGTAACCCGTAACATATGAAAACCGTAAGAAGAAATTACACTCTACAGAAGTGAAATGGTAAAAGTAATGGAAAATAAGATTTTAGCACAACAGCGGCTTCACAGGAATAGATGAAAATCTACTGTGGATATTGACAACATGCATGTAGTAGCCAGGTGAAGGGTTCTTCTTATTTGTGAGGAATTTATTTGCATCCAAAAGAAGTACCGCTATCTGGGTTGGTGGGAGACATAATGTTCCTGTCAGAAATGGTCTTTAAAAAGGTATGCGAAGTACAAAATACACTTCTCTCTTGCAGATCTTTCTTTTTAAAAATCAAATTTAAAGACTGGATTTCATCTTCAAATGCTTGAATTAATCTTGTCTATTTTTTATTTTTTTAATTCAATGAAAAAATTTTCTCAAGAATAATATATATATGCACACACATATTATTTAGCCAACAGAATTTTACTGTGACTTCCTTTTACCTTTAATAATTTCATCACTTTCAATATAGTAAGGCCTTCCTGAAAACAACTTTAAAATTCTTTTGGGGAGCATGGACATTTGGAAGTTTCCTACTGAATCATTTAAAAACGAGAAGTTGTAGGTTGGTTTATGGATTTTTCCATACGTTTTCCTACATTAATGTATAAAGTTATCAGTGACGGAAAAGAGGATTCAAATATCATATCTTTTTAACAGTAGTTGCTTGCAGCTCTCTAATTCTTGTCTGCGCATAGACCTTTTCTTTTATCTGTCTATATACATATATTTATGTGTCCATGTTTTTGTATGTAGTCTTGTTTTCAAAAAGGAATGGAAGAACGAGGCCCTAACTGTTTAGGAAAATTGTTTAGTTCATTTTTACACAAAGCTTAAAACCCGATAGATCAGGTTATGCCATACCTATCAACAGAAAATCATCAGAATTTATATTTCCTGAGGCAACAGCAGAAGAGCCTGTACTTTATGGTAGCTGTCTGCCAAGGGCAGTCAGGCTAAATGAAACTGCAGTTGGATGTCACTAGAATTCTCTCCTTTATTCAAAGGAGAACCATGAGAAAATAGCTTTATCCTCCAAACTACATTTTAGTTATTTTGGTACTTGAAATTGGAAAGATATTTTTACTCTCAGGTGTGGTCTTCTTAAAACCTATTCTCAAGCTCTTTGTTTCTTGTGTTAAAATACAGATAAAATTACCATTTGTTTTTTCTGTACATGAAGGTTCAGGTCACCACTTATTATACCCAGATAAGCTCAGCCATTGCTGCTAAGAATGTTCTCAGTTGAAACAGATACTTTAAAAGAACCCCAAGAAACCCCAACGAAACCTTTGGATAGTGTGTCAAAATTTCAGTAATTTGTGTTTTAAGGTTGAGAAGGATGGGGAGGAGGAGGAGGAGTGCTGTTTGACAGCCATTTTATGTAAGGATGGATCTGTGGAAGGTTTTATCCTTACCTAATAATGCTGGAGATCCGTAACCAGTGAGAAGCATACCTGGGATGAATTTTTGCAACTTAGCCCATGTAATGACACTGCACCGGCTTATGGTCAGTGTCATCTGGCTTTGGACGAGGGAGGCAAGAGGAAGGAGCAGCAGGCTCGAGTCATCTTTCTGCGCTGTCACTGTGGAACGTATGTGGAGGGCAAACCCCTCTACTTCCAGTGTACTTAAACCGCCCAGAAAATGTCCCAGAAAAATGTACGGAGGGGAGAATCCTCAGCTGACGGATTGGCGAACCGGTGTAGGAATTCAAACATACTAAGTTTTTTCACTGTCTGAAAAAGAACAAGTGCGTTCGTATGAACTCATGAAGCTCTGCTCCAGGTTTTCCAGTTTGTGTTTTGCAGTCTTAGGGGTACAGTCACTTACTAAATGTACGATACAAGGAGAAACCCAGAGGAAAAGCTGCTTTGCAGAAAATCGATGCGCGATTTTCAAGGTGGAATCTTCCAGCTCGGCTTGGATTTAGGTCAGTAAGGCTGTCTTGTGAGTCAGGTAACTTGAGTACTGGAAGTCTTCTGTTGGCTGCTTTCAGCACGTCGGTTTGGTAATGGAAATTTGTGGAAATTGTATATGCGCTTGGTTTTGAAGTGCTCAGGTGATGGTAATAAAATATTGTCTGGAGCATTTCTGAATCTCCAGGTAAATGGTGCATTTGAGCCATTTAAAATTAAAAAATGATTTGTTTTGCTTGAAATTGGATTGAACTGATTTCTAAAAATCTGTATATTTTGTAAGAGTTTTTACTTCATAGGCAAAATTATTACCATTATAGGTGAATTTGTATCTTTATATCATTTTTCATATTTTGCTCCCAGTGTTACACAACTGTATAATGTAGGTATACATTATAGATGGGACCAGACAATGCAGGCCAAAGTATCTTTCTACGTATAAGCAAGACAAGAATCATCACCAAAAAATCCCCAACGATATTTTCTTTAAAACTTTCTCCTGAAATCCTTGGTAAGCATTTTCTCCAAATAAGCTAGGCATGAAAAAACCAACCTACAGTGTGCATATTATTTACTGTGTAAATAATAACTATTAGAGATAATAGATCACGTAGTAGTTAATTGTCTCTGCTTCTAGGAATGGTAATTAGCAGAGAGTAATGATCTTCACAGATCACTTGCTATTGAAGTTTTATATAATCAGAGGTACAAATATAGCTTTTCTCACTAAATTAGCTACTGAGTTAATAATCGAAATAACTGTGTTCAGAAGAGACTACTTGAATGCGTAAAGCATCGGACGTGTTATCCCAGTCACGCGCTTTCTGCCATCGGGGTCCAGGGGCTTTGTCTTGCTAGCAAAAAGCTTTTTTTTTTCAATAAAGTCTCCTTTTTTCAGCATTGTACGTGAGGGGTAGGATGGAATCAGCTGCCCGGAAAGCCTCTCAGCAGCTGGCTGTGGGATGGCTTTACCTAAGCAAAGCGGGATTAGGGAGCCGAGATGAGAGCAGCCCGTCCCGGGAATCTGCTCTGGACGCCGTTCAACTCTCTGGGAAGCTGCGTGTCCGCCTGGGCGGGCAGGTTCTCGGTTCCCCCGCGGCGCGGCAGAAACGCTGCAGCAGAGAAGGTGGGAGAAACGCTCGGAGCGAGCTGGTTCTTCCACCGACAATAAACTGTAATTGTAAGTGAACCCGGCAGCAGGAGGGCTGCAGCTCCTGCCAGCCCTCTTCCTTAGCTCCTGGTCTGCTCCGCCGGCAAGGGGAGGGGTGGCCGTCCTCTCTCGGCAACCGGTGAACGTGGGAAGAGAAGATGGAGAAATAAAATAATCCCGCGCCGTAGAATGTAGGGTGACGGATTATTGCCGTGCTAGCTAAGAGCTTATGATGGAGTTAAATGGTATTTCTTTATTTTCTTTCTTTGTGTGACAGAAAACAAGGGAATGAAAAGCTCCTTCATACTGCCCGCCTTTGCCCTCACAGTTTGGTAACTGCAGATTCCGTTTATTCCTGTTGGAATAAATAAGCACGGCAAGATTATAAACAGGACTGACAGTCACTTGGAAGCTTTTTGATACTATAATATAATTTACCACATTAGCTTTTTTTTCCCACTTGCGTGTATGAAAATGAGTAAATTAGATTTTTAACTCGCTATGATGCAACTAATGTTTTTCCTATTACCTTGCATAGCATTTTCTTTTATGTTACTTATCTTACTTTCGTGTTCTTATTTTCCACTCACCTTGTACTGGCGTAAGATGATTCACTTGTATGGATAGCTGCCAGCTGTTTCCAAATGCACTTGTTGATGAACGCAGGCTTTAAAAGTCAGCATTTCCTGCAAGGTATTCCAAAGTGTTTTCATCTAGATATATAAAAACTGCTTATTGTTGTCTGATCATTTTTGGGACCTTTTTTTTTTTTTTTAAATAAAATACATTGGCACAATGAATGATTTTAATATGTATTTATTTTTGTGCCTGTGATAACCCTACTGTTATCACACTTTGAAGCTGATTGATATGCTGGTTAGAATTTAGTGTTAACACTTTGTAGGGGATAATATCAGGGAGCATGTTTTCCTGATGGGAGCTTTTGTTTTTACAAGAGTGGGTGTAAACCGTTTACTTCGGGCACATCTGTTTTAATGTAGGTTTTCTTTGTGTTCTCTATCATCAGGAAGAGGAAGATAATAATTTCAAATGCGATAATTTAGTAACAATTTTCTAGAAAATGGTAGTGCTTTTTATAATCAGAGATACATATCCTTATTAGAAAAAAATGCAGTGGGTTAATCACCTCATAATGAAATATGACATTAATTTTATTTCAGATATATGTTACATAAATATATAATATATATTATATAGTTTTTAGTAAGTTTTCTTTTTGCTCTCAGAACTCCAGTGTGGTTTATTCCTGTGGGGAAAAAAACCCAAACCCCAACAACCCCCAAAAACCTCAACTGGAACAATGCCTGAAATACAACAAATCAGCAATAAAGTATATGCCAGAAAACATCTTGCTGACTGCAGAACAATAAATGCGCAGGACTTAATTTACAGACTTGAAAAAGACTAAATTGACTTGGCATTACTATTCTTTGTGAATGAAATTGCACTTAAGATTTATTATATTTCTGTTAATGTAAGCAAAATGTTATTTTTTTCTTTTTTTAGCTGAGTCACAGCTAGTCCCAGAAAGTTGGTATTAAATAGAGAGTAAGCAAAAAACTGTGCTTCGAATTCTAGTTCCTGCTTTCTTCTGCAGGTAGCCCCCACTGCTAATTTTTCTTTCAAGCTTCCATTTTTCTCTTCTTACATGTGAAGCTCTTGGCTCCTCTGGATTCCAATCAGTCATATTACTGTGTTATTTACAAGCGAGTCTGGAAGGTGTCCAAAAATGATGGCCTTTCTGCTTTTAGATATGGTGCCAGATAAGACGGAAAAATCTCTAGAACGGATGGGGTTCTGAGGAGCCGTAACCACAGATCCTGAGCAAACTGCCAGGGGCGCTGACTTCTCCAAGGCATTTGACTTTAATGGATCTGATTTCTCAGGGGCATACGACTTTGATGGATGGAAGGCATCTGTTAGACAAACTCCTTTTCCCAGCCGGAGTCTAGCAGAGGAAACGGAAAGTTTTCAAAGGAAAGACTGCGAGAGTATTTTAACGTAGTCAACGCTGTACCGTTCCTTAGCATCACTGAAGAAATGGCAGACCTGTTCTGGCAGACACCTTGCATGGGAAAATTAAGCTTCTAGAGGGAAGTTTTAAAAATTTATGACAACTTTAATAAGTACGACTACAAATGTGTCAGGCAGTAGATGTAGCTCGTTGTGCCTAACACTGAATGGAAGTATTGAGCATGTTAAAAAGTTCCACTGCGTATTTCTTATGCTACCGCTATTTTACTGTGGTTTCTACTTATTCAAGTGAGCGGAGAATTAAGTTACCTTACACTTCCCTTCACCCCAAAGAAGAAGAGTTGGCAGTGCTCAATGCTGGTCTGCTAGGGGCTATACATTTGGAAAAGGTGAGACAAGCTTTTCTGGGAGAATTTTCCTATAAAGAAGGACAAGATGTTCAACTTCTCCATCGTTCCTGTCCTGTTTCCTTCTGAATGAATAATCGGATAAAAATTGGCTGCAGTCTCACGGACTGCTATTCTGCCCAGCAAAGGCATCATTCTCAGTATCCTGACAAGGAGAGGGACTGGCCAGAGGACTGAATTTATAATGCATCTCAAACATTACCCCACCAATCATGCAAAAAAATCCCTCTGAGACAATATTAGATAAGCATTGCTATAACATATTATATACACTTGAGCTCATGCATTTGCCTCCCCAAAAAACCAACCCCTAACTAACCAAAACCAATTTAAAAATAATTTCAGCTGATACGTGCTATATAGATTTAGAGAGGAGTACATTTTATATGGTAAGTGAAATAGCTGCCATTAGTGTTTTTAGACCAATTCAGAAATGGGTGCCTGAAGAACCTTTTTCCTTACTCTGGAAATGAGTATTATTAACAGAGAAGATCTATTATTATTATGGGCTATAATCAGTAGCTTAAGTCAAGTGCAAAAACTTCCTTTTGTGTTTCATGTGGCTAGATTTGCTTTGCACTTGCTAAATTTAGCTCCTTAAACTGTACAAATTGTTTGTAATTGCACTGCAAACAGAAAGGCAGTGACTATTAAGACCGATTTTTGCTTTGGTTTGGTCTTTCTAGAAATTTAGTTTTCCTATCTGGGATATATTTAGTAGAAAAATAGAAAATCCAAAGTATTGGTAAGTTTTGTGCAAATGAAGACTGTATACACAGATCAGCTACCTGTAAATACTATTTCTTTTGTTAAAATTCAGGCTTTTGATATGCATATGAAAAGGGCATGCATTTTCTGTTATTTAATGTGATGATTACATTCTTGCACAATATGATCATTATCACAGTATTCATTTTTTAGATGGTGGCACTGGGGGTTTTTTTCTGGGGTTTTGTGTTTCTGCGGTGGGGTTTTTTTTCCAATTTGTTAGCCTAAAAAGATGATTTAATGTCTACAGTGCACTACAAGCTTTCTAGCTCTAATTAGTAAAAAGCATAGAGAAGGTAATGCAAATTAAAATGAGTGTTGGTATATTTAGATAACGTGGAATGGATGGTGTGTGTTTCACAACTTCGTGGCTGAAATTCCTGTACAGTGGCTAGTAGAAAGTGCGTGAGCTGCACTTCAGACTGCTGGGGGGGGGGGGGGGGTTGACCCTGGCTGGATGCCAGGTTCCCCCAAAGCCGCTCTATCAGTGCCCCCTCCTCAGCTGGACAGGGGAGAGAAAATATAACAAGGGGCTTGTGGGTCGAGATAAGGACAGGAAAGATCGCTCACCAATTACTGTCATGGGCAAAACAGACTGAACTTGGGGAAAATTAACTTAATTTATTGCCAATCAAACCAGAGTAGGATGATGAGAAGTAAAACCAAATCTCAAAACACCTTCCATCCACCCCTCCCTTCTTCCTGGGCACAACTTCAGTCCCAGATTCTCTACCTACCCTCCCCAGCAGCGCAGGGGGACGGGGAATGGGGGTTGGGGTCAGTTCATCACACGTTGTCTCTGCTGCTTCATCCTCCTCAGGGCCAGGACTCCTCACACTCTTCCCCTGCTCCAGCGTGGGGTCCCTCCCACGGGAGACAGTTCTCCATGAACTTCTCCAACATGGGTCCTTCCCACGGGCTGCAGTTCTTCATTAACTGCTCCAGTGTGGGTCCCTTCCACGGGGTGCAGTCCTTCAGGAGCACACTGCTCCAGCGTGGGTCCACCGCAGGGTCACAAGTCCTGCCAGAAAACCTGCTCCGTGGCTCCTCTCTCCACAGATCCGCAGGTCCTGCCAGGAGCCTGCTCCAGCACGGGCTTCCCACAGG
>JAVJGG010000037.1:3477313-3508129 GCA_035590195.1 Aviceda cuculoides | reverse complement strand
GTCTTGGAGCCGGCTGGCCTTGGCTCTGTTGGACATGGGGAAGCTTCCAGCGGCTTCTCCCTGAAGCCAACCCTGTAACCACCCCCCCGCTACCAAAACCTTGTCACACAAACCCAATACAAGGTGCTTTTAAAAAATGTGGTTAATTTTGATTAAGAGAGTTAACTAGTTAATTAAAAGTGAGGAAGATTATGTAACTGCAATTTTGATGATGACATGTTCAGAAACAGCGAATAAGGTTTTCATGGGCAGCCTTGGTGAGAGAAACTCTTGAGGTGCTAGGGAGAAAACTGTTGATAGATTACTAAAGTATGTATCTGAGTGGCTCAAAGGACATTTTTCAATTGTACAGTTGCTAGTTAAATCATTGCTATAACTAAAGAAAATGTATCTCTATTTCCTCAAAACTAAAAGATGAGGTTTCAGCCCCAAAACAGATGCATTGATGCTTTTAATGTTGGCAAAACCCCATGTAAATCCCTGGAAATATACTTTTTAAACTGCAGATGTTGCCTTGAAACTGTATTTTCACTACTTGATCAGCTCATGTTTTTTCTCCTGTCTCTGTTTCCTCTGTCTGCGACGCTCACGGAGCCAGTCTAACAGCAGCGTGCAGTAAAGCCCCAGTTTAACAGAACTAGAACGAGGTAGCAGATGTTTGGGTTGTCATTATGGAGGTACCGATTACAATTCCGCAATTAAGTGCAATTTCTCTTTTGCACTTAAAGAAAAATGTTCAGCTCATTTGTCGTTCATGAAAATATAGCAGATGTTTGCCAAATATATGGATCAAATTATCAGAAATTTATAAAATTTATTAATCTGTACTTAATTTTGATTAGAAACGGCACATCTGTCACTGGTCTGTGTTCTAACAATATTGGTAATAGGAGAGAACATGCTCTTGCTTCTTTCTTTATAGCTAGCTTGAACTGAAACCTTGTACTTAGACTATATTTAAAGTAAATTGGTTGTTAATTAAAGTTAGTTAATAACAATTGCTGTGTCTAATTATCTTGATTATATAGGTTACTTGTCAACAGATCTTGTTGCACTTAAAGCTGGAATGGCACTAGTATAAATCTAACAACTGCCAGTTCCCTGTGAATGGGACTGTATAAAAGGACAAGAGTGGCGATTTTTAGTGTTCAAATTTGGAAATGGAATACATAATTTTCAAAATTTGAGATCCAAATTGTCATTAAGTTACATGTTTTAAGGGAACATATGAATGGTTTTGATCAATAACAATAAGAAAGTCCCTACATACAGATGAATAACATCTTTTAGTATAATAAATATACCAAGACTCTTCTGGGGAAAATGTGGAGAAAAATCAGTGTCTGTAAAATTCATTTTACATCATCTGGAAACACTAAGGCTGGTGTATCCTAATCATAATGATGATTAATCAATAGTGTCCTAACAAGGCAGAGTTCATTCTTTGTGCAGTGACGTGGTGTATTAATGTACCTATGTTTAAATTCAGTCATGAATTGTTGTCATTTGGAATTGAGAGATTTTTTAAAACTATTTTTATTTTTTAAATTAAAGGACATCCAACCTTCTATTTTAATTATTTTGATCTTGAAACTTGTCTTGTAGTAGAAATAGTCTTGTAGACTATTTATTACAACAGGAAAAAGTTCAAATTAGAGAACCAAAATGGTTTAGGAGAAGGAAAAGAATAACTCACGTGGCATGTCTTTTGATTACAGAGTCGCTAATGAACTATAATGTATAAATACAACTTACATGTCAATGTTTGGTTCCTTAGAATAACTATTCAGTTACATGTGCAGGACTTTATGAAAACTTATTAATTTTAAAAAAATATAATTTAACATTTTCACAATTTGAAATCAGAAATCCTTGCTCTGGGCCCAATTCAATTAATTACGTAGATAAATGTAGTTAAATTTAGCTTTGTTAACTACCTCAAATATTGCTTCTACTATAGCTATCCCACTTTTTCTCTGGTTGTGAAGCCGAAGGAAATAGCAATTTTTGTTCTAATTATTTCTAACAAGTTCTTTATATCTAGGAGTAATATTCTCATACGAACAGTGCAAATTGCTCATATGCCAACATTTTGCATGTCTGAAAGTTTATGCGCTGACAGTACAAATGTTTTTTCTGTGTTTTTAACTTGCATCCTCTGCTCCTGAGAAGGAGTTGGAAACCCGATGAAGCAGGGACTAGGCGAGCGGACGGGGAGGAAGGCTGACACCTGGCTGAACCGCTGGTCTCAGAGGGCTCCGACAAAAACGTCCAGCTGGAAGCTGATCACTAATGGTGTATTAGCGAGGGGGGGCCATACTGTTTCACGTCGTTAGCGATGTGGATGATGGGCCCGAGCGCCCGACACGCAGGTGGGAGGTTGTGAAAACGGGGGCTGTTGAGCCTGGAGAAGAGAAGGCTCAGGGGAACGTTATCGATGCCTATAAGTACCTGCCGGGAGGGAGTAAAGGAGATGGAGCCAGGCTCTTCTCAGTGGTGCCCGGCGAAAGGCAGTGAGGGCAAATTGAAACGCAGGCAAGTCCAGTTAAGCGCAAACCACGTTTTACTATGAGGGCGGTCAAGCCTTGGCGCGGGTTGCCTGGCGAGGTTGCGGCGTCTCTGTCCTCGGAGGTGCGCGCAGCCCGGAGCCACCCGCGCCGGTTGAACCAAAAGAGGGAGGCTGGTGCCTGCCAGCACCAACTACTCCAACTCTGTGAAAAATGCCTACAGGATTGACATACCCCTCTTTTACCTTTAACTGGTGAGAAGAAGTGATTTTCATGTTCGCGGAAGTATTTTTTTGCCTTATCCTTTTTTCATTCAAATGAATCAAAGGTGAATTTGTCCTACAAACTAAAAGGGTAATTTAATTATTTGCTATCAAAATTAAGGGCAAAGTATTAGCTCTCTTTGAATGTAAAAATAGGTAACAGTCAATGAGAGAGGGAGCAGAGACTGTCACACCAGCCTTTCAGTCTGTTCTTCACGCATGATTTCGTTCTTTCATAATCACTCTTGGGGGAATTTATGGATAGTATCATTTTTGCCTTGTTCTTGTTATGTGAGCTGAAACAAGCATGAGTCCATATTCACTGAGCCACATCACTGCTGCTCTCTTAACTTTGCCACGGTGATGGGAAATGTCACACTGATACGTTACATAATTACAGCTGGCCCCTTTTTATACGATCATTGCCTTGCTATTATTTGAGGCAATAAGAGATGTTGAAATACCCTGGGTTTATATAATGTTATATCTGGCTAAACTTGTATCCATCTCAAGCGCTAGCAATGAGAATTACATGGTACCACAGCATTGCATTAATTAAATAGATTGTCACATCATTTTCAGGCCTGTCTTCAGATAATAGAAAAAATATTAAATAATTATCCTCCTAAAAATTAAATAATGATCCTGCGTCAGAGCTAATCTGATGCAGGAAGCCTGAATTTGAATATCCTCCAACTGCTGTGGTAGATCTAATTTTGCCAGTTGTACCTACGTAATTCCATCGTTCTGGCTACTGTGCAAATATATTGTTTCTTCCACCCGCTATAGTAAGGCATCAAAAATTCCTGTTACCGATTCCCTAGGAAGTTTGAGCAGATCGGATAGTGAAATGGTTGTTGAATAACAAGATAGAGGCCTGTGCTGGGGAGCAGTGCCAAACGACAGGGCTGTCACTTGTCCGAGGAGCCTGCTTGGTGCAGCACATGTCTCATCGGGGACAGAAAAGTCATTTAAACGGCTTCTTTATTGCTGCTGGTTCCTTGCGGAGAGAGCGTAACCGAGCTCGGCAGGGCGTCCTGCTCCATCTCTAACCGTGAGACATACGAAGGTTATCTTATGGCTTTGACAGTTTGAACTGCCAGTGAGTCGAGGTCCTGTCTTCAGCTTGACATGCAATATAAATGGACTTTGAGACTACAATTTTCCTACAGCATAGAGGTCCCAGTGATGTGAGACTGCTGCCTGCACGCATGTAGGAATGAAGGGGCCGTGCAGTAGCTGGGGCGGTGAGAAGGCAGCCTCACCAGTCAGTAGTATCGAGTAACAACTTACAAATGTATAACTTTACTATTAAAAAGTGGTTTTGTTTACATTGCTGATTTTAGTCTTCAGATTTTATATCTCTCGTGAGTGCCAAAATATGTTTGAAGTGCTTTCGGTTTAGGTTGTCTAGATCTGGAATACTTATCAGGCTGACTAACAAATCAGTGCCTGTCAGTCAGGATTTCAAATAAACTGCTTTGATTTTGATAGGCTTTTGATGGTGGCTGCTGGTGCCCAGAGTAAATAGTGAGAACTTGAGGTGACTTATTTAGTGCACATTTTCCCAAGAAATGGAGCTGCTGTGGATATTAGGGGTTTGTGGATAGTGGGAAGCAAAAGGAATTAGCTGTTGTATCCCCTTCTCCAGTCTTTTCAGAATATAAATAGAGGGCACACATCAGTACAGGGTAGCACTGGTGAAATTTCAGATATTTATTTATGTGATCCATTTATTATTTCCCTCTCTACATTCTCCTTGTTCTAGTCCTGTTTTATGCTAGGGAATACTGATGATGTGCTTGATTACCAATACACATCTGTGTAAACCCATTTTTTTCTCTTAATCCTGTTCCTCCCACTGATTTTGAATTCAAACACTCCATGCCCTCCCGTCAGTGATAGAGATGTGTAAGTCTCTAAATCACGTAGAAAGTGCTTAAAGAAAAAGGGAGAGACTTGGTAATAAAGAGGGAATTTACTAAAAACAATTTCCCTTCTCCCGTCGTCTTCTGTTTGACTCTTCCTGTCTGATTCTTTTTCCTCCAGAACATGCTGTTGATAATTCCTGGGCCCAAAATAGATGCCACCATTAGAGGTGAATGTCTTCTTTTTTACCACAAGTCTTCTCTCTGTCAGAAACTCTTCTCAATCAAATTTCTTGTTTAAGCCTATAACTTTTTTATTTTAGCTTAGCTGTATTAACGTTCCTCAAAACATATTAAATGCCACCCTACAATAAATTTCTGGCTTTTGTGTAACACCATTACGTACTGTGTGAAACACAAATCCTATTATATTTAGAAAATATGGCTAGTACCAGTGCACGTACAGAATCTATTAAAGGGTTCCCAAATATTTTTCATTGTCTGGTTTAGAGCCAAATTCCAAAAGTGCATAACATAGGGCTTTGAAATGATGAATGTGTAATCATTGGACACAAAAAATGATGCATTATGATGCAAACTGATCAAAGTCAGGAATTTAGAAGCTCACCATCCTTAAGGGATGTGGACCTGTAGTTCTTTGGAACTGAAATGTTTGGCTTGAGCTTGAAATAAAGTGCAGGAAGAGATCTGTATCAGTTTAGTGTATGAAAATTTTCAATCCTCTGAAGGTAAAAGGAAGATAAATTTTACTTTCTGATGGCCAGACATGATATAAGTGGATGGGAACACCTATGTTAGTCTACTCAGTGGTGTACATAAGAATAATAATAATGAAAAAAACCCCAACAAAACCAAACCTTTACCTTTTAAATGTCGGGCTTTAAATCCAGCGAGTGAGATCAGAACGGTATGTCAGGCTAACGCAGCCTGTTTCTTCTGATGCCAAAATGATTATGCAACCAGCTCCAAGTTATTAACTCTTCTTTTTCAATCCCTTATGCTGACCCCAATTCAAACTGACTTTTGACTTTAATTTAACGGAATTTCAACAGCGTTGTACCTTGCAGTGATGATTCTGAGTTGTAAAACAGCATGTGTATTAGCAGAAAGCATGTTGCTTTCTGTGCTCTCTATAAAACAGAGGCAACTTATCAATCAATAACATGAAAAACCGACCTAAAATTCCAAACAGTCTGAGGACAAATTGTGATCTTCCTCATCAGTCAAGTCAAAAATATTATTCTAGATGTGTCCTCAAGGGTAGCAAATATCAGAATCTGCGCAAGATATACAGACTAATTTTTATTCCTAAATAATGACCTTCTGAAAGTAAATTTGTAACATTTTAACAGTATAGAGCTGATGCCAGGTATTCGTAGTGAAATTTATCTTTAGGATGCTTTTTTGGTTTTCTTTGCTTTCATCTCCAAAAAGATTTTTCAAGAAGTCTAATAAAATGTTTGGAGTTTGGTTAATTAGTATTATCCTAGTCACGTGTATAATGAATGCGCCAGTCGGGGTCTGCCCGGCAAGCCAGCGGTACGCCTTGCGCTGGCGTAGTCTTGAGAGTATCATGTGGGCAGAAGTTCAATAAAACCGAAGGGAAGTTCCACAGTACTGTTTGTGAAAAGTCAGATGGGATTATTAAGTAAGCTTTCTAAACAATAAGTGAAAGTTTAAAAAAAAAATTCTGTAAGAGAATCTTAGCATATCAAACCCAGCCCGTTTCCAGACAAGCTCTAATGAATTTTCTGTTGCATCCTTATGCAGGGATGTGCATTCCTATGGAGTTATGCAGAGGCGATACAGCTAGAAAACAAGAAATACTCTTAGAACAAACAGTAAAGCACAGAAGAGAAGATAAACCAAATTCGTTTCTGTTGGTTGGCATCCAGAATCCAGATTATAGGTGGGGTGAAGGATCTGTGGAAGCGGTCATGCTATGAAAGACAGAAAAACCAGTGCTGCTGGTGAACTTCGGTAGTTAACAGGATCCCCGAGAAATCGGAAATGGAAACTAGAACAGCTGCTGTCTAGTATTACTGCTCTCCTCAACACATCTTGTGAAACTGTTTCACATTTTGTAATTGAAACCTTTATTTAGTCAAGCAAAGTTTTAGGTTCTTAATCCTTGGCTAGAAAGAACTGACGCCTTTCATTTTTAAGTTTTTTGCTGAGATAAACAGTAATTTCTAAATCCGTCTTTGTTTAGCTTGAAGTCAGTTGAATAAACCTGTATCTACAAAAAGCTGACACGTGATTATAAATTCAGTGTGTTTTAATCTTGCTTTAGATGTCTTCCATTAAACCATTGATTCAAATTATGTAATGAGGGAATATCTCTGAATTCCATAGTACTCTAGTTTTTTAGTACTTCTCCTTTTTACAGTATTAGGAATTAAGAAAAAAAGTCGCATAGTTTGGACAGCATTCATCATTCTTGGTTATTTTAGTTTTTCCATATATAATGCTTAAATCTACAGAGAAAATTCCTGCACATACTGGTCCATTTTCTCTTTTTTTAGTAAATACAGTATAGAGTGGAAATTTTTTGTAATTTAATTTTAAAAATGTATTTTCCTCTGTCTGTTTGCCTATTGTGAATGGAGTTGAAATGGAATATTTGATATGGATATAATATTCTAGCAAAGTTCATTTTTTATCTTAATAAAATTGGTGTATTTACAATCATCATTATTCTAAAGGAGTAGTCCAATGGGCAGAACACAGGAGAATAACAGAAAACAAATGAAGGCTTCAGATAATATATGAAGTGCTAACATTTTAATTTGGAAAGACTACTTGGATCTTCTTGCCAGGTCCTCTCTTCTCACATCCAAAGGGGCAATGAGAGGAGTGAAGTTTAGTAAGTGTTCGGGTAAAAACGGAAGCATTATAATTTCCTAATCTAATTTGAAAAGTTGAAGCACATCTCTAAGTTATGCCCACAGTTTTACATTTCTTCCTTCTTAACCTGTCTTATTAGTCAATTCTTTTCCAGTGAAATAATTCTGAAAATTCCTTTAGTAATCCAAATTCAGTATTAGGTCAATACTAGCTTTTGGGGTGGTATTTTTAAGCCTGAATAATACAGCTGTACTTTGACCTAGAAACCTATTTTGATCCGATAGTTGTAACAGCTATTTTTTTAACATCTGTCTGCAGTTTGTTTTACATGCAAGTATTTACTTACAATTGAAATATTATTATTACGTAAATAATATAAAGACTTGGAAGAAACATTTGAAAACATTTTACCAGGGTCAGTGGAAGCTGTTATTGGAGGAAGATATTGGATCAGTCTCTTCCTAGCAGAAGATTGTATAGTATGGAGCTGTCTCGGGACTAGCAAAGGTCTTTCTCCGAGCTCTTGCGAAACAGCGCCTTCAGAAAGACTGGGTTCCTATTTGCAAATCACCGTTCAAAGGCTTTCTCTCACATGTTGTCAGAGGGGTTTCGTCCTCCGAGGAGTCAATGAAGTTGTTCCTAGTTAATTATTCAAAAGTAACCCCTTTGGGCTGTCCTTTTAATTGTTTTCCAGGTGCCATAAACTGCAGAGTTCGGCAAGAAGTAAAAATAGATACAGCACAGTAGGAAGTTTTAAAAGCCAGCAGCTTCTGCAAAGGATTGTCAAGAACAATCTGCGAGGAGACTGCTTTTGGCATATAGATTTTGAGCTGAAACAGTACGGGAAAGGAAGTGCTGCTTGCCAGCTCTCACCACCATATGCTATATTATAATGTAATGTACAACGAATATGGAGACAGCAGCTGCTCTAGAGGGAGGTGGCCACTTGTTAGATTTTGAAACCTTTCTGGAATGTCTGTTCATTTTCTTTTCACTGGTATTTTTTTCCCCTTGCTTACGTATTTGCAGTCAAAAGATGTTCACTAAAAGGAATCTATTTTTAGACCACAGTAAGAAGAGAGGAGTGTGATCTACATTTTGTTGAAATAAAAATAATTTTAGAAGGACTCCAGTATTTAGTCTGATATATTGTGAAGTGTGGGTAGATTTTTATTTCCTCAATATCCATTCACATCACAGCATGATGAAATCATGTATAAATTAGCTATTGTCTGGGATCGTATGTCTTTGATGGAAAGAAATTTATGTCTTTCTCATGGGTTTCCAGTGCGTGTTTGCTAGTGGCTTGATCACATTCACATTTAAGTCAATGTCAAGATTCACTGACTTCAGTGGCAGAGAGAACCAAAGCATAAATGAGGACTTAGGGCTAAAATGGAAAGAGTTTGCTATGATACACACAGAGAAATCGGTCTTTCCTAGCATCACTACCCTGGCAGTGAAGTTGATTACTCTGTTGCTTGAGAAACCTGAAGTTCTTAGCATGTTTCAGGAACTGAGTGCCTGCAATGTCGTGAAAATGAATCTTATTTATTTAAAACCCCTGTATTTTAAAGGGCATTTTTTGACTCCTAACTGAGATTTTCATATCCACTGAGTGTAACAGTCCTTTCAGATACACATAAGTACAAGCACTTGGGTTTTAAGTTAGGGATCCTTAAGTGAATTTGAGAATCCAGAGGGAAGTTACATCACAGTATAATGGGATTACAGCAGGGCAAGTTGTTATAGTATACGATAAAATTAATATAGCATATTAGCATTTTTGCTGAGTGTCAGTGTTTTACATTGACCCTAGAGTAGTGCTAAAATGTCATAGCAACACAAATGTGACCCATATAACTCAGTAAAAATGATGGTTCGTATAGAAGAAAGGTGTTACAATTCTTTTTGGAAGGATAAATCTCTTTGAGACAGAGATTTTTAGATTATTATGTATTGCTCACCATAGAAGCCTCTCTCTGAATAAGAAATGACATTATCTGTCACCAGGTATATATTTTCCTCGTGATAGAAAGATGATTCTTATGGAAAAATCCATGTTTGTTTGCTTACTTCAGTTCTAGACCAGTCTATTATTATCTATCTGCCCTTCATTTTTTAAACCAGCTGCAATTTTGGTGGTTATCTGCAATACTTACTTATTTACTAATGTTGACTTAAAGGTCCCCTTTTCCCTTTTTGTGGCTTTACTTTTTGCAAGAATTCAAATCTAAGTAGGATTACTGATTTGCAACTTTAATCATTCCCTACATTACTCCTCATCCCACTGAGGGGCAATGTGGGGGATTCCATCTACTTAGGAATCACACTTCCAAAGTAGACTGGATTTTAAAGTCTACAGCGGAATTAAACATGGATTCTGAATATAGTCCAGCAGTCCTAATTCTGCAAAATGTGAGGCAAAAGTTAAAGTCACATTGAAAATGATGACTTACAGTCTTGTCTTGAGTCAAATCAAAATCTGTTTTCAATGCAAATTAAAGTTGTGAAAGGACTTCTTTGTGTTCCCATCAGTACATTTTAGCCCTAGCTTAAGCAGCACTTTTCTAATTCTGTTGCGTACAAGAAAATTTAAGTTATCAACAGTCTGTAGTTCACACATTGGTCACTTGAAGTCAGTGTGGAGTCTTGACAACACAGGAACTTTTTGTTTGGGGTGTATTACACCTCCAAGAAAGTTTGTAAATTAAATGTATGCTTGTTCATATTTAGAATGGGAAGGTAAAACCTTCCTTGTCCCTAGAAGGACTGAGAATTGTCAGGAGTTGCAAAATGTTTAGCCTACTCCATTTTTTCTAACATACACAGCATTTATTGTCTGAAGCAGCAGACTAAGTATGGTAATTCTAGAAACAGGTACTTTTAGATGTAGAACTGTTATTTTATAGATTGTTGGAAATACCGTTTTCACTGAGATTTGCTGTTATGATTAGACGCAGATTTATTTTCACATAAAAAACGCCTGGTAGAAAAAAAGGACAGATCTTTCTTTAAGTCATCATTATAACCATGCAAGTCAGCAAAACTATATAATTCTAAGCAAGTGAGAAAAGGAAATACTCTTCGTGACAAATGAGAATTATTTTTGAGCCTAAAGAAAGTTACTTCATTTTTCATGATGTATTGCCTAACCATCACAAGCTATTCAACTGCCAATGGCTAATTTAAAAGAAAAGAAATGCAAGAGTCCAAATGTAGATATTTGTCTAGAGAAATTTTCCTCATTGTGAGAATCGCTGCTTCAAGTCTGTTAAAGCCCTATGGATTTTTTGCTCGCTTTTAAAAATCTGAAGACATATGATTGCACGGTTGGAGTTTCAGATCTTAAACTGTACGCTGTTATTAATTATTCAGAAAGCATTGTGTACTGCTTATCATTAAAGAAGTTCATATCTAATTTTTTCTCCTCTTCAGCCACCAGAAAAAGAGGGTGGCCTGCCTCGCCAGGTGGGCAATAAGACGGAGTGTGGCCTCTTGGGTTTTGTCCTGGATTTGAAGCAGGATTATGAGCCTGTTCGGAACCTCATTCCCGAGGAGAAACTCTATAAAGTTTACACGTTCAACTCTGTCAGAAAGTCAATGAGTACTGTCATTAAAATGCCAGATGGTAGTTTCCGAATGTACAGCAAAGGAGCTTCTGAAATTGTTCTGAAGAAGTAAGTTCGATGGATTAGTTGCTGTGTTTTTCCAAAACGTAAAACATTCTGACACTAATAAGACCTACGTGGGAATTTCGGTATTTGGAATTTGCTACTTATAGTAGAAATACTTAGTATGCTGTAGACACACTTTAGTAGTATAAACTGTTATTGTTCTTTTCTAATTTATTTTTTTTTTAAGTGCTCCCTCTTGCAAAACGCTTTGGCTTATTTTTCTTATCATTAGCTAGCCAAAGAATTGGGTCTGCATTTGATTGTTTACAAATGGATTCCTTACATTCAACCCGTTTGGAAAATAAGGATTTTTCAATTTCATTGCAAGTTGTCAGCTCATTAATTACATGGGTACTGAGGAAATAACGGAGGGAGGGCTTCTGGTGTCTGTAATAAGTTACGAACAAATTCTCTGATACTTCAGTAGTGAATCTTCTTGTTTAATTTAGAAATTTGCAGTAGAAATTTAAAATGTGCCATCAAGAAAGCAAAGTGTTGAATGAAACGAGCTGATACAAGGCAATACTTTTCAGCAGTCATGCAAATACACAATCAAATCTTTTCTTTCTTTTTCATTTTCTTAAACAAAAAAGGTGTTCCAGGATCCTCAATGCAGCTGGTGAACCTCGTATCTTCAGACCACGGGACCGAGACGAAATGGTGAAGAAAGTGATTGAACCTATGGCCTGTGACGGACTGAGAACTATCTGCGTTGCTTTCCGAGACTTTAACAGCAGCCCGGAGCCTGACTGGGACAACGAGAATGACATATTGTCTGACCTGACTTGCATTTGTGTTGTTGGCATTGAAGACCCAGTAAGGCCAGAGGTATATCAAGTTCTTATGTTATAAAGCATTTCTCAGAGAACTCAACGTAAATTGAACTACTGATTTCTTGCAGTTTTTATGGGGTTTTTTGTCGTAATTAGCTCTGTCAAAGAAGATGGACGTGAGCTTTAGAAATAGACTTTACTTGATAAAAAGTGAGATAATTAACTTGATAAAGATCAACTATTAATCAACCGATATTTAAATAAAGCAAAATAGGGCTTTTTGAACTACAGGATTGAGATGACTTAACCTTCTCTCAAGGTGTAGTATACAGGAGGACTGATCAGCAGTTTTGTTATGCTCCCAGATATTAAAGAATTTTTCTATTTCTGGGTAATATGGTGGTATGCAACTCTTAAAGTAGGCAAAGGACCTGCAGTGATTGTAATTGCCATGATTATAACTGCAATGTGCTCGCTTTCCACAGCAATTGCACGCAGTCTTGGCGTTTTGTGTTTTACCGTAACAGTTGCCACTTTACTAATTGTCTTGAGATTGTAAATCGTGGCAACTCAGGAAAACTGTATTTATGGTTGTGTTTGGACAAGGAAAAGCTTTGCTATGGAAAGGCTGCGGATTTCATGGATACTATATGTAAATGGCTTGTAAAAACATGACTAAAATTTCAACTCAACTAAACTGAGAAAATCAGTACAGGGTGCACCCACTGGAAGCGTGTGCCTGCGACTACGCTTGTGTTACTACAGCAACACGAAGGGCAGAGTAAGAGGCAGAAACCTTGTTTCTGACCTCTGTATGTGGTGCTTGATAATTAATTTGACAGTGGAGAATTAATTCCATTTTACACAGAGCCAGTGACGGAAGGTAAGTCCCCAAGTGGAAAGCGCTGAGCAGGTATTTTGGCTGTCGTCGGTGCTCTCCCCGCCGAGTCGCCCTGCAGCGTGCGGCCGTGGCTGCGGGGCAGGCACAGCTGGGGGGGGCGGGGGGTGAGAGCTCCTGCCCCAGCACCCCCTGCAAACGGGGGGAGCGATTCGTGCTCTCCCGGTTTGCTCCGAGAAATCCACGCTTCCATTCCGCTGTTATTTCGGGAGATGATTAATGGCTGTGGTTTGCGTTGGATTAAGGTCGTTGAAAGAGAACTCAAATCCCTCTTATACAAAACGAGTGGGTTCTGATGGTGCAAAGGGGAAGTAGTTTGGTACCAATCTTTTTCTTTTTTAGTCTTCTGTCTCATTTTGCATTTTTACTGGATCTTTTGTTTAATCGTGTCTAAATACTTGTATTTGATCCACTGAGAACTGGTGGCAATGCTAGACAGGTTAGGAAATTATTTCTTTTACTAAAACATCAAAAGTGTCAATTAATCTGATTTATTTCCCCAAGTCCTTTATAAAGTAGGCTTTTACATACTTCTGACTTCTGTAACTTTGGAAACTAGCATGATATAATTACAGCCACAGGTACAAACTGCATAACTATGCTTTGCGTGATAATGGACTTTCTTGGGGTTTTTTCAGTATCAAGAAGGTTATAATATAAAGTAAACCTTGCTTGGATGAAAACAGTATGATAAACTCCTTATCTCCACAATCATTAGATAAACAGCATTCACTATATCTGTCATCGGATGGTCTCTTGCTAATCCATCTGACCCTGCACCTGACATTGCAAGTCTTTAAAAATATTTCAAAACATTCTTAAAACGTTCTGTCTGCAGTGATCCCTTAATGCTCTAGCTCACATATATATAAACTCAGAAAGTTTCTAAGTGTCAGTGACCGCTGGAACTGCGAAGCAGTCCTCCCCCCTCCAGAACTGATCCCTGGTACTTGTTAGAAAATAGCTTTAAGTCAGGGTACGCGTGGTGTGACACACTGAGGGAACAGGTAGCAGTGGGATTTGCAGTTATTATTGAAAACAGCTGCAAACCATCCTTTCACGGGATTATTATGGGTGCGTTTTATACGAAAACCGCTCCCATCTCATAGGGAATAATTTCTTCGGAGCTTGAGGTAAAAACGAATAGTGTTGCTAAAAATAAAGACGTCAAGTGTGACTTCTTTGTAAAGGATCAAAGAAGATGAAGGCAGGAAAACATTTTATTACTAGATAATTATTTGAATAATGAATTTCTTGTGGTTTAACACCAGAATATGCAGTAACAGTTCTTACTTCATTGCAAGACACACAATAAAATGTCTATCATTTCAGAATTTTACCAAATGTTGGACAAATCTCCAGTTCTCTTTGGGACTTTGTTTTTTGTTTGTTTTTTTTTTCCCTCCTTGTCGCTTTTGGCTGTTTTAGAGTGGTAATAACATCGTGAGAACATTTAAAACAATGTTTAAATTATTACTACTCCACACCTTGGTAAAAAGCTGCAGCAGTACCTTAGGAAAAAAAAAAAAAAGAGAGAACCAAAAACCCCCAAGCTAGAAGAAAAACATAAATTTCAGAAAAACTGTCCAGGGATGAAATATCTGACTTAGTTGGAATATCATAATATACGTACGTTACAACGGTGAAATCACCATGGTAGACGCAAATAGTAAGATGTTGAGCTGTTACAAGGGACCTTACTATTTTGCCAGAATTAAGCCCACTTATTATATAGAGTCACCACTAGAGTTTATGAATTTTCAAAGTGCTTTCTGTAGGGGATAAAAGAGCATAAAAAATGAGAAATCTTGCTATAACTACTGTTTCATTAACATTCTCAGTATTCATGGATATCAGAATTTATTCTGACAGAAATGATGGAGCGGGTAATTCCAATGAAACAATCCAACGTCACCATCCTGGCAGCCGTTAGTTTCCCTTAAATTGCATTCCCATTTTTCCTGGGGAAGGTTCAGTTTTTCCTTTCCCCTGGGATAATTGTTGGAGTTAACACATACAAAATGGTAGCCTCCTTGTTTCCCGTGGCACACTGCTCATACGCATCCTTGGAGTGTCGAAGTATGTGAGTACCTGCAGCGTCAGTGGTTTCAGAAAAAAGAGTGCTGCATCTTTTCTGATGGTGTTGCTGGGGGCTTTCTACCACTTGCATTTCCTTCCGTACATTAAAAGAAGCTATTTGGATGAATTATTCAACAATGATATCCAGCAACTGAGCAGCTTTATCCGGAGGGTACCCGCTGGACACCCGTGACTTGTGCGTAATTCCTAGGGTAATTCTGACACCAGCTCAGTCATTATCAGCGGCCGTTTTTATCGAGTGCTGAACTACCTGCTTGATATTTAGCTTTTGTGTGTGTGTTGTTTTGGTTTTTTTTTCTTTGATAAATAAACAAGAAGAGAACAAATAGAATGATGTCTTGTTCCTATAGAGATTTCTCTGTTGATTCTGACAGTCTTTCTGGGTTGATTTTAATGAGTCTGTACTGGCTTATACTGATTTGCCAGTGTACGCCTACAATCTGTTATATCTGGGAGATGAAGATAAATCACTTCCAAATGTCACCTATTTATTTGTCACCTGATTCTGATAGATATTCCTGCATTGGATAATTTATGCATGCATTAGAAGGTTTTCTCTGTAGAGAGAAAATAAACCAGAAAACTATAAAATATGTACTTAAGCTCTGCAAAACTGATGGAAAATATCTGCTTCCACTGCCCACTCAGTCTGCCAACACTCTTTCTTCCTTACAGCAATAAAAAAATATGAACAATATTTTAACTGTAATTACTGTACACAGTATTAAATCAGATACCACCCACCAGCTGTCCAAAAAATGAGAGAAGAGGAAAATGGAATTATTTCTCTAGTTATATGTGAGTTTGAGATGTATTTGAAACTAGGTTGTCCTCCCATGACCTTATTTAATAGGACTGGCACTTTATGTGAATAGACCACTTTTGCTCTTTGCACTGTAATTTATATTTCTCCTTCATGGTTCATACACTGTGCTGGTTTTACAGATAGTCACCTAAATGTCATATTCTATGCATGAGGGTCACCACAGTTAAAGTGGATACTAAGGGCATTCCAAATTGGCAAATGGTATATAGTCAGGATTATTAATGTGGAAACTGGGTAAATCAGGAGTCATTCGCTTAAGTAATAGATTTAATCTGGTTGTATGTCCCCCATGGAAGTCTATTTCATAACCTTAAAAGGCTTCAGGTCCAAATACTGTTTCCAGGATACAACTTCTGGGAAGAATATTCTCAGTTAGTGGAGATGAGGAAATGGGAAGATAAGCCTCTGTCCCTTAATTTTTCTCTCGGTTCTGTAATCTGTACTGGCAGAGAGTCATTCTGCAACCAGCACGTTCTGGGGATGGAGTCTGAGGGTGGAGTGATTTTCTGCGTAGTCATGGGAGAAGTACTAGTCCGATCTCAATTAGGTGTTCGTTCAGCGTGGCATTTTGGAAAAGAGAAGCTTCACGACTGCCTTTATTAAAGATGCAGAAACGCGGTGTGAAATCGTATTCACTGACGAGAATAATACTTGTCTACAGTGTGGTTTAAGGGTGTATAATTTCAGCCTGATGTGCAGTCCAGGCTGCGTAGCCTTTCTGGCCCCATGAAATCATTAGAATCCAGCGTTTGCCACGCTGGGGCAGAGCAGTGGTTGTCCTGTAAAAGGCAGAGTCCTGCCCTCACATGCTTGTGGCTGCAGAGGAAATCAAAATATCTAGAAAAGCACAAAATAGTGTAATGTTGCAGATGGTGGCTCCTTTTCTTAATACTTTCGGTACTAATGGATGAGATTAATCCACTCTGATTGCTATTGAGTTCTACAATACACTTATATCTCTGGTAGAGGATCTGATCAGCAAGCTGCACTGAACTGGCAGTAGAATATAGAGAGGCCTTGCTATTGTAGCCAGAAATACCCATTGCTACCCTTTCTTAAATGGTTGGGTTGGGTTGGGTTTTTTCAAAAAATTTTTTTAGAATTATTTGAAAATTAAAATTCTTTTCCTAATCATATCCTTGACTTACTAGTTTCTGTAGGAAATCAACAGCTCTAGATACATGATTGCTGACATAATTCATCACAGTCAGACAATCCTGTTACTTTCATGAGTATGTCATCTGAAGAAGCTCAGCTGATAATATAGCAGCAATTTGCAGTCAGTGGTCAAGTATATGTGTTTGGGGAATTTATTCAGGTAAGGTTTTTGTATGCATTGCATAGATTGAGAGTGTTCGGTAACATTTCGGAGCAAGCATCTCGGACCAGGTCTTTGGAGCTATTTTAACTTGTGAGGTAACCTTCAGATTGCCTGGAGGTTTACTTAGGATCACTGCCTAATATTCAGATGCTTATCTAAGCCATGCTCCTCTTCTGGGAATCTTTTTCCTCTCAGACTGTCAGTTGTCTACTTGAAGTCCCTCTCCGCTGCCCCACGCGTAAGAACCAGCACAATCTGTAATTGCTTTATATCTGACCGTTGCTGTCTCCTGCAGTAAGGCAGTTCAGGTTCTTGCAGCTCTGCGAAGGGTTTCTGCCTTCATGAGGAGTCCTGGAATGCCCTTAGTCTCTTCTCGGTAAAAATGAAATTTAGAGAAGTGGTGGTGTGCTGAAGGTATCTACCTAGGCTGTTCTTGAAGTGTTAAACTCACTTCTTATTCTTCCATGTCAAATAATAGAGTTATTTTTTTCATGGAGAAATAATGCTTTCATAATAATGCAAAAGTGTGATGAGACTGCATTCATCGGTTAGAGTAATATTTATTAATAAAATATTGTTGATTATGATGTAGTTTAAGGGAATAGAAATTTTTCCCCATCTGAAATTGAGCAATATATATGTAGCCTTTATAGAGGCACTGACTTCTTATACCCAAGTAGCTGTATTAAGAGAGCTTTATTTAATTAGTAGGAATCAGTTTCCTACCTCTTGCACATTTTAATTACAAAGTTTTTATTTTTTTTTTTTAAATAAGCTGTATATGATGCCAAGTCAGTGTATAACCTCTACATTAATCTCATGGACCCTGTTACACACTGAATTCTCTCTCAGTGGTATGTATACTGTGAAGCAGGAAAAGTTAGTCTCATGCAAAAAGGAGCATAACTAAAACCATATGTCATTTTTACAGTTTTGAAATATGTAAATTATTAATGAAATTTTAAACTCGTATATTTAGGAATTCCACCTGTTGATATGCGTGAATTAGTGTTACAGTGCTAAATTACAGTAACTTTTTAGATAATCTTATTGAAAGGACAGTTTGGATCAGAAGTTAGATAATGTTCTGTGCAAAATACATGTATTCTTAGTTCATATTTACATGTATGTTGAGTATGTTAGGTTCAGCATGCTGTACCTTGATGCTAAAAGTCAAAAAAGCCACTCCTTTTTAGTATAAAGTCAGGGGAAGCTTTAGGCAACTGATCTAAAAAAAGGTTTGTGTGCTTCTCGATACAAGATTTGTCTTGCCTGCGGTCTAACCTCAATTCCATAATAGCCAGGTAGCTATAATATGCCATAACATGTATGATTTCTCCTTTTGCTTCATTAATTTCTTAGCCTCAAAATATTCTGACTGTAAACACCTGACTTACATTTTATCTCTCATCTAGGAACTTTTTTTCCTGTTATATTGCTTTTGTAGGTCCCAGAAGCCATAAGAAAGTGCCAGCGAGCTGGAATTACAGTCCGCATGGTCACTGGAGACAACATCAACACAGCACGTGCCATTGCCATAAAATGTGGAATCATTCATCCAGGAGAAGACTTTCTTTGCCTTGAAGGGAAAGAGTTTAACAGAAGGATCCGAAATGAGAAGGGAGAGGTAATTCATATACTCAATCCATACATATTATGAATGTGTTAGTAAAAAACAGCGATAACACTGAAATGTTGTTTCTCCTGCACTGATGTGTACCTCATATCGGTGAAGACTACGTGGAGATATTGCTACTTCTCTCTACTGCTGGTCTTCTGCAACGCAAAATACCAGTGCAACTGCAGTCTGTTCATGATGCAGAGCCACTATCGGTTTAGTGCTGGCCTAATTCAGTAGTTTTTAGAACCACAGTAGTAGTCTACAAGAAGTGAAAACCAAGCACATTAAAAGCAGGTTTGTTAGCAAAGAGAAGGAACGCAATAGCAGTTTGCAGGTCTGTCTCATAAAAATGCGATCTGTACTGAGAACCAGCTCCTCTCATTATTTTATACCACTTTATCTAACTAACGTGCTGCTATATCCACTCACTCTAATGATTTGCATAACTTAATCTATTCTTCAGAAGATTTTTAACTCCTCGTAAAAGATGGAGCTAACACACAGGCTACTGAAGTCAGCTTTAAAAAAGTAAACTCTATGCTGTGTCTCTGAGTCCATCATTAATGAATGGACACAGTCGTTTACTCCTTGCTTTGATTGATGGAATCCTGGAAGGTTAGTATGTGTAACAGATTTGTCCTTGTTGCTGTTGGTATGCAGAGAAAATTCTGCCATTATTGGTGCCAAAATGGAGAACTTGGATTCAAATGTACAACGGAACAACACACTTTTACTTGTAAATGTTTGATCAGCTTTGAGAAACTCCACTATCCTATATCTAGAGTCATGATTCTGAGTGGAATTATCCGTAAAGATGATAAGAAAGCCTGATTAGATACTGTGGCAAAATTTACGTATGCTAGCCAACAGCTGAGCTTTGGTAGTAGAAAACTGACGGTTTTGACCTTGCCTTCATTTGCAGCGTTGATGGCTGTTGTAATTTTTCTGTGCTTTTGGAGAAAAGTTGCAGATCTGAGTAGCGAAGTGAATCATCTGACACAGGGATGCAAATATATTTTGCATTTTGCTAATCACAGTTTAACAGCTTTACTGTTTTGGGTTTTTTTTGTGTTCTGCCTGGCCCTCAGATTGAGCAAGAGCGGATTGACAAAATCTGGCCAAAGCTTCGAGTGCTTGCTCGCTCATCTCCCACGGACAAACACACTTTGGTAAAAGGTGCGTGCAGACTGCCTTCGCGCGCGCGTGTAATTAATGTCAAAAGGTATTGAATTATGTTCGGCACATCGTCTGTGTTGTAAAGATTTTACTGTTACAAATATATGAGTTGTTATCTTTAATTGCACATCAATACATAATGCAAGGAAATTTTCTCAGTAACCCGGTCTCTTGCGTTTGCATTTTACCTGAGCCTTCAAATGGAAAAGACTCGGGAACTGGTTGGCAGGAGTAACAGAAATACCAATGAGATGTCTGGCAGGTAGATGTAGGCAATGACATATTTGCCTTGTGACTTTTCATTGGACTAGAATGAGGCTCTAGCTCTGAAGGGAAAGTGCGTGTTTGCTGGTCAGAAAGAAAATATTGTCGAGAAATAGGTGGTTCTTCATATAAACAGGAGGGGGCATAGATAGTTTAGTCTTTACCTTTACCTTTTTATGAAGAAAACAAGAATAAGCTCACCTAGAGTAAATCAAGTCACTCAAGTGCATCTGTTCTCCCACAGTTATTTTTAAAGAGTATTCCAGAATAAACTTTTCATGTTGCATTAGCAGTTATTGGAGATCAAGTAACTAGGAGCTGCCTCCTGTACCATTACATGAATGGAGATGATGTATTTTGAGCCATTCCGTTTTCCTATAGGCTCGCTAACTGTAGGATTTGCATTGACTTCCTTTAGATTTCTGGCTGTACTTTTAGAGTCTGTTTTTGTCCTATAAAAACCGCACCATACAAATTATATTCTCCTACCATACTGTCTGCAGATGGAATGCTCTATAGAAGAGGGATTTGTTTGCCGTTTTCTTTATAAAGCCTTTTTCATATCTGTAACTCGCAGTTCCTGATGCCCTGAAATCTTATTCTGTTGACTTTGAAGCTCACGCTTAAAAGACAGCTGACGAAATCAGAAGATTTCTGATCAGGAGTAGCAGCATTTCTGGCCCTGATAAGGTGGGGAGCCGGCGCAAGCAGAAGCCCCGTTGGCAGGCGGCTGTGTCTGCTGGCTTCCTGATGAAGAAAGAACTGGATTATTCTGCTAAGGCCCTAGAAAGTCTGGAGAGACTCTTAGCAATTCTTGGAGGAGCTAAAGTTCAGGATACGATCCAGATGATCAGTTACATGTTTTCAGCTGGTTGAGTACTTAAATAATAATTTACATTTAGGTAGGGAATCCTTTTGGAATGGCAAGGTTTTGTTGACATGACTCCATACACGACTGATTACAAAGGCTTTTGAGCGGTATGTAATTTTTTGAAATGCCTAAGTGACTTCAGAGCAAAAGTTTCGTTTTGAATTTGAAGACTGGATTAGTTGGCTCCTTTGGGATTAGGACCAGTGTACGTGAAGAGCTCTGGAAGCGCGGATCGTTCAGGAGAACTAAGACACCTTGTAAGCGCTGGCGCGGTGCGTGAGATGGGGCAGCTGCTGGTGCTCACCATCTCCAGCCGCTGTTTAGACCAGTGGTATCTGAAGTGGGTGCACTCATGTCAGGGACAATCCACTGGGATGCAGGAAGAAAATATTTTTTACCATTACTAAATAGAAGAATATTTAAAAAACACTATTTATTTCATCTCCATCTCATCCTTTTATAATGTGTGTTTTATAATGCACATAATATAGTAATACATATGTATAATTTATAAATAATATACATATTGTGTGTGTGTGTGCTCAAAAAGATTTTACTGATAGGTGTTCATGATTAAAAAGGTTTGGAGACCGCTGTTTTGCACAATATAATTATTAGCTCCATAGGTCAGTGTTAAACCAGCACAAAGTTACCTGAAGTCTCCTCACTTCCCCAATGCCTATAAAATACTGTCTCATAGCTCTTAGAGCACATGACTCGTACAGCCTAATAGTTTACTCGTTTCAGAAACACACAACAATTCGTGTTTCATTACGTGGATTAAATAAGTCCCTTGGGAGTACTCATTTGAATCATTCAGGATTTTCCCTTAAGAGAAAAATGAAACCTTTGCCAGAGAAAATTAAATCAATAAAGAGCTGAATAAAAAAAAAAAAAAGCAGCAAATTAGTGATGTTTTGTAGTATATGCACTTTGACAATCCGAAAGATATTTACTACTTCTGAATGCCTTATGCAACTAATACAGTTAATGTTTTAAAGATGTCACAAGGTCAAATGATAGAGCAATTAAGTATCTAATGAGGTTCAAGAGCAAGTCTGTGGAAAATCAAGATGGAATTTTTTTGGTTGGTAATACTCGAAGGGCCATTAAAAGTTACAAGAAACTATTTAAATGTTCACTAGTTTTGGGCCTCTTGTTAAAATGTTATGTTTTTCTCAGACACTTGAGGGATCAAGAGGATTTTCTCTTCTTTGATGTATTCTATCTGCTCTAGGGTAAAAACACACATCACAAAATAAACTTTTTTTAGATTTAATTTTTAATGACATACAGCTGCTGGAGGGAATAATTTTTTCTCCTTAACAGAGCACAGTCCCACCCAGCAAAAGGATAATTTTTATTTTGCATTTTTGTTTTTACTACTGCTAAGGGACCAGAGAAAGGCATGGTTCAGCATTTCAGGCTGGGCAGATAGTTTCTCTCAAATTTTTGTGGCTTTGAAATAGAGGTAGATTGAAAAAAAGATGTCAAGATGGTTTATCATCACGAACTCTTTCAGTGAAACAAAAATGTTAGATATCTCAATCCAACTGAAACACAATTTCTTATGGATTTTATGACATCCGTTGGTATAATTTCATATTTTTTACCTTAGTTCAAAATATAACAAGTAAAAATGCATATCACTTATACTGATGTGTCCTCATAATACTATTGCTGAAATACTTCTAAAATTGTCATATTGTTTTTTAAAATACTATGGGAAGCAACTGTTTAGTACTGATGGGAAGTATCTTCTTGTTAGAAGGTGTAGAGAAGATCGAATAAATATTCAGTTTACCAGTTAAAGAAGCTGTGCTTTCCAATATGTTTAAATTAGGCTGGAATTATTTTTCTGTGATATTAAAAACAACTATTCTATTCACATGTAAGGCTGATGTATTAACAAGCAGAAAGGGAACTTTAAAGAAGAAAAGATTTTTAGTAATTGCCCTTAAGTACTAAAATATTTCAAATATTATTGCATGGGACAGTATTATATTCATGACCTCGTTAATGTGGACATGCCATGAGACTAGGTAGAATAATACAAATATAGAAAACTGTATTAATTGAAATTCTGATATTAAGTATCAGCATGTTGCAAATTGCAAGTGGTTTTGATTGCCATCTGAAAGAAAATGTAAATATTTATTGTTATTAAAATTCATATGAAGAAATACTCAGAAAGTTGACCTGCTCCGCAGTGTAAAAAGTCAGCTTCAACCAACCCTTCCCCGAAGTGCAGAACAGAAAATTAGTTTAAAGGCAGCAGGAGGTGTAGTGCGTTGGCATGCCGTTTGGGGATGTGTAAGTACCCTTCAGGTGTCCGTGGCGCGTGCTCGGTGTAACTCGGGAGGCGCCGACGCTTGCGGGGTTCCCCTTTGGTGCTTCAGCCCCGACACACAAAGCCCATTGGTGGTGCACACTTCGTCCGGAAATCCGCGCGGTTTAGCCATGTTCCCTTCTGCCATTCTAATATCACGGACTTGGTGGAGCACTTTTCGCTTAACAATTGCCAACGCTGTCTCTAATGTTATATATAACACTTTACATTGACCTTTAAAGCTCTGTTCCTGCATGTACTTAAGCATGTAACTAAAGTGAAGTGAGATTTTCTCTTTCAGACATTCTAAATTCTTGTTAAATTAACAGGGAGCTTCAAAAAGTTTGGAAGTATTAAAAACTAATCTGAACAGAACATGCCTATGAAAATATATTACTGCATCTGTCTGTTTAGCTTGTAAAGAAATATAAATATGTGTAAGCATATGGGATGATCAGCTTTACTGCACCGGTAACACCTGAATTGGTGTGAATCTTTGAAACGCTCTCCTGTAACTGAGTTTTTCCTGTCTGCCTGTTTTGAGTTCGTCAGTTGAGACAGAAAGAAATATCTAAACCAGGAATTTTTTTCCGCCCAGCACCAAGGGTTTCTTACTGGTGCGACTCTCAGGGTGATAATGCAACTCAGGACTGTTTCGGTGAAGCAGCGTTCGTTCTGCGGTGAAGGGAGAACCTGAGGCTGCGCTTGGTGGTTTTCGTCTGAGCCAAGGGTACAGATAGCTCCTCATAAACGAAATGGAAGACACGTCGTTGGTTAATATTCTTTATATTATTATCCTGAGTGGATTTGATTTAACGCTTGGCTTGATGTTAGATGGGAGAAGGTGGGATGTCCGGGGTATATTTCACTTTCAGCTGTGTCTGCAGCGCTGGTACCTTTTGTAGCAAGCTTGTGCGTGCAGTGCCCCTCTTGACAGCTATACAAAGTTGTTTTAAATGTCACCTTTTCCCTCATCAGAAACAAGCTCCTTGCTCAGAAGAACCTACGCCTTGTGCAAGGTACATGACTCCTCCCCAAATTCTTTCAGCATCAGCGGAATCGGGGGGGGTGTGCTGTAATGTTATCTCTAGGTGTGTTCCTGTGGCCGTTGAATAAAATGCTTTTTGACAGAGGAAGGTCATGGCCAAACGGCTTAACACGCGGGAGCAGACGAATGAAACAGCAAAGGCTGTTTTGCTGAGTTTTAGGAATTTTTAAATTTTTAAGTTTTTATTAAAATACTGTCCGTAAGCACTCAGCTGCAGTAAAGCAGTTTATTTTGAAGACATTTCCTGGCTGTTAGACAGGACTAGTTAATACTGAAGCTTTGTTTTAGCTGTTTTGAATGAGTGGAAAGGCCAGCAAATGTTAAAGAAATGGGCATTCTCTTAACTGGCAGTCTGTCGGGTCATGCCTTTATTTACATTTTTCACCGATCACTGAAGCAGTTGTTCTCCACAGGTCGAGACTGCGGAGGGGGAACCCTTCCTAGGCGCCCCTTTTCTGTTTGGTGTCCTTGCACTGTAAAATCTATACAGATGTATTACTCCATACTGAAGAAAATTGTTGAGGTGAAACCTTACCACAACTATTAGCAGAAAAAAAGAAAGAAAGAAAAAGAAGTAAATGTGGTTAGGAATGAGGCAAGTGCTGCAAAGAAGAAGAGCATTCAGAAACGTGAGGAATAGGGGAGGAGGAGGACAGATTAAAAAGAGCATGCAGAAGTCAGGGAGCATAAGTATAGCTGTGATAAAACCTCTGAATCCCAAATGATCACTCCTGCTCCATTTTAGAAATTTGTCTGACGTACAAATGGAAGTTCTGCAAAGATCTTCTCCCTTCCTGTGAGTAGCACCGAAGTCCCTCCACACAGTGCTGTGCCGTGCGATGCTGTATTTCTGCTGACGCTAGCAGCGGTCGCTGCGTGGAGGCGTGTGGCCGACGTGCCGGTGGTAACCAAGACCATTTGATCCCTAGTTTGCCGTGACTGCTGATTCTGTGCCCTAGGGGGTGAACCTGGCTGCATGGTTCGCTTTTAGGGATAAAAATGACTACTAAAGTTTCTGAACGACTACTAAACCTTGTACATTACTTAGCTGCATGCAGCAATTGGCTGATGCAGGGCAGTTGGTGGTATAGGCGTGGGCATTGGAGCCCTATTTATACCTATTGGGAGGGCATTCGTTAGAGCCTCTTCAACTCGATTTGGGTTGTGCTCCTGTTTGGGACCCCGTCGTGATAGGGTGCTACCTGCTTGGTTGGAGCAGTTAATACCATGATGTGTCAAAGATTTTAACGACTTTTTTTCAGAAGCTTAAACTATGAATTTAACATCAAAGGTCGTGATAATAATAAGAAGGGAAGACCAAGATAAATGCTTTTAACAGTAATGGCAGCCGATGGTCCTGTTTATTTAGTGACACCAAAGGCAAATCACCCCAACAAATTGAAAGCTCTAATTATAAGATCTTATCAGAATAATGTGCCATTTATCTGAGTTCATACTGCCAGTGGAAAGTGAATAGGTTTTTTTCTGATTTTCATAAGACTGAAAAATACAGGACACTAACTGCATCCGTACTGCATTGCAATCTTCTGCGTGCCTGATAAGCCTGAACCTTGCCAAGAGGCAGCTATTGCTCGGTAATCGGCAATTTCCTACTTCTGGTTAGTTATCTGATATGCGAGTTATTTTTTTTCCAGAGTAGAATGAAAGCTTTTCACACTGGGTAGGTTTTGATAATTGTTTTTAGAGGTTATGATTTTGTGCAAAATGTGTTAGCGAAAGGAATTGTGTTATTTTTTCCCTCTAAGTCATTAATATGGAGAGGTGTTCTTGTATCGTACACAACAATCCTGTATTCTGGGCTCATATTCAAATGGACTCTGACATGGAAATAGAAACATGAGCGGTGAATGAGCCCCATCCTATTAAAAAACAGGGCAGCTTCCGTAACCTTAGAAAAATTCTCGATTCTTTTCCTTACTTTCCCCATCTGCATAAGTGGGAAATACTTCCCTGCAGGCTAGTTGCGTGAAACTTGATTCACCAAGTGAAAAGCCCTTTCTTTTCTCAAATGATCTCAAAATGAAAGTGGAAATTATTTTATTATGTCTATTTATTAAAATGTTTGGCTCCAGAATTTAAAGAATTATTTTATATCTTCTTAATCATTGTTTGGCAGAACTGAACATGTCTGTTAAAATGCTAATTTGGCTCCAGCTAAATAAAATCCATCAATGGCATTTGATATCTTTAGGTTAAACCGATTGCCAGAAGGCATAGCAGTAAAGCAGATCTTACAGTTCGGTCCCAGTTTAGGAGAGCTTTAAGCATGAACTTAAGTCTTCAGCGAATCCTTTGCATTGATGTTTCATCAGAGAGCTGGGCTGAAATGGGTTTGTTGTACACATAATTTTAAATAGTAGAAATCTTCCAAAAGAACATAATGAGCTGATCTCATTCCCTTTGAAGTCTATGCAAGTTTTGTTGATGTTTTGATGATGCAGGATCAGAACTTTCAATGTAAATTCTAGTAGTGATGCCTAGTAGCGTATATTAGTGATGACACTGCTTTCATCATTATTTTCCTTAAAAATCGACTCTATTAATCTCTGTAAGACTTGTGCGGTATTGTGTAGTCTACGTTACACAGACCTTGCTATTTTTCAGAGGGAAGTTTTATCTTGCTAATTATTTTATATATATGTATGTATACACACACATATACATTTTTTGCAGGTATTATTGACAGCACACAGGTGGAACAGAGGCAGGTTGTAGCTGTGACTGGTGATGGAACCAACGATGGACCAGCACTTAAAAAAGCTGATGTTGGCTTTGCAATGGTATAATCTTGAGCATATTTATTGATGTTTGTGTCATTATAAATTTGCTGTAAGAAGTTTTTCATTCATTAAATGTTGAGAAAGTTGCTTAGTTATTACTTCTCAGTGAAGCAATATATTGGAGGGGATGAGTTACGTTGTTTTAGAATCCTTTAATTTACTATGTAAGATTCACTGGTACTGCTAGCTTTGATACTTCTGCAATATTTTGTCTAAGGTAATTATTGGCTATGTGCAGAATCTGGTGCCAATAAAGAAAAATGAAGCGTGTGTTCTTCACAACAGTGGAGTACTATTTTGCTTTGGTAAAATCCATCGCTAATTGTAAAGATGTCTTCCCAACCTACTCTGGCTCGGAAGACATTAACATAGTAGACTATATATTAAGATACGTAATACTGATTTTTGTTAGCAATTCTGTTCATGTTTATTAATAAAATGTCATCAGTGATAGAAGTAACTGGGAAGATCAGTAGTCATTAAGCTGTTAATTTAAAAGACTCAAAATTATCATCACATGAATGCCACTGCTCTCTATCAATTCTCTTTCCTGCGCCCTTGTTCACTTTCAAAAATAGGCGAAATTAGATAGCTTTCTCGCAAATTTAAAATGCAGATTATACTCAGCAGTCACTGTTACTATGTGCTGGGAAGTGTCTGTATAACTGTGGACTTTGAATGAGTGTGAAGATTTGTATTCTAACTGTCACTGGACTTTCTAGTAGGTAATTTTATTCACAAAAATTTTTATTTTTCCAGGGTATTGCTGGAACAGATGTTGCAAAAGAAGCCTCGGATATCATCCTGACAGATGACAATTTCAGCAGCATCGTGAAGGCTGTGATGTGGGGACGTAACGTCTATGACAGTATCTCCAAGTTCCTGCAGTTCCAGCTCACGGTTAACATCGTGGCTGTGATTGTGGCTTTCACTGGTGCATGCATCACCCAGGTACGGTTAACGTCAGGCGTCGCTTCAAGTGTGGCGCCAAATCCTACCAAGCTATGTTTTCTTTTAAGTAATGGTGGCTTACATTTGATTCTTGCTTTGTACAACAGAAAGTATGCTTTCTGAAATTCTTCCAAGCATTAAGAGTGTATTTAGGATCAAGCTGCTAAATGTTAAATAGCTGTTGACGTAAGGAAGTGTATTAATCCGTCTTCTCCTGGAAGTAAATTGCTTTTAGGAGCTGCTAATTTTCGTGCTGCCTCTATAGAGCTCCCTGGTTTTGATTACATATTATTGTCATGACTGAGCCTGTGATGGTAGGACAGAAAATGTCAGGGATTGGGAGAAGTAAGAGGTTATGTGACTTTGCCTTTTCCTCTCAGAATATTTCCCTATTAAATATATATTTCTTGATGGATTATGGAACAGTATTATTATTTTCAAGAGAGCAGTACTGACACACAGAAGTAATCCCAGCAGGGGAGCTTTTTGACTGATAAAATTATTTTGTTGCTTTCAGGCAATTCCTTTTAATTTCAGATGCAAACGGCAAACCAATTAAATGACACATACAGTTGGGCTTCGATCTCTTTTTTTCCCTCTACATTAATCCCTCACTGCAATCCTGGTGTACGTGCAACATGTCTAGGTCTTTCACAAAAATCATGTGTGGAAGCAAACCATATTTTTTTCCCTTCAAATTACCACTTTTTGATTAATAAAATTAAGTTTTCTTTTCCCTAGACAGAAACCAGGATGTATTTAGCACAGTATGAGGTTTTTGTCCTTCATTAGAAAATAGCAAACCATGCAGTTTTTAGAGCTGTCACTCTCTAAAATAACATGTATTTCCGATGCTGCGGAGAGGTGCTGTTACAAAATGCCCCTTTGGATTGAGACACACTACGAGAAAGCTGATGCTTCCCTGCTTTGTGCATCATACGGGTGCACATACCTGTTTCAGGAGGTAAATTCACCTCGTGCACCCCTGAGCAAAACAATGAATAAGTCATTAACTCTGCTCCAGGGTAAGCTTACATCGTAATCATGGAATCGATACTTGAAAGCAGAAACCCGGGTACCTTTACAAAACCATGAGGTCAAACTTCTAAGCCTTGACTGACATTGAGAGGCCTTTTTTTGTGCTGCAGATGAGGAGTCTGCAAGCTCCCAGGTTCTGCCGGCACCGTGCAACAGCTGGGGAGATAAAACCATCATCATTTAGCTCCTCTGAGCTAAGTGGGCAATAGGCTAGTGCTAGGGCTGGGATTCTCCGAGAAATCAGAAATGGCTGTTTGTGAAGCAAGTGGAAGTGATCTTAACAAATGAAATAACTATTTTATTCTGTGCAAAGGAAACACTGAAACCTCAATTCACTTGTTTTCCGAGAAGTAAAAATTCCAAGCTGCCAAGTGCTAGATCCCTACCCTACTGCCCCCGGGTCTCGATGATGCCTTGTTGTCATGACTGAGCCTGTGCTATGGGACAAAATTACTGATATTGAGGCAGAAGTTGGATAGAAGTTTTCCTTTTTCCTTGGGAATTATTTTCAAGCATAGCGAGAAAATATTTAGCTGTTAAGTGATTGTTGCTGGTAACAGAAGGTGTATGATTAAGGACTAAAAGTCTGGAAGGTCAGTCCTCCTGGGTTTTTATCACTGGTACAAAACCATATAGAAAAAAGTGCTAACAGCAATGTGGTAAGAATACCGTAACTGGAACTGAGGCAGGTGCTTCATTTTAAGATCCTGTTTTATAGACATTCAGTCACTGCGTACTAACATTTACTTAAGGTGAATTTTTTTTGTTAGTGACCAGCATTTTTTCAATTGCATTGTGAAAGCATCAGAAATGTATTCTATTTGTTAACTAAGGAATTTATGTTATTCTTGAAGAGGTTAAACATTACTGAATCAGTGCAAAAACTATTTTAAATCAAGTCTAAGTGCATGAGAAGTGCATAATCAGTGCAAGCATATTCCCCTTTCTAATTCTGGAACTTTCTTCATCCTTTGAATCATTCCATTGGCTTCTAGAAGGATTTGGATCAGGCCCAATGCGTTTATATTGCCCCAGTGGTCTGTAAGGTCATCACTGAGCCTGACAAGTCTATTGTCCCCGTTTACAGATTTTAATGTACACTTCCTAGAATTCCTGTATTTCTGTCCAAATAGCTTCTAATGCAATTCCTTCATTTGGCAGTAAAAGTGCAAATCCAAAGGAGATGTCTGAAAGGAGCTAAAATTGAAATTGTAGCAAAAAGGCAGCAGTTATTTCCATTCCAGTTCTATTTACACTCAACAGCCTGACTGCTGATAACTGTCTCATTCAAGAAGGTTCTTGCTTTACAAATGAACATTATTGTAGAATCATAGAATCATTTAGGTTGGAAAAGTCCTTCAAGATCATCGAGTCAAACCGTCAACCATGCCCACTAAACCATGTTCTGAAGTGCCTCATCTATGTGCTATTTGAACACCTCCAGGGATGGTGACTCCACCACTTCCCTGGGCAGCCTGTTCCAATACCTGACAACCCTCTCAGTAAAGAAATTTCCTAATATCCAATCTACACCTCCTCTGCCTCAACTTGAGGCCATTTCCTCTTGTCCTATCTCCAGCCACCCGACAGAAGAGACCAGCACCCACCTCACTACA
>JAVJGG010000037.1:3422170-3465775 GCA_035590195.1 Aviceda cuculoides | reverse complement strand
TCTAGTGGGCAGGGATGACGGTTGGACTCGATGATCTTGTAGGTCCTTTCCAACCTAAATGATTCTATGATTCTATGATTCTAAGAATTATGCCATACTGGATTAGCAAATTGGTAAAAGCTGCTGAAGAGTAGTTGCTTCTAATTATTGTAGAAAATTGCAAACATACTGTCAATGGTCTGAAGTGCTCTACACATCAGAAAGACTTGACTTAGAATAATTACCGCTTGGTTAGAGGGAAAGTACTACTGAAAACTATTTGTGTAGGTATACTAAGTTATTAGATGAAAGTCATCATTCGAGAAGCTTCTTGCTCAGGAAGTTTAGATGTCTTTTGCTCACTGGTGTTATAAATTCTGCCTGTATTACAGTAAGTGCAGCATGAAAGCTGGTAAAACAGAGCACAGGAGGCAACTAGCTAAAGCAAACAAGGGTAATGTAAACTTAAGTTTGCTTAATTTATTCTAGTGGAAACCTTTATTTTTGTCTTATACCCAGGTGAGAAAATGTTTAAGATTGACAGTGGGAGGAATGCACCACTTCACTCTCCTCCTTCAGAGCATTACACCATTATCTTCAACACCTTTGTCATGATGCAGCTTTTCAATGAAATCAACGCACGGAAAATCCATGGTGAAAGAAATGTCTTTGATGGCATCTTCAGAAATCCTATTTTTTGCACTATTGTACTGGGTACTTTTGCTATTCAGGTAATGGTTTGGGCAAGAATTAGTAACTATTCATCAGAAATTTACCTTACTTTTTTTCCGTGTGTGTTTTTGGGTTTGGTTTTTTGGTTGGTTTTTTGCGTGTTTGTTTGTTTTTTAATCTAAACATTGTAGGAAGCACATTTAATAGTAAACCACCTGGTTTCGCGTATTTTCTCAATCAATACAACTGTCAGTAATGGAAAATGTTATGTAGCTATACTAATACAGCGTAAATTTTGATTATTATAACTAGGTTAAATCTTAAATTAATCTGAAGATGTACAATCATAACTGCCATCATGATTTGTTGATACTGTAACTGATTCTTTTAGAAGAAATTATAAAATAGTATACCAAACAATAGCAACAAAGCATTTAACATTAATTTACTAGTCCATGAATAGACAAATTAGCCTTCAAATAGCTAATGCTGATCTGTTCTTCTGAGGTTAAATGCAACTGCCAAATGCTACTTGATGTTCTCGATAATACTACTTCTTTGTAGTAATTCTTCATGTCCATCTCATTTGTGAGGTTGCTCTCCCAGTCATACGTGAACATAATTAGAGAAATACACACTTTTCCCAAACAGTTGTAGTTTTTCTGCTGTAAGAACTCTAATTCCTCCTTCTGCTCCTGTATCCATCCACTTGCTGGCATCTATCTTGTACTTGATACCGCCTGACATTACCTTTTTGAAGTCTACTGCAGCCCTCACAATTGCGTAGAGTTGAGCTATTTCTAGCTTGACATTATTGCTCAATTCTGGAATGGCATCCTGGAAGCTATCGGTATTCTCATGGAAGGAGTAAGGAGGAGGACAGATCTATCTGAATCTGGGCTATAGTGGTTTGAAACAAGAAAGGGGAAACACTCAAACTGAGTATGGGAGAAAAGGGCACCAGTGATTGGTGGTAGAACTTGATAGTGGTGGTCTTTTGACAGCTAGTTCAAAAACAGGGGTTTACTACCATTTTACTACCATAAAATGCCTTTAGGTGAGGCCTGACAAATTCACAATCATAACTAATTTTTTTTTTTTGATCATGGATAATGTTTGAGGATGTTTTCTTAGTTCTAGGCATTGCTGTACTCAGCAGTCTGGCTGAAGGAAAAGTGTCGTCTAGCTGCTAGCCACATTTCTGAATCAGCGGCTGGTTTTACTCCCTCTTCCCTGCTTTCCTAGTAGCTGAAATACTTCAGTGCACAGTTCAAAGCACTGGGTTTGCACTCTGACAGTAAATCAAAAAGGACAGTGTAGCATAAGAGTACTTAGGCTGTGACTTTTACTTGCTTTTAAGCCTCTTTTTTAAATCAGGTGGTTTTTCTTGGGACAACAGAAGGTAAATCTTTCTATTAACTTTCCACTTCATTTATTACATTGTGTAAATATAGCTTTGCATAATGTTGCTTGCTGAAGCAATGTCAGAAAAGTATTTATTATTTTGGCTGTGTGTTTTAATAGCTGGATGTGTGAGCCAAGCATTTCATGCTAAAGAGATTGTCTTCAGGAGCTTGGATTATGTAGATGGATAATGGGAGATTACAGAAGTGTTTTTATTTCATATTTAAAGCTTTCTTAGTTCCCCATGTATCTACTACACTTTCTGTGAAGTACAGACTAATTGGCTTTGATATTTCATCTTTGAGTGCAATAGTTCCATTAACTATTAGTTTAGTTTAGTTTAGTTTAGTCCTCCTCCTAAACCCCTCCAAAAAGAAAAAAAGCCAGCAGCAGTGGCCAAATTTTCCAAGTGAAAAATGTGGAGACTATTACAATGCATCCTCAATAAGATCAGAAGGGGCTTCTGTGAGAGCTACAACAGCTTGAGAAATAAAAGGGTAGTTACCACTGCTGCCCTCAGACAAGCAATAGCTTTCTTTTATTTTTTTTAATTCCTTTCTCTGCTTTCAGAATAAATAAATAATTTTCATAGTGAAGATGGATTAAAATATGCCATACCTACTATAAAGTATTTAGAAAATTCTCAATATGGAGTTGTAATTTCTTTCTTAGAATTTTAGCATCATATTCGTAATTTCAGTTTTGTCTCCTCCTTTTTCCTTACTCTCTCCAATCGTTTTCCTGCTTCCTATGCACTGCCTTTCCTTCTCTGTCCCCCTCCTTCTTCCTGTGTATTTGCACTTCACGTAGAGTGAGTTTGTGTTCATAGTTTGTGTTTATTCACTCACACAAAAAAGCAACCACTTTATGTATTAGTGCTATTTTGTATCTTAGACTGGACAAATTACTTTGAATTTCCAGTTTGCAGCCTTTGACAGTTTAAATGTCTGGCTTGTGATTTCAGGTTCCTGGTTTTGCAGCAGCACTACCGCAAAATATCAATAATAACTGATTTTCAGTTAGCAAAACCTTCTCAGTCTAAGCAGGCTTTGAAACTTGTTCAGTTTCTGTGTGTGTTGGTTATCCTGCTGCAAGGTGTGTGGTTTTCCCACCCTCTTTCTCTAATGGGACTAGATTTTGGTATACTATCAGTCTATCCATGATAACATGTCTGTAAGTGTACAATAAATGTTAATTAGAGGGAAAAATCTCTCATGCAATGGACATTCCAAAATGAACTACATCAGAGTCAACATATCCCCAGCTGAAAATATTCAGAAGCTGGGAGGACACATGGGGACAGTCCTGTTTTCTTTCTTCCTGGGCATTCATATATGACTGTTGTTAGCTGGGAGGCTAGGGAAGCCTTAGTCTGAACTGGCATGGCTTTTTCTGATCTTTAATTCAGTGTACATAAATTTGTGTGGTTTGATTTTTTTTTTTTTTTTTTTAGTGGCTGGGATTCTGCAGCTTTTGCTGGATGGGTTCCAAAAATGTCCTTCTGGGAACTTGATTTAGTGCCACCTAAGAGTGTCAAATGACATATTTGGAATATAAAATAGTATTTTGATTTTAGGTACTCTTTAGATTCAGTCCACTAAACAATAGATTGATAATAATACATTTGACTATTCTACTGGTAAAATATATTGGAATCAAACCAGCAGAGCTGTAATATGTAGAAAGACAAAGTAAAATCTCAATTGAAATATGACTGAAAGTTGCTGGGGTTTTTTGGTGGCATTTGGGTTTTTTTGGGGGGGAGTGTTTGTTTTGCTTTTTCCCCAGAAAATTTTTACCCCCTTTCTTCTCTGCTTTTCTTTGTAGATAGTAATTGTCCAGTTTGGAGGAAAACCATTTAGCTGTTCTCCCCTGCAGCTTGACCAGTGGATGTGGTGTGTATTTATTGGATTAGGAGAACTTGTATGGGGTCAGGTAAGCATTCAGGAATACGCAGATTTCTTTCTTTTGTTTTTATAAACCAGTCAAAGATCTGATATTGTTCCTAATCCTACTGTACTGTTGTTTCTTTGATCTCTCACAACGTTGCGTTTAGCACACAGTGAAATACAGGGTGCTCTCTAAGTACATCAAGAATAGATATAGTAGTAAGGATGATTTAGCCCACTGTTCCTTTTGATTTTTGTTAATTTTCTTCTCTTTTCTTTTCCTAAGCTGGGCGTGCTATCACCAAGGTCATCTTCAGTTAGGCTTTGTCATGAAAGACGTTTGATTCATAACCTAGCCCTCTAGTCACAAAAGAAGTATAGTAAGGGCAAATGCACTGTAACCTTTCCTGCAACGGAGTACCCAATGTATCCTGTCTATGTTCAGCCATGGCAAATTATTGAAAGTGCAAAGAAGTTCCAGTTCTATGTCAACCCACTCATTCCCTCGCTGAAACTGCCATTCTGTCGATCCATAGTAGCCTTGTTACTGGCATAGGGCTAAGTGCATTTAATATACACCAGCAGCGATCCTCCATCCATCTAATTCTGTGTGCAAAGGATGGAAGAGAGAATGAAAGAAAAGGAATTTTTTCCTGTAATAGTTGCAGAAAAGTGCAGTTTAATTCATATGTCATTTTAAAATTCTGCTACAACCTGTGTCGTTGTTAGCTAATATAAAATTATATATAGATGTAAAAACAAGTATTAATGAGATAACTAAGTTATGTGATTGTCTGGAAATAATAATACAGATACAATCAGTATTGTTAAAATACTACAGTATTCTTGTATGTACAAACACATATTGCAAATGTTATTTTTTTACATCTTGGAATGCACTATTAATGTATTTAAGTTGATGCCACCTGACACAGTAAAATATGTGAAAAATACGAAGTTACGTTTTGCCTCTCAGATGTAGAGATACATATAGATCAACTAGTTTGCCACTTTGAAGAAACAGGCAAGAAATTGCCAACTGCAATTGAATACTGGAATGGTTCTGATGGAATTGGAATGAATAGATGCTAGCTTTCAAAACTGATTATTTATTCTTTTATGGAAAACAATAACTTTTTGGACAGTTGGGCCTCAGATTTTTTTGAAGAAATAAGCTCAGAGTCATGACAGCTTTTAATGCATATGTTGCTGAAAACCACCACTGTTAGATTGTTCTACTGTAATTATTACCTGAGGATGGGATTTGATTCATGACCTTGCAGGAGGAAGACCTAGAATCAGTTTGGTAATTCTTGGAAAGAAAAGGTTTGTTTTCAACTGATTGGAATACACCAACTTTGAGAGGGGAGAAGAAAAGCAGAGAAAGGGAGAAAAATCCTAGCTGTTTTATTAGATCATTCAACTGTGAAGACTTTCCCACAGCCTTTGACCAATGTGCTGCTTGGCTTCTAAATTTTGTTGTATGTGGTTGTTACGTATCCATTGAAAACTAAGAATAATATCAGCATCTCTTTTCTATTTAAAGATGGACATAGTTGCCCAAGCCTTAATGTGAGAGCCTAGCTGTTGAATTAAAACTGATACTGGAATACTTCAACAATTTCATCACTGAAAAAACTACAATTTTACATAAAGCAAATGGGGGGGGGGGAATCTTTCTTTTGTGGCCAGTATTTAGTGACCAAAAAAAACCCCCACGAGCTAAAAATGCGTTACTTACATGATTTACAGGCTGTGGCGAGTCCTCTCTTGATGGAGCTCTACAGTCAGAGAGACTTCGTTTCCTTTAGAAGAGGTTCTTCTCTGCCTTCTCAGCCTTTTCTCTCCTGCTATGACTAATTCTAGTTCAGCACAAAACGAATTTGTTATCCCTTTGTTTTATCAGTCTCCTGAACCTGCTGTTCTTGTGAACCACTAAAACCAACCAAGATTTCCAAGTTTAGATGTTAAAGTTGGCACTTTTAGAAGTGATTTAAGGTGTAATTTCTAGGAATCTAATCTGAGATGCATTAAGGGACAGTTTTCTAAAAGGTGGCCCTCATCACTTCTGAAAACCAAGTATTTCTAAAATATTTCATGTTACATTCCCAGAATTATTGATCACTTTTTAAAACTGTGATAATTTTCCTGGGAATAATATTTAGTTCCTCAATCTACATCCAGTCTATTGAGTCTGCTGTTACCTGAGCTGGGCAGGTATCTGCAGATGTGGAAGACAAATGAACAAACAAAAAGACATGTAAGACCCTAAAAAAAGACCTAGAACAGAATCTATCAGCCTGGCTGAGAGAGGTCGTGAAGGAGAGGTCTGTTCTGTCGCACAGAATCACTGCCAAATACAGTTATTTCTACGTGTACTGTCTTGCAAGTACTTTATCACCATCAGTTTCATCAGGTACCAAACAGTCTCAAGTAGCTTCTTTTGGTAAAGTGTTGGCATTACAGTGTTTTGAAAGCTAGGAAGCTGAAGGAGTTTCAGTAAGTATTTAAATGACTAGCACTTACCTTTTCTTTTTCTCTCCTCTTCTGTCTTTGGTCGTGTCACACCAATTCATTAATTTTCCAAGTTCACATCTTGTTTTTCAAAACCCAAAATGCATTTCAAAAAGGTTCAGTAGTAGTGTACAAACTGGGTTTATTTTGACATTTCTTTATCTGTCTTTAAAAATAACATAAGTGGACTTGTGGATCATGATGTTCAAGGAGACCCTCAGCAAACTCAACAGTTTATTTTCATTCTGAAAATATTTGGTGCCTTTTCATGTGTCTTCACTATATCCATTCCAGTTTTCCAAATCTGTAAGATACATCCTCACCAACTTTCCTGCAACTGTCCAATTCTATCTCCATCTTTCACACCTTTGGACTTCAGAGATGTGATTGCTCACTCCTGAAGCAAAGACAAACAAAAAAGAAAATTGCAGCACTTTTTTGCTAAATGGGTCTAAAAGTTAACTTTGCAGGATGTTTTTTTTAAGTGTTCAATATGTTCCAGGTAATCCTGTTTAAATAGCCATCTGCTCATATTTCAAGCTGACAAAAGAAATCAGAACAAAGAGAAAATGACTGCCCAAGAGGGTAACACTGAAATTTATTTAAAACAATCGTGTTATAACATTGTCTAACGATAGTATTTGCAAATTTTTTAAGATTATTAGCCATGTCCTGTATTAATTACTTCCAAGGACCACTTTGGTGGACAAACAGAATAAGAAGAGGGGCCGAGTTAGTCAGAGTTTATTAGTAATAAGAACACAGAGTAAGAGATAACCCTATACGAAGTCCAACAGTGAGACAGTCAAACCCACACCTTTCAGAGACCTCATTTTTGATAAATGCTGAGAAAAGCATTTCAACTTGCTGAAACAAAGGGAATCTGAATACCTGAACCAATGGAGTGTGAGAAGATTTATAAGCATGAGGTGCAACTAATTTTAGCTAACATTAACATACATTAACATACATCAGTCGTTAGCAGTATCCAAACTAATTGCAGAAATATCAATCTTGATAAGTTTTCTCTAAATAATTACAATTGAATACTTACATCTTCTTCTAGTTTTTTGAGAAAGCATAATGTTTTTCCCAGCCTGGGAAATCTTTCCTCATTAAAATATCAGCGTTCTTTTGTAATTAGCAGATTATTCTACTATTGTTACTGAATGAGGCTTATGTTTTCAGTACTTCTTTATAATTTTAGGTCATTGCAACCATCCCAACAAGTAGGCTAAAGTTTTTAAAGGAGGCAGGGAGGCTCACTGAGAAGGAGGAGGTCCCCGAAGAAGAACTCAATGAAGATGTTGAAGAAATTGATCACGCAGAGAGAGAACTTCGACGTGGACAAATTCTCTGGTTCAGAGGGCTCAACAGAATCCAAACCCAGGTATGCTAAAAGTAAATACCCACATTGTCTAGAAAAAAGAGGCTTTGTCTTTGATCAAGGCAAGATAATGTTATAAGGAAAGTTACAGAGTGTTTGTGTGTGTGAGTGGTACTTGTTAATTGCTTTACTGTTTTCAAAGGAGGAAGACATGAAAAAGTAAAATAGGTGAATTGAACAAAGGTGTGTTTGTATAGCAGAAGAGATAAAGTGAAAAGGTTACAAAATTATAATATGCAAAAATAGAAATACTTTTTTTAAGAACTGTGGACATTCTTTTTCTATTTCAGTGATGACAGCTCATAAAATAGTGCTGCTTAGAAAATGGTATTGTGCCAATGGCTAGCAAAATGTTATGAAGGCTTTCTAAAACATACTGTTTTATTTTGTCAAAAATACATTGTTGCTGCCACTTCTGCAATAACAGAATAATTTAAATTGTTGAGTCTAAACTAAAAAGTACCATTTGATTAAAAACAAAAAAACCTTTTCTGTTCTGGCACTACCATATATGTATTATGATTAAAAGGAATTTATTTCATTTCCTATTAGGTGATGAAAAATGTGGTTCTGGATTTATTTTTAGTAGTAAGGGCCTAAGCATCCATTAAATATTGAAATGTATGTATTGGCTAGTATGGATGATTTCTTAGACATATCTATCTTTTTATTTAAAAAAAACAAACCCAACTTTTGCTAAATACAAAAATCCATGGCATTTTTTTATGTACTAAATATTTGCACTGCATCGTGGTGCTAATATAGTACAGATTAGGATATCTAGTAAAATTTGTCCTGTAGTGCTAAAAAAAATCATTTGAACTATTTCGCCTTTTTCATTGCAGTGAAGTAGCATGTTTTATAGCACTCTAGTGCTCTCTACTTGATCTTTCTAAGATCAACTGTTTGTGCCAGCTTGCAGAAGAGAGCAGCTCTGAAAGAGATATGTACTCACCATATCAGATGTGAATGTTTTACATGATGCTTACAAGAAAAAGAGGTGAATAATTAAGAAAAATATTTTCTTCTTTAAAGAATCTTTTAAAGAATATTTTTTATCTCAGGTGATTTTGATTTTTGTCTTCAAGATAAACAGTACTTTCTCCTTTTCCCATCTACAAATTGATTCATTTTTTTCCTGGAGAAAGAGAGGCAGCCATGCATTTTAGAAAAAATGAGGGAAGGCAGTTAACTGAAACTAGGACAGTTAGGTCTCTTTAGTGTACCTGCAGAGCAAAAAATAAAGAGGGTGGAAACTGCCACGAGAGAGATTAAGGGTTTGAGTAAATTCCCAAGGTTCTGTGGTAAGTAATTAAATACGGATCTTCAGCTTTGAGGTTGTGTGTCTTGACTCTGTTGAGTCAGGAGCGCTCATCATTAGAGAAAATTCAAATTGTCACAGTAAAAAGCTGACAAACAGGTGCCCAGGTACTGGTGATCTTTATGAAAAGATGACCTCTAAATGTGCATTCTTTTCTTCCTGATGGCTATAGGAGGAGTGTTGTCTGTTGGCATTTCTGTCAGGATGTCTTTCTGGTTGTGGTGAGTGCAAACAGCTACAAGCACAAAAAAGCAAATTACATCCTTTCAGTTCTTTTTCTAGTCTGAGAGGTAGCTTTTAGTTCTTTGTCCACCTAATTCACAGATAAATTATTATTCTTTTATACTATTTAAACCAAAATGAACTTTAATTATGTTTCTTTGCTAACATCCATCTTCTTAGTTCCTTTCTGCTCTTAGTTGTAGAAATACCTTCAGTAGGATGTATTGTTTCTCTCCTGCCAAGAGGCCTCTGTGATTGTTTTTCTCACTTTGTTTGTTCAGTGACTTTGATTTTTACATCCATTTCACATCTGTGGAATGATAATGAAAAAAGGAGATGGGCCAACAGATTCAAAACTAGTTCCAACGTGTCCACTGGAGAGTGATGAACTTATATGCAGGTCAAATTAGATCCATTGTTGGATGGACCTTGGGTTGAGCACATTTGGATGCTCTGTGTGTTATGGCCCATCAAAATGAATTCATACACTTGTACTACATTTCTCAGGAAGCCAGCTAAAGAAGAGTTGATGGAAGAAGATGAGGATGTCTGTAGCATCCTTGGGGAGCTGGAGGATTTGCAAGAATCCTCTGATGTCTAATGCACTTCTGGAGATGCGGAAGAAGAAGGTAGAGCATCCCCTCACTTTATATATATGAGGATGACAGTAAGATTAGGAATAAACTCTAGCCTCTCTCACGACCAGATTGATCATTCACATCCTAACAAGACCAGTTTGCACCACATATGCTTGTGCTGTCTACTAGATTATCTTTATTTTTGCTTATTTTCTATTCAGTCATTATTGGACAGATAGCCACAGCACTCAACAAAAGCCTTCACTCCTAAAAGAGTTATAAAGAATCTATGATAGGTTTGGGGGGTTTTTTTTTTCAGATAACTGACAGATTTCCTTTGTAATGCTCCAGTAAAAACTCATCCAAACTGACAAAAACTTTGCAGTACTAAAGACATTTTTTTCTTTTTTGTGCCCTCTCAAAACAGAGGGTTCAAACCTAGACACCAGAGAAGGGATTGCCATTGTTGATTCTTCATACTGAAATGCCAGGCCTTCGTGTTTCTATGAAGACATGCATGAATTTACTTTAAAGAAAGGTGTATGAAAAATGCACATAACTAAGTTGAAGAGACCGGCTATCAGCTTCTTTTTTTGTTTTTTTTTTTTTTTTTTTTTTGGCCTGATTTTGTTCATTTAGATATTTTGTAGTTTTATAAATATACTATAGGGCTTCTCTGGATGGATGGATGTTCTCCTCCTCTGAATGGAAGAGTGTTTCCTTACTGGGCAGCGCTCTCAGATCCCTGACATATGAAGTTTCACAAATGGTTCATTCTAGTTATGCAAGTTTCAGAAAGATATAAAAGTGGTCTCAAATTGCATAAAAGACAGGACTTTTCAGCCTCTGCTGGCTTTCAGCAATTTTTTTCCAAGTCTTTATTGCAGTTCTCACAAATTCTTCATTCTGAAGGAAGAGACAAGACTGATCATACCATCTTGGCAGATCTAGTAGCCTTTGGAAAATTCAGCAAGTTCACCTTCAGGCAAAACTGTGTAATCTGAGTAACAACCAAAAATCATTGCATCTTTTTTAATTGTATACTGAAAAGTTTCTCTAGTTACCTTGCCTTTGAGTATGGAAAAATTGTCAAGTGTGGAGATTTGAAAACTTTTCAAGCTACATGTCAGATTTTTACAACACTGGGCCTGCTTCTTTCCTCCTCTGCTTCATTCTTGCTGTAATTCACTTTGCTTTATCTGCTTAAGGTGGGAAATAACTGTCTAGAAATGTTTTGAGAATAAAAGAAAAAACTGAAAAATATACACGTGCCATGTTAACTGCTACTGAAAAAAGATTATTACTCTTTAGATACTAAAAAATACGTAGAGGTGCTGTACTGCATTTTCTTTCCATTCTTTTCTGCATTAAAACTTTTCTCTTGAACCAATGCAAATCCTATAGCAACGGAAGTCACTCCTGGCAAGTGGTTTTGAACTTACATAAAAAGCTAGCATTTCATTTTATGGCTTTCCATATAGCTTTTAATAAAGAAAACATTGCAATAGCCCAGTGTAATTGGAATGAAAACTGCTTCATTTCATGCAGATTTTTTTTTTTTTTTTAAATAGTATCTTGGTTGGAGATTAGGTGAATGAGACCTGGGTCCTGTTAACATTAATTACAACAGAAATGCTTGCTGAAAATCTGTTCTGTGTTAAACATCAGAAAAATGTTTGTTCTGCCAGGACTATTCTGCTAGTATAAGATCGTTTTGTTTGTTGCGGGTTTTTTGTTCGTTTTTTTTATTTTAAACTGCTAGTCACATATTTTTATTAGCTGTGTGGATATCAAAAATATGGATCTTCTAAAGTATAGAACATACAGAAAAATGAGAGCAAGGTGAAAAATTCCAACCTTACAAATAGGCGTCAAATGTAGGACAGTATTTTTTTTCTCTACCCGAAGGCCTATAATCAAAACGTGATTGCATCCTATATTTTGCTGGAAATTTTTCTAGCTTTTCATGATGTATGACTTATCATTTACTTTTTCCTTTTTAGCAACTTGAATTGTTCTAAATAAATGCATTCTTTTGTAATTAAAGAAACAGGTCTTAATTTAAAATGCATGACATTTATTTCTGTGAGCTCTTTCTTCTTTGTTGTTTTCTGGTTTTGGAAGATAAACTTTTGGGCCAAGTTCTTCTCTTCTTTCTTGGCTTCAGACAGAGCACAGCCTGTAAGTTCAGCTTTTGAGATTCTGAAAAGGTCGTCATCCTCCTCCTGTGAATTAAATCCAAGATCTGTAGTTACTTTCTTCAGGAGAACAACTCAATTACACACCTGTAATTCTTGTTCTCTGGAGAAACTATTACATACAGATCTTCCCCTCTCTTTTCACGCTTCTGCTCAGGTCTTTCCTGTCAGTTTATTAGGAGGACATTTGTACATCTAGAAATGCCCTTTGGCTTAGGATTTATCATCCGTGTCTTCCACAGTGATACACACTTCATGCTCTCAGTAAGAGTCTTTAAAATCTTTTTTGAACGGTCTCTTTTGAAGAGTGCTCTGTCACCTGTGTTCAGGTGATCGTGAAAACCCAAGATCTGTATTTAATTCTACTTTTGTACAGCGAACATTTCAGGTGAGTATATAATATGCCTTCATATATAACCAATGGTTTGAGCCATGTGGTTTTTTTCTAGATGCCAATGTGAACCTTAGCGAATGATTCACTTGTACCCCTATTCCATTTGCTAACTCACCTCACACTGCATTTTTTTACTGTGATATTTGTATTGGACATGTAATTCAAAATAAGCCTGCTGCCGAGAACACTGAGAGCAAAGCTGTGAAATGTTGTGATGACTGCTAAATATTGTACATCTATTAGTGTGCATATTCAAGTGGGAGCTGTAAACAGGACTCTCAAATAGTGGCTCAGTGAACACATCAGCGGTTTCCTGTTTGTATAGTAAAAGTTCAGTGTGACGATTTTACAGCAGTAACCTTTGCTCCCTTTTACAGCTGGCTGTGATATGATTATTCCCATAAAAACAGGCAGGAAAACAAACAATGATGTCCAAAGTTAAGATTACGGGAGGGGATACAGCCATACTATTAAAGATGAAGCCATATGAACTTGTTTATTCCTAAGATTGATCACAGCAGAAAATGTTAGCCAATTTATTACAGTGCTTTCAACTTGGAAAATTTAGGAGGGCTTGCACCAAGATTTGTGCTGTTTTAATTGGTAAATATACCACTTTATCTTCTCCTAGCTACTTTCTAGGCTATCTTCAGAAATCTGGGTTGCGAGATACAAATCTGGTAACAGTGGGTTACTTCAAATAAGTAGTTGCTTGAATTCTTCTAACCGATACTACTACTGCTGCTTTGTCATGTTGTGGTTGTACTAATGTAACAAAGAGGACATATCGGTGCGTAGGGATTTGTAGAATATATTTACTCCTTGATATTATCTACTGCCAATCCCTGGCTTTACATTTGTACACAGAGCCTGCTTCTTATTGGGTTATACTGGTGACAGGGAACGCCTTGAAATACTCAGCTCTTTTTTTAATTCATCTTCTGTGGTGATGAATAAAGCGCTCGGGAAGGTATTCAGAATGGATATATCAGTGTGTACCATAGAAATATGAAAATAACAAGTAGAAAATTTTAATGTTACTGCTGCAATAGTCAATCCAGTTCCACATAATTTTCTGTGTGAATTTTAAGTGCTCTGTATGAAGATAAAATATTAATCTTTTAAAATATGTAGTTATAAAAGACCAATATTCATTCAGTATGTTTAATTTATACAAACTTTCATTATAGAAAAAGTCAGATAAAATATTGGAACACTTTCTATTTCAACAAGCTAGTATAGTGACAACCCTGTTTTTGTAGACAAAATGGAGTTGTATTTTGAATATTGTAAAGGGTTTTTTTGGTTTGCTTAGGTGTCGTCCCTGTCATCCTCTCCCTGCCCCCCCCCAATTCCAATTAAGTGACTGAATTTTCTTCCCTTTGGAAGAACACCTAGAGAGCAATTAAAAAGTAATTTTATTCTCAGTAGGAAAAAAGTGGAGATTACTTATATCAAGTATTCCAGTTTTATTTACTTTATTTATGTATAAATAAAATAGTTTAAATTTTAAAGATCGTTATTTCAAATCTTCTAGTAGTCTACACTGATGCAGCTCCACTGCCTCCTATGGAGCTGTTTCATTTTATGCAGGCAGAAAATTTGGATCATTCAATGTCTAAAAACATTAAAAGGACCACTTAAAAGTATTTCTTTCAATTGAAGTAACACTGTGCACACGGTTGATTTATTGTTTTTCGTTACTATTCCTGTCAGTTATGCAACTGTATCCATACTTTAAGCAACTTGTCTCATTCTTTCCTCCATTACAGATCGAAGTAGTCAATACTTTCAAGAGTGGCACTTCCTTTCAGGGGGCTCTAAGGAGACAGTCCTCCGTCACAAGCCAGACCCAGGATGTAACCAATATTTCTAGCCCTAGTCACGTATCGTTATCCAATGCTCTTTCCTCTCCTACCAGCACATCTGCTGCTGCGGCTGGGCGTGAGTGTGTATTCTTAATGCATCAGACTACAGAGATGCCAACTTACGTAGCAGTCATTTCAGACTAAGCTACTTTGCCCTTTCCCGTTTTGTCCTGTTATATTTATTAGTTTACACATACCCTGAAACACATAACATGATTACTTTGTGTACAGTAGATACTCTCCATGATTCATTGCAAGTTTTGTTAACTTACTGTTAGGACAGGAGGTTTTAGTCATTTTTTGATCCAGTGTATGGAGATTCTGATTTTATTTGAGGCTTCTGTGTCATGTTTTCTCAATCTCATTGGATAGATTTTCTACTGCTTATAAAGTAAGTACTTTAAGGGATTCTACAAATATCTTATATGAAGCAGTACAGCTTGTCAGAAAAAAGATTATTCCATCTGGAAGACTGTGTGTAATACAGGTTGCTCATGTCCAAGAAAGATGTGCTCTACTTAGCACAGGTACAGGAAGGAACAAGGAAATAGAGAATCTAGTTTATGATGCAAGGCTAAGGGATTAAGGTTTACGTGAATGGTGAAAGAATAGATTTGTAATCTCTAAATTCACAGGGAGGTAAGCATTAAGGAAGGAGGGAGCTAGGCGAGTTAAAGGACAGTGTTGAAACAACAAAATAAACATGGTAACAAATTTGTTAGAAGAAGCAGGTTTCTAAACACTGAAATCCTGACACAGCTTTCTTCTAGATGCAAACAAGCATCTAGTGAAGGTGTAGTGAAGTGAATAAAAACTTTGAAGTGGATGATAAGAAAGGGCTGCTTCACTAACAGTAACATTCCAGTTGCTCAGGAAGACACTTACAGGTCTAACTTTGTTTTTATATTTTTATTTTTATTTATTCAGGACTGTTAGTAGCTATTTTGTTTTACAGCATAGCCAGCATTAAAAGTATATTTAAATTTATAGAACTCAGTTTACAAGCTTGTCACTTACTTTGCAAAATAATGCAGTATATTCTTTATGCAAGTTTTAGTGAAAAGTTGGCCAAACAGACAAGAAGCCAGTCTTGTCTGTCTGGCCAATGGAGAGAGGGAAGGCAAACAGAGACAAGAAGGCAAGAGAAGGAAATAAGATTCCAGAACTCCTGCAGAAAAAAGGAATCTTGACCTTTCCATTCAGTTTGAGTGCAAACCCCCTCAGTATTTGACCATCAAGCATTTAGACATGCATTAGAAGTTTTGCTGGAATTAAAAGGCAAAGGAGAAACTTCGCTTTTGCTAGGAACCCAAAGAGCCATTAAGGTTCCAACTTTGGCAGTTGCTCCTTGGAGAAAATTTGTATCTTTTCCTGTCTTGTCTTGGGAAGTTTGGCCTGCTAACTTTTACTCCAACAGCACCAACCGTTTCAGAGCAGAAGCACGATCAAGAGAAGCAAAGTCACTGAGCTACAGGCCACTGCTGTGCCACAGGCACTGTACCCTGCTTCGGAGAACTCAGAGCCAAAGTTCCCTCATCTCCACACTGAGCAAGACACAAAACGCCACATGCAAACCAGCCTTTAATCCAGGGAACGATTTTCCATAGTAGCATTTCTACATTTGAGCAGAAAACAGAGCAACTCATTTTGCTGTGGTAAATGTTTCAGTAACATCCCGTAGCTAGCAGTCTGAAAGGGTAGAGCCAATAAAATCAAAATGGTCAATTTATCTTCCCTCTCTTCTCCAGTGCAGCAAAGCAACTAAGAATTGAACAGTCTTATGTCTTGACAAAGGCCTTACTAGGTTATGGGCTGAAGTTAATTAATAGAAGAAAGCATAATCTGCTACAGTCTTTGATGTCTGTTTCTATTTGGAAAAATAAAACGGGTCTACAGAGCTCATCAGTTATAGACACACTTATTCAGTAAAATAAAAAATATATGATTGATTTGTTAAGTTACCCAGAGATAGGTATCTCCATTGCAGAGGACAATTAGAGATTGGGCCTTTTAAAGTGGTTGTTCTGGGCTGTTAGTATTCTATGACTGCAATATAATTTCTGTTTAGTATCAAACTAGCGTGTCCTTCAAATTATAACCCCTAGGGAAAGTTTTGATTTAGTAATACAACGACACAAACCTAATGAATGACAGTGAAAAAGCAAAGAAAAAACATTTGGTTTTTATTTTTAAATTGGGTATTTATAGTTGGTTGTTCATCTTCCAGAACCAGGGAAACCTTCCCTAATCCAAATTCCATAGAAATGAGGTATGTTTTTGTGAATTGGGGTTTTCTGAGAAAATACCAGTTGCAAAATGCACACCTAGGTCTTCTTTTCAGCTCCTTGCTTAAAATGTATATGGTGGGACAGGACTGGCTTCTTTTCTCCTAGCTGCCCAGAATGAATTAAAACATAAATCATTACCTTCTTCCTATGGGATGGAAGGGAATAATGGGATAATTGTACCTCTGATTTTGAAGCCTCTCTCTCTCTTCAGGAATCCTTAAAATATTGCATATGTAGATATATTATGGGGAGTATCAAGGGAGAATCTTAAGGGTATAGCAAAGACAAAAGGGTCTAATACTTGAAAAGGCCCAATATGAGATACTGTCAGGCAGGTTTATTTTCAGAGAAATGGTGCTCAGCATGTTGCAACAATCAGGTTATTTCAGGTGTATTTTGGGTGCCCAAAATGCAGAGGTTCTGATATAAATACTTAATGAAAAATACAAGAATCACATCATCCTCTATCAATAAGAACATGTAAGTCTAATCTAACAGAGCATTTAAGCAGTTCTTTACTAATTGTATAGTTTTTTAATATATAGTTCATTGTGACACCTCACCAATCCGTGAGATTAATTCTGCAGATTTATAACAACATTTTGGAATTTTTAAAAAGTGGGTTTTTTTCCCTAGTATTTTTGGGCAGATTAATATTTGATTCAAAGGTTAGCACATGCTTAAAAAGAAATCTGCCTGCCAAATGCAGCTACATCTACAGTAGTTTGTGAAACAGATTAGCAAGTTATTACTTGAAATTTTCAGCTATTCATAAATACGGCACATTCAAATCCTTCATAGGATTGTGGAATACCTTAATTAAAAGCAATTTATACAAAGGAGTATTTGCTACAGTACTAAAGTTTCCCTAGTTATACTGATACTTTTTAGCTGTCATAGTGTTTTTGCCAGTAACAAATAACAAATTTCTGCATGTCAGCATTAATTGATAACAATGAGGTCCGTAATTTGAGTCTCTTATCTCTTGAAAAATGTTGCAGCTTTAAATAAACATAGTGAAAAATTCTGCAGATTGAAACCTGTCACTTTATATACTCTGATAAAAGTAGAAAAATCTATTTAAATGCAACCCGAATATGCACATGTATTTAATATGCACCCATTTAAGCTACAGAAAATGAAAACATGGGAAAAACAAGGCTCTGTATGCAGTACAGTCTTGGCCAAGTTCTCAGGTTTTGTCATGTCGTGCATGGACACACATATACACGCACCATCTTCTGTCATTGGAAAGCTGTTACTCTACAGGGTTAAAAGTGGGTTTAGACACCAGGCTATCCCATAGCAGCTTTGGTGGATATATTTTAAATGTGTTTGTTTCTACGTCTTATTTTGGGAAAACAAAATCAGATCCAGTGGGGCAATGGAACATCTTTTTTACTTTTAAAGCTCAGACTTAGTAACACAAAATGTTAGCTTATGCTTAAAATTAAGTATATGCTTAAAGCCTTTGCTACTACATTGCTTAATTACATAGAGGATGAGTAGATCTAACTGTACACAAAGTAAACAAGTTATTCTTTACCCTAATCTGTTTATATCTGGTTCTCAGATGTTGTTTATATTATCAGTAGGTAACGCCTTCAAAAGAACATGATTTCAAATTTTCCAAGACGCACATTTAATATTCCTTTGTACTTGCTCTTCCTCCTTCCTCTTATTCTCATATATAGTTAATACTGTTCCTAAGTGGAAGCAGCCAGAAACTGTAGGTCCCTTACAAAAAACCCCCCTTTCTTTCTTAAAAGGTTATAATTAAAAATACTGTTAGGTGTAGGAAACACTGGGGAAACAACGAACAAACAAAACCAAACCCCACCAGAAGGCAACCTCGCAGATCTTGAATCTGCTGTAGTTTCTGTATTTGCAAGTTCCTTTTTCTTTGTTCTGTTAAGGTCTGTCATTTTTGCCTGAGATTTTTAGAAATGAATATTTTCTGGAATCACTTAGAACTTTTTATTATATTAACTCTAGCAACAGTGGCCTCAAACAAGCCACTTGTAAGGATGATGCAGGAAAAAAATACACAGTGGTGAATTCAAATTTCATAGCAGCCAATTAAAATCTTACCAAACAATGACAAAATATTCTCAGAAGTATTTGTCTAACGTACAGATCTCTGAAGGCTTTTGTTTGGGTTCTTTTTTTGGTTGGTTTGCTTGGTTGGCTGTTTTTTAAAAAGTGTTTTCAAGCAAAAGAGGAGCATAGCACCCTTAAGGCTCTATTTTTGTTCTGGTTCACTTTTTGGATGGGACTACAGTCTTCAAAAGTGGGGCTAATTTACATGGAAATACAACTTTTTTCATTCTCCCTTTAATTAAAAAATAGTTGAAATTTATCAGACTTGCCAAGAAACTGTCATTTATAGGTAGAAGCTTTACACATGCAACATTTGCCTCGGGGTGGCACAAGGGCATAAACATCTGCAAATCATGTCAAATTAACGTAAGGCATTCAGCAAGCTTAATTCTAGTGCATATTACAGTCCATTTACTAATAGGTAATTTTAAAGAGAAAGCTTAATTTAGGTATTTGTAATGTTGTGTATGAAAATCAAATTCTTTCGTATCAAGAAAAATTACTTACCATTATAGCAGCATTTGCTTTTCCATATTTCTTATGTTTTTAGTTTCCTATAAATGTAATCATCATTCAGCTGGACAGACTTTAAAACTAAAACTTAAGATAAAATCTTAAGTTTGGATCAAATTTTCTCATGAAGAAAAATGGGAACAAATTTCTTAAGAAAAAAAATATAAAAATCTTCTATTTTAATAAATGTTAAGGCAGAGATTACTGTCCAATGTTGACCTTTGTTCAGATCACAGACCAAGTCAAGTGGGCATACCAGCCTTAGTGAAAATGTCGGTTGCTTTCTGTGGCAACGTGGTATATAACTATCACGTGAGGAAATGGAACAAGCAGAACTTAAACGTCCACATCCATTTAAAATTATGTTTATGAAAGTTGCACCATTTGGGAACATCATTAAACCAGAGACAAAGATACCATATGAGAGCTTAGAAGTTCCCCCTGGTTATAACCAAGATTTCACAATCCTGCTGGGATATGCAAGATCAAAATCAACTTCTGTATCTTCCCTGTAGGGAAACCAACTAGGTTTAGAGTCTAATTATAAAACCAAGTCCTCAACTGGAGATATGGCATGGCAAGAAGGTTTAGACTCCTGATGCAGAAAGATGCTCTTTCAAAGGGTTGTATAATATATTTAAACTTTGCCAGACCTGATACAAAAATGTCAGACTACATAATTTTGCAACAATCCTATAATGAAGGAGATATGTTATGGAAAGTGGAAGCCCTACATATGGTTCTGATCTCATACCCTAAAATTCAGTGGAATAATAGTCATGCAGACCTTTCGTGAAATGAGAATCAGACCTAAGGATTTCATAGACTATATAGGTATTCTATTTTCCTCTTGCTGCATGTGGTTTGACTTTTCAGCAGCACTTACTGGATTTACTGCATATTTATGTAGAAAGAGGGTAGCACAGATAGTGTTATGCATCTGTTTCACTCATTAAAGCAGACATCTAGAAATTATAGTTTTTCTAAAATTTATTGTTTTTTCATTTTATCTTTGAATTTGCCCAACTTCTGCATCATACAATCCAGAACATACCAGCCACAACATTTACAGGTGACTCCAATACATGCAATATCTTCTCCTGTGGATACCTAATCTGATTTTACTCACCTAAACCTGGGAGGATTGAAAAATAAACAAAACCAAATATACTGAAGATACGCCTTCTATTTCAAAGCTTTACATATGCAATAGTATTTGACCCAACTCATTTACCTTTGTATAGCTGTAGTCTTGATATAGAATAGTATGTTACACGTAAGAGTTGGCATCTCTTTGCAAAACTGACCTCTTGTTTACAATTTTATACTAATCACCTTACTGATCTTTCAGTATTGAATTTATTTGCTTTTGCAGTGCCCTACTCTCTACTGTCTGAATATTAAATGTGTTTGTTTTCCCAGAGGGCTAGAGAACATTGGACAAAAGGGTTCAGCAGGAGAGAGTGAAATAAAAAGAGGTTGTGAGTCTTTAACCTTGAGCCTGAAATGAATGTGAACCAAACTCAAGATACTTGGCTTATATGAAGCCAGGTAAACATTCGAGTATAAGCCCACACACTACCAACCATAATACATCTCTTGATGCTTAACAGGCCTTGTGTATTTTGCCTAGATTGTTTTACTTAGGAGTGAGATTCTGAACTTCATCTTTTTCTTCTGATGGGAAAAATTCGTAGTATCTAAAATTCTATTTCTTTTATTTTTCTTGCCTTATGCAGTATACTAAATCTAACTTCAAGGTGGGATGAAACTGAAGAGTTTTTTCTATTACAGCTACAGAGAAGAAAGAAGTGGAAACTTATAGCAATGTCAAAAATGTCCTGAAGTGTTGTCCCCACAGTCTTTTGTTTAAAAGCAGTTCATTTTTTTCTGTTGTCTCCATTACTGTGAGAAAAGGGAGCTGTATCAAACTGTTTGTCTTCCCTTGGCATTGTCAGTGTCATAAAGAAATATCATTACATGAACTTTACATAGTTCATAATAAAGCAACACTTTCTAGGTTCTATCCATCATGGGTATGTCCCTGCTTTTACATGCTGTACAACCATAACAACATTATATGAAGTTCATCTGCTTTATTTTATCTTCAAAAAAAGTAATGTGGGCTTTGTTTCAGTAGAGCCCCTAAACATTTTTACACCAGATATTACTTCAAATCTTGACCTTAAGCATGTATTAAAAGAATTTGTTGCTGTTGGGCCATGTAACTCTGGGTAAATAGTATTTTTTCAGTTCTTAGCTTAAATGTGGTAGTATTATTATATAGAAATTAAAACGCCACCTTTGTACCCAACAAACCCTCTACCTTTGTTTCCACCAACATAAGGAAAGAAGCAAGTTTCGTTCCTGTCAGCAATAGTTTACTACATTGGGGGATAGACTATGAGCAAGATTTTGAATTGTAATGCAGAAATTCTGTCACTGAATTAGGTGTGACATAAAAAAAAATAAATGTTTTCTTCTAGATGCCAAGCTAAAAAATTAAAGTTGGGGAGTGAGTCTCTCCTTAAGTGAAATATTAATGGAAAACATATATACATCTCTGAAACTGTAGAGAAATTTTAAGAAGGTATTTTTCTACAGCTACTTAGCGAAGAAGACTTATTAGAAAGCTAACTTCATCTATTCTCAGCTTTAGGGATTTGCCCAAGTTTGGCCCTTAAATTACCATTGAATTCAGAAGATTAACTACTTTAGGTCTCAGCAGGTCCAAACTAGTTCTAAGCTAATATTTCCAGTAAAAATCACTATGAACAGGTAGCAGCTGTTCTAGTAACATCTAAATGTTCCTGCAAGACTTGGAACAGTCCATGCCAAAACTTTGCCACAGATCTTCGCACAAAGTGATATAACTGCTGGCTGATTGTAAGTTATCCAATTATATCTTCAGATTGCCGTGTAAACACATTTAAGCAAAAGATGTTAGTGTGGTGTTTTCTTTCAATGGATCATTAATTCACGCAGTCACTGCGGAGTACCTAATTCAGGTCATGGCAGGCAGGTTTTTCATAACCGGCTTTCAAATACAACCTAAATCTCTATCTTTCCCTCAGCCGTGTAAGATGTTAGTCAGCTAGCTAGACTGACTAAAAGCTTGGTATTAAATGCAAATTAGATGCCAAATTTTGTTATTAAATGCAATATAGATGCTTTCCCTAGTTCAGAAATTGAAGTCAGTTCTCCCTTGCTAACCCATAGAGGCTTAAACACAGTTTGTGCAACTTGAAGAAAAGCTTTACTTTCTTTGGATTCTGCTGGATCTGTTCAAGCATAATATCAAATTGCAAACCTTTCTATTTAAGTAAAAAATTACTTTATTAAAAAGAATCCAGCTGGCAAATGGAACCTAAATCTATGCAATAAGAAGTGTCTGCATTCAGGAGAATGAAATTCTTTTGTTAATTGATAAGATATACCGAACAGCTGCAACTGAATGAGATGACTTATTTTTATTTAGATAGCAGAAATAATAGGTAGCTTTGCAGAAAATGTCACCATATCAGCCCATACTATAAAGTAAGCAAGTTACAAAAAGTTTCCCGATTTAAAATAGGACAATATAGTAACATGTTTTTAAGACTGCCTTGACAAAACATAGGATTTTTTTTCATTGTTTAGACTAATTACTTAGCACTTGAAAATACAAGACAGAAAGGCATAGTTAATGAAGGAATTAGTATGTCACCTCTTCTCCATGAGTTCTAATCCTATCTTTAGTAATGCAAATGAATCCCTTACCCCATCTGTTTGTTCACTATACAGAACCATCACGTAGCACAGCTCAACTCAAAGAGATTCAGCTTTCCTAAAACCCTGCTTTATAATTCCAGGTGCTCTCTCAAAGAGGTGTTAGGTACACTATATGATTGTAGCGTGTAAAATTTATTCTTATCTTCCTCTTGTCTTGCACTTCTGCCAACCTCCTAAAATCTTCTAGTATCCCAGGATCTGGACAAGCTGTTCTGTACCACTCCAAACCTCTATTTTGAGCATAAGCAGTCACATGAGCTACTTTTTGTACTGTGCCCTGCTGTTACCAAATGTATGTATAAGAGAAGGGAGAGTATTTGGGCTGACCAAAGGCCATGTATCTGAAGATGGCGTGACTTAACTGCCGCTATTAGGATTTTTGAAAGATAATGAATATCCAAATTTAGAGAACATAAGAAGAAAGGTCAAAGAGATCAAAATACAAGTCAGCCTCTTTCTCAAATGTGCTGAAATTCTGTACAACTTGGACAACTCCAACCACAGGATCAGCTAGATCCCATAGCTGTAACACTGTGACCCCATGCCATTACTAAAATGCAGCTTGCCAATTAAAAGAGGAATTAGAGCTTTACAAATTAGCGGTCTATTAGGCCAACCAATAATGTGCAGCATATTTACATGTAAAAAGATACACATGCCAACCACCAAACCATTTCAAATGTGTGTGAAGAAGCTTTCACAATGCCTGCTTGCACCTTTTCTGCCTCTGCCTGTGTTTTGGTCTCCTCTCTAAGAAATGCTAAAAATTCGCTCATGGACTACATGGAAGTAGAAGGATAGAACTCATACTTAGTCATAAAACATTTGCCGACAGATCACATTTTGCCATTCTGTTTTCTCCTCTCTGCCCCCCTACCCCCCTCCAAAAGTTATGTTTTTTTCAGCAGTAAACCAGCACAAACGTTCACTTCTTTTCAGCACTGGTAGGTCACTGGGACACAGAGAGCATCCCTCCCTTTGCTCACCCGCAGAGGACCTAGTGTCCCCACTCTGCTATGCTCCGCGCCCTGTTCCTCCCAGTTCCTCTTGGGAAAGCAGTTTGCGCTGTCCCTGACAGTCTGACGGGCTAAGTCTTGTAGTTTATTTTCACCTGTGTTCTTACTGTCAGGTGGTTAATGGCATCAGATTGACCCTGGCATAAGTCAGCTGACCTAACTTAAAGACTGCATATATGGCATAAATTGTGTCGCTTTCAGCATTAAACTTTACAGTTTTACAACTAAAACACAGAAAATGAAAAAGCTTGCTGTTTAACAATGTAATTCAATTCAACCCAACAATCAATACATTATTTTATTACATGTTTTCTATATATTAAAAAGTTAAATGGCTAGAACAGTGGGTCTATACTCGAGTGTTTACCTCACATATGCATGAAGGAACAATAAAAGTTGGTTCAACAATACTATGTTCACATTATCCAGGCTTCCAAGTGTAGTTGTTGTGTGCAAGTTATCTCTGTTCATGTGGTAACTGTGAATTTTTATTTTTTTTTTTCCCCTGTGGTAGCATGATTATGCTTAGTACTTTGTCTGCTTGGCTTTTTGTGCTCTTGGCTGCATTCATTTAGATTTTGCTTTAAAACATTGATATTACGTGTAGTTTTTACACTTGGCTCCTGTGTGTGTCTCATACGTACCCATCCAACCGTGTCTGTGTTTTGTGCTTTTCTGTTTGTGAAGTGTGATGTGTTATGTGTAATGGTTTTTTAACAATACAAAAGAGACTTTTTTAATTAAAAAAGCCTTCCTACTTACTCACTGCAAAACTATCAACATGCATGGTTTTACATTTGCATTACAATTAACATGGCTTGTCTTTTACTAGGGATGTACCACACGAGTGGACGTTCGCTTTCTTTAACCAGTACTTCCCATCAGTTCTTTGATGGCTTTAAACTTGATTTATTTTAATATTGCAGTTGATACAGATATTCAAAATGCACATAACTGAGCCACTCGTTTATGCATATAACATCCAGAGACTATGGACTTCAGCTGCCTGCACTGCCCTAACCATATGCTACATTTTTCACAAAGTATTCTCTAACACCGTGTTGCCTTTCGAAGGTGCTACCTCTGACACTTCTTTCCTTTTCTCCCCCCAGATCCGCGTCGTGAAGGCATTCCGTAGCTCTCTCTATGAAGGTTTAGAAAAACCAGAATCTAGAACCTCTATTCACAACTTTATGACTCATCCTGAATTTAGGATAGAAGATTCCCAGCCCCACATCCCACTCATTGATGACACAGACCTAGAAGAAGACCCTGCTCTCAAGAAAAACTCGAGTCCACCGTCTTCGCTGAACAAGAACAACAGTGCTATCGACAGTGGAATAAATCTTACAACTGATACAAGTAAATCAGCTACCTCTTCTAGTCCAGGAAGCCCAATACATAGCCTGGAGACATCACTTTAGCTGAAAAGGTCACTGCAAAAAAAAATTAAAATAAAATAAAAAAACCCACAGCAACCGAAATATATAAATATATATATTAAAAACATTGCTGGCTGAAAAGCTGTTTGAACTCTTATTCACTCTGAGACGAGTGAATGAATTGTTGATCACAATGGTTTTGGGGAAAGAATGAATGGCTGATTTACATACCCCCCCTTGTTCCCTTTCAGAAAAAAAAAAAAAAATCCTCCTGCATGAATGTACTGTACACTTCTGGCCCTTCTTTCTCTCTTTTTGTTTCTTTTTATTTCCTTTTTTTTTTTCCTCCTTAAGCAGGAACTGCAGAGGACTTCTTTCTGAGGCTATTTATCCAATTCACTGGTCTGTGAGTTTTTTGAAATGCTTGTGTGGCATGGACTCAATTGTATAGATTAATTTAAATAACTTTTTTGAAGTTGCAAAGCTTAACTTGCACAGTAGATTTGCACCAGTTGGACAGAGGAACTTAAACATTTATGAGACTATATATAGAGATATATACATATAAGTATATACATAATTAATTATATATATGTATATATCTATCTATATATATATAGTTATATATATATAAAGTTTCTTTGTTGGCATGTTGCCTTGTTTCTGCTCAAATTGCTCTGACTATTTTAACTTATTTATGTCCTAAAAAAGAATGTAATTTGTTTACAAACCTGTAGATAATATCCTTAACTATTTGTAGGGTTAAGAAAGCACTTCCTGCCGAAGTAGTATAAAAATGGCTCAGCTCAGCTCATTGAAAACGTCTGTAATACTGCACCCTGGATATTTTATTACAACCGTGTTCTGATTTCTGCCTGATTTTTTGTTTTGGGTTTTTTTGTTAAATAATGTAGATACTGCTAGTAAATAACAAAAGAAGCCAAAATATAAGACATTGGATGTAGCATTGTGATCCTATATACAGGGAGGTAAACCAGGCTTCCTTTGTTTCAAATAAAAATAAAAATGATCAGGTTCTCTCTTTTTTTGTTCTCCCTCTGATAATCTGCTTGAGTTTGTTTTGGTGCAACATACAATAATGGAGGCTATTTCATTCTTTAAACATATGGCAATGGCTTCCAAAAATATTTTTAAAGAGATACTGTATGAAACTGAGTTGAGTTATAAATATAATTTAAAATAAGTTATATTTGGTTTGTCTATATGGAGATAAAACTAATGTTAAAATATTGTGAAATATTGTGTTAATCCTTTTCAGTTAGTAATTTAAGCATTTATTTCCTTAATACTTGCAAAGTACGGGCTGTTGGCATTTTGGATGAAAATCACTGTAGGTTGTTGCTTTGATTTTTTTTTTTTAAAGAAAAATATAATTTCTGCACTATTAGGTCTGAATGAAACTTTATTAATTGTATATTGAAATGCGCTTTGTGTGATTTTTTTGTTTGTTTGTTTGTTTGTTTGTTTGTTTGTTTTAACCAAGCTTGTCTTCCTGTAGTCACAAGGTATACTGTAACACAGTAATACGTTATTTTACCTAAAGCTTTCTACAAAGAAAGCTAATCTGAAAACCTGCAGTATGGAGGGTGACAAATATTTTTCAAGATGGTAACAGCCCTGATAACTGAAAATTTATGAGCTTATGTAATTGCTATATCAACCACTTGAATGCTAAGCACTTTGTGGATCACAGATTTTTCATAAATAATTTTTGTATTTAATATAAAGTTTGCTTGGAGACTTTTCAGCATATGATCTTTTCCATAATTGTACAGTGCAAAAGACATTTTGAATTACACAATCGATTATGCCAGATGTGTTGAAAAACACTCTCAAACTAGCTTGATAAAGTGATCTGTTAAGGTATTACTGGTTGTCTTAAAGTTGGCTCATAAAGTGGTGCATCTCTGCAGTCACAAGAACTAATCCGAGCCAGAACTCTCCAAACCAAGATTAGACTCATGGCCAAACTGCAGACTGAACAGACTAAAATGGTTTCAGGGTGCATCGAGACTATTCAGCCAGGTAAAGCTCTCATCAGCTTGAGTTGCCAGCTTCCGGACTTTGGTGTAGAAGCTTGAATGTTTTGGGCTCCAACTCTTAGTTTGCTATCTGGTCCAAACTTTTCACTGAACAACAGAACAGGTCTTTGAAGGCATATACAACTCTCTTTTCAACAGGTAGTGTGACCCGTTTCTTAACAGTAAAAAGCTAGCATGAAAACATAATTATTTTAGCTAAGTCCTAGCAACGAAGTGATTGAAACTCAGTCAGGATTGTTCTTCGCTTTGTAAATATGGTGATCAACCTTTGTATAACATGTATTGGGTTTCTATGGCCTATTTGGGATATCATATTCAGAAGAAAAAAAAGTGTTATCTATTTACAGGGAAGCCTCTAGCTTTGGACTTGAACATCTACAGAAGCTGTTAATACTGGAACAATTTCTTTTCGGCATCTTAACACTGACTGTTTGCCTTTTTATTTTCAAACACTCTTCATATTTTCTCTTGGTTTCATTTTTTAAAAATTTTCCTGTAGGAGTACCCCTCCTTAAGGTACCATTTGCAGACTTGAAAACTGTTAAGAAAATGAACACTGCGTTCTGTGTGTATATAGTAAAACATATATAAACTGAGATGCATAGAAAACTTGGGCTTTTGTGAGCAGAGACTGTGCTTTATGTATATGATAAATGATAGACTTTTTTTTTTTTTTTAAGCAGAATAGCTATGACCTTTCAACTACAAGTCGTGCATCACAATTCCTTTCTTTTCTTGCTTGACCTCTCTGTGATGGGAACAATGGATCAAACCCCAAAATGATCAGTTTGTTAAAATTCCCTGCAATATATAAATGCTCGCTCTCTACGTACTGTACTTAGCAGCATGAGATTTGTGGACAACAATACAGTGGTACATTGGCAATCCATCCCACTAGGGGTTATTAATATATGTTCATTCATCTGTTTTTATGAATTTTTTTATCTAGACAATAATTGTAAATAAAGAACTTACTCTGTCTGTTCATTTAATACTATGCAAAAGGTTATGCTTTCTATTGTTATTCTTATTCCTACAGTGTGATGCTGGAATGTTTGTGGTTTCAAAAAAAAAAAAAAAGACAAAAGTAAGTAAAATATGTGATGTAAATTATTTTATAGTTTGAAACAAAATGATAAAGTTTTACTCTTGCTGCTTTCTGTCTAATAGATCTCTCTTGGCAGGAGCACAAGTGGAAAATTTAAAGAAATAAATTCACAAAGCAGCATGAACAATAATGGTCTGAACGTAACAGCTTTCTTTATTTTCACCTGAAGTCATTAGATCTAGCTTTGGATTCCCACCGGGATATTTAATGTAAAGGTGTATGTAAATCTTCTGTATTGTCAGTAAGAAGCCTGCTTATACCAGTTAGTGGTTACACTTTCATTACACCCAGGTGATAAGTCAGCCCAGAGTGCTTTTAATTCCTGTCTGACTATGGGTCAGTGTAATGCCTAAAAAAATAGCTCGCTCCATGCTGTGGTGATGTACGGTGGTGGGAATGGCTGATGTGAATGCTGCAGTGAAGTCGGCTGAAATTATGAAGTACAGTATATGTAAAATGGATGAAGCCCCCGTGAGTTTAATCTTGGTCCTAAGACCAACAGACATCAAAGTCTGTTTTCCCATGACTTTGGCCCATATGACATATCCCTCCATTTGTATATATTTTTTTTCATTTCTTTATCCCTCTGTCAAGATCAGAAACATTATCTTTGAAACTTTCTAGAACTGGGGAGTTCAGTCCAGAACTCATGTCCTGCCACTTAAGACCTTAAAAACTGCGCATATGAAATGCCAGGGAAAAATGAGGGAATTCTCATTCTGGTGCTCAGACCCTCAGCCCAGAAGTTCCTTCTTTTCTTTTCAGCTTAGACTAATGCAGTTGTGCCATGAGCTGCCATACAGCCTGTGCTCGTGCAGTATTATTGCCCTACCAACGGCAAGGTTTCAAAGTTAGCCGAACAGCCATACTGGGTTGTACTTCTCACACAAGGTGTGAGGTGAGCAACTGTCATATCATCTCATTTTTAAAGGTAAAATGCTTCAAATTACAGATTTTCCTGTCTTCTCACCTAGATTTCAAGCTTTTACCCACAAATTCTATGTGGCAAGAAATATTTGATAGCAGCCAAAACTACAATGAAATAGTACTATACTGGGAGAAAAGTTACCAATAAATAAAAATGTATTCAACATACTATATTCAACAAAAACCCTACAGAAAACAGTTGTTAGCAGATTTCTTGGACTAATTGAGCTTTACAACCACTTTGGAATTAAACTGTTTTCTGCTTTGATTTTGTGAGCTCAGTCTAGGTAACAATCTGAAAATATTTTTCTTTTAATTGTCTGACACTCATTTACCTCCTTCCTACACACATAACTTTATTTACAGCCTTAGTCCAAGTGCTTCTGGCAGGACTCTTCATCTCTGCAAAAATGTATGCGTGTGTTGAGGTGTTAGGAAGAAAGAGAGCTGGGCTTGTTCCGTGCATTTTAAGCACTGTGTTTATGTTAAAATTTGTCAGCTTCAGTGACCTATTTTATGAGTTGCACCTTTCAAGGATGTTTGTGAAATACTTCCTTAGCACTGCATGGATGTGAGTTGTACCTGTAAATTTAGAAGAATAACAGGGATGAAATTCCCTGCTACACTAACTTCCTATTCTTTGCATCAAATTGAAGATTCAGAAAGGCATATAGTATTTGAAGTTATTAGTCTATCACAGCAAACTAAGACTGATATCCTGATTCAAAATAAGAATGCCAGGTTTTATTCTTGCTATTCTTTTTTTATCCATACTAAATATACAGCTGAGAAGACAACAGAGGGTAGTCATGCATGCCTAGATAGAAAAATCAAATGCTGATCACGTACGCTGATGCTGCACTAAATGCCGCTATACGTGTTTGTCATGAGATGCTGTACTGATACAGAATGGGCAAAATGTTTCATAAATAGCAGATGAAGGAGAGGCAAAAAGAGAAAAGCAGGCAGAAAGAGGAAGAAAATGCAGGTGCATATATAGTTCACTCATACTGAAATGAAATAAAATCCTAATTGCTTATTATTGGCTTGATCGAGGCATCGAGTTCTAATACAAGAGATACTCAAATAGTATTCTCTGTCTACCAGCCTTTTCCAGCTAAAGTTCAAATTCACGAATAAGCTGAGGTTTCCAAAGGGAGGTCAAGACCTCTATCTGGAAAACACTGATTTACAAAACTCTTGTTCAGCTGTTACCCCAAACCTGACATCTGTCTGACCAGAAGGTTGACCAGAAGCAGATGATCTCCAGCATCCCCTTCCAACTTAATTTTTTCTACTATTCTATGATATGAAAATAAATGACATGTTTGTGGTATTGGTTTACTTCAGTGTACTAGTGAACTACTCACACAGGCTGTGAGAGGACCAGGGTTCAACACTTCAAACTTCCTGCTGGTATTACAGTATCATTATAGTTGCTTTTGAAGACCCACCAAAAGGTAAGTAATAGACAGTTCCTATTGATCTTTGTATTCCTGCAACAGTGTGAGACATTGTCATAATAAAACATAATAAAAAGTACATGATAAAATTTGTTCGTGGACCAGATCAGGACTAGGGTCCACATATAAATTGCCCTGGATTATAAACTACAAATCAATATTTCTAATTGTATCAGTACATGCTCAGTTTTGTTCACCAGCACATTGATATGAGAGGTACTGACTAAGACAGAGAAGTGTCTAATTCTGAATTTCTTTTTACAAACAGGTATTAAGGGGCATGATCTAACTTGGTGGAAACTGAAGAGAAGTTATTAAATAACTTACTTATTAAATAAGGCAAACTGTTGAAAAATACAAATCAAAGGAAATATTTACAATGTTTTCTCCCATATGTTCAAATAAACATTGCTTATCTGTGTATCTGGGAGACCATGTTTGCCCAGTACCAAATGAAGTGTTAAACTCCAAGAAAGGGAATGTACTTCGCTTTGTCTGTGATGGATTTGTTAACTTTCCAAGCAACTTATAAAGCACTTCCCTCTACCCCTTGTGTGTGTGCATTTCAGAATCGTTAGGAGTTGAGCTGGTATAAGCAGTGTTGGTGCATAGCCAATGAAATTACATAAGTTTTTACAAGATAGTCTACGATTATGAAAATCAGAAAAACAACTTATCTAGCTTTCTTGAAAAAACTTTCTAGAACATTTATGTCATCTGTTTAAGATGACGCTATATGTATTTGTAAAGCCTCCTAGTGCTTTCGTCAGCAGGTTATTTCAAATTATTTCACATTCAAGTTTCGTGAGAGGCATTTTAAATGATTTTCTAAAAAGATTAAAGAAATAAGATAAACATTATTAGATGACAAATCACATGAATAAGTTACCAATACTTTCTCATCAAAGCGTGTCAACTAGGAAAGCTTTCTTATGCTTACTTTGCATATCTATAATTAATTATAATTGTTAATTTGACCCATGTTTGGAATTCTTTTATAAAAGACAGACATTACAGGAGTTATAGAACATGCCTACCTGTCATTGTGTACTAAATAATGTTTTACATTTGGGAAGTAACTGAATCAAATAGAATGCTTTCTGTTACAAATGAACATGCCAAATGCATAACAGTATTACATAGCTACCTGTGATAAACTTGCTATTCCACTAAAAGGCATCGTACACTCTCTTATGTGCCAGTACTAGTGTTTATGTAGTTACATGGTCTTGATCAGACTGCTTATCTACTTTTTTTTTTATTGTTGCTGGATAATTTCAGTTGCTTTCTAGCCAGTTCCATGACTGGTCTCACTATATGATTTGGTGGGGGCTAGTGCTGGAGCAGGGAAGCAGCAGCAACAACTGATCAGAGAATCAAGCCACCTTTAATTCAGATTAAAATACTGTTCTACCAAGCCTACAACAGAGAGAATTGAACAGATGCCTCTAGAACTCCCCATCCCCCAAAGACAGAGCATTCAGTGCTTCTGACTGTCTGTCTGTCTTGCAGCCAAGGTACCAAGCCTATCACAGAGAATTACGGTTTCAGAAGCAAAAATGCAGAGTCACTAGCATCTGCTCAGTGGCTGCTGCAAAGCGAGATGATTTTCTGCCAGACAGAAGCTGGCATCTGACAAAATACCATCACGCTTCACATGAGCTGACATTCTTGCTGGAAGTACAAGCGAGGCTGCAGAGGCTGACCTCTGTACGGAGCTGTAGGATGTACAACATTGGCTGTATCCAGGGAAGCCATTTCTGATTACGTGTGTACCTTTTTGCTGGAGTTTAATCTACCATCAAGAATTTAAATCACTTCTAGTTGGTTTTATTATCCTATTTTCTCCACTCATGAGGGATTTGGTTATTTTCAGTATTTTTCTTTTACATTTTTTGTGCTATATCACCTATAAGCCTGAGGTGATAAAAAATGGTCTTAGTGAAATATGCCTTTTTACCTATTTCCTTGTATTAATGTCAATAGCCTCCTATATCCCATGACTCCTGGACAGAAATTGTATTTTCACTGTATGAGAAAATACAGAGGAAAACCACATTGGCTGAGTATACCGTAGGAATGATTCCATTGCCTTTCTTTCCATTTTCATGTTTAAGGACAGAAGCACTACCTAATAATGACAAAGCATTTTGTCTCCTCAGTGTTCCTGCACATCTGATGCTGCCAGTACATTTTGTTCTTGAAAATTTCCAGGCTGATCTATGATATGCCACTGTCAGAGCATCCTTATGCTAATAGTGAGCAGAGTGGAAATCTGCCATCCCTCCAAACACCAGACACTAAAAGTACTAGCTGATACAACTCTTACACAACTTTGAATTACATCACATCAGAGGAATACTTTGCTGCCTAATTGTAGTCAATCAAATGTTTGCTTAAGATTTACATTCTTTATCAATGGAGAACCCCTGCAGTCTTGCCATACTTAAGTGTTCATTTGTATTCTTGAATCTTGAAATGGGATGAAACTGTAGTTAGAATTTGAGATTCCTTTGTTCAGTAGTTCACACAATGCACAGGATACATTGTACAATGCATGTCTTTACAAAAAAATTCAAAAAAACTTTCTCCAGGTTCCCCAGCAATCTGAGATTTGGTGGGGAACTCAGACAGGTAGTTAAGCCTCATACTGAATGATCTCTCCTTATAAATTAGTTCCACAAAACACCTTTCAAAAAATGTTATCAAAGTAGAAAAAAATTGAACCTGGTTTTAGAAAATAGCAACTAATCATCAAATTACCCTGGGCTCAGAAAACACCTACTTTTGATGTTAAGATTTTGCAAGCATTATCGCAAAGGAGAGAAGAAATCCTGCTTTTACCATAGTAGCAGCTTTAAAAAATAATGTGTTTGTTCCTCAGGCTGCAACTAAATGGTGTCAGAATAGCAGAAAAGTCAGTATAGCTCTCTTCATTTGTTCTCATTGATACAGCCCTGTGAAAATGAGCTTTGAAAATGTTACGAGGAACACTTCAGGAAAATTTCTATTAAGATAATTTTAGTTACAAAATTCCTAAAATAATATGAAAGTTTGCTTAAAAAAAAATCTCTGTGCTTTATTTGAAATTAATTTTCTTTAAAAGATAGGTCTCTTTCCCTTTTTTATTTCTGAGAAGTCTTTTCTAATAACATCTTCACAGAGTTTATAATTTCAAAGACTACTTGCAAGCAGTCATACTGAACTAAGAATGAAACTACTGCACTTGTCCTCCCGTACAACACATACAGTTTTACTAGGGTTATTAAGCTTGCAAAATCGAAAAGCAAATTTTTCCTCTGGTTTAAACAACGGTCTTCTCAAAAAGTCCTGTGTTATTTTAAAGCCACTAAAGCTCAAACACTAATCAAGATAATTTCAACACAGAAAAAAGGTTCTTTTTTTTTAGAAGAAGAATGTAGCTAACACCTATTAGAAACTTTTTCAGGACTTAAGTGCCTGAAGCTCAATTACAGGCTAAGCCAAAAGGTACAAGTGTTTGCAATCTTGTAATGAGAGGGACTGTTGGCATTTGCAAACCCACAAAAACAATAGGTGCAAAAAGGAAATCTTTGGAAGTCCTATTCTGCAGAAGTACTAGGTATCCAGAAAGTGTAATTTTGTTAACAACAACTGTCCATATCTATCAATTATTAAAATCAAACCTCTGAGCTATATTATTTCTACTACTAACTATCATAGATTTATCTAATTTGCAGATATAACGAGCATGAATACCACCAAAAATTGAAGGTCAGCTTGAATAGATGTAGTAGTTACAGGTGTGTGAACTACTTGAGATGAAGCGTTGATGTAATACCAAACAAGCACATTAACAGAGGAGAATTCTTCATGGGGGAAGCAGGGGAGAAAAATTCTGCTGCGTGATGGTGTTACGGGACAACCTGCAGCCTGAACAGCTCTGCACTGGCTTGCCGACAAGGTGAAGTTAATGAGTTGAGAATGTGGTAAAGGCGAGTGTACACCATTTTATTTCTTGGAAAGGCTCAGTGGAGTAATACACTTCTGTTCAAATATTATGTCCTTCAAGATTATTTTGACCTGCAGTGTGTTACTAAGCAAGTTTGGAAGAGACTAATGTAGTGTTCCTGGTGAAGTTAGTAAGTGCTGTCTGTTGCATCAATAGACAGCCCCCTGCGCTCCCCCCCCCGCCCGCTTTATTTTATAGTCTGTCATATTCTTGCTCTTTTTGTTTGTCTCTTATTTTGCTGTTTGTCATTAGAGACTTTCAGAAACTTCCTCAATAAGATTTGGGCTTTTAGGGGTCAGAATAGTGCAGCAAAGCTCCTCTGAGGAAATAATGTTTTTATTCTGTCATCCCAAAATCATGATTACCTTTGATGGCAACAAGAGGCATTTACAACCTTAGTCTGGATCCACAAAAATTATTTCACTTCTTTGGAATATGTTTTCATTTGTTGTGATTGCTTCTCACTTTTCTAATCTGTTATGTTTTGAAATCACACTTGGAGCCCTGTAATTGAAGTGATTTCTATAAATAATGAAAAATTACAGTGTTCCATGTTTTAATACATTATTCTCCAGCTTTCAATGTCTCACAGTTACTATTCCTCTTCATTTCACATTTCGACTGATAGATCACAGTTATCTTCTTTTACTTATTTCAGTAGCCACCTCTTCTCTGCTGTGAGCTCACCCAAGCATAAGCTTTCTCATTAGTACTATCAGTGGCTATTGGTGCTTTTTGTATGTTGCTTGATAGACAGAAGGCCAATTAAGGGTGCAGAACTATGGACTTGTACTTTAACTTTGTAGATGTTTGCTGCTTAGGATATCATCACTGATGTGGAAGCACAGAGTATCTCAGTGTGAGAAGCCACATTCTATGATTAAAAACAATCCTTGATTATAAGCAAGGCATAAATGAATGTTGTGATGTATTGCTTTCTAAATAGGGAGGCAGAATTAAGATAGGAATTACCTACACTGAAAATCAATCAGATTTTAAAAATCCTTCTGATACATCTTAAAATTCATTGAAAAACTAGAAACTCCATCAGACTCTCTTACTGCTTGTTCTTGTGCTTAATCTTAATCTGCCTATCTCAGTAAATGATAATGCAAGCAGTAGCGTGTTTAGTATTGATGTTAAGTATTTTAAAATCTGTATTGTTTTAGCCTTAAGGGAGATTTTTTCTTTTCCCGAACCTCCTCTTACATAATGGATCTACATTTCCCTTTGCAGTGATTATTTTTAATTTCAATCTATCAAGTCATATTGTATTTCTTAGAGTAACTTCTGTGTTAGGTTTTTTTAAGCTGTTCTTCAGATTATAATACTGAAATTAAGAAAGCATGCAACTGATTTTTATGTGCTTCTTGTAGCATTAAAGGCTGAGGTAACACTGTAGCAATGCAGTGAATTGTTGCCACAAGATTAATATGTTTTGGTTTCAGACATAGGGAAATGCCAGGAACAGGTTTTTGCATTAAAAATAGCTGATTTCCAGTCAGAGTACACAGATGTGCTTTTTGATATGGAAAGCTGAAAAAATAAATAGCAGTGTTACATTTCCAAAAACTATGGTAATGTGTTCTTGCCCCTATAATCTCTGACAAACCCTCAGAGGTTTGTGATTGAAAAAACTGATACTGACATGTACCATGTCACACAAAGGCTTGTAAGCCTGTCAGATTTGTACAATATCCATTAACCTTCATAACATATCTATACAGAGGAACAGTTGCCACAGAGGGATGACAAAAGGGACACTGGGCAGAATATAAATTAGACCAGGATCTTTCAGAAACTTCTTCTCTCAAGGTTTGGATCGCATTAATTTTTAATGCAATAGAAGGCTGTGCTTTGTATTTGAGAGTCGCAGGTGAAAAGCATTATGCTACATTGGAAGAACAATGTCTGAGTGATGTAATTTTAAAAATCGTAAGCTGCTTTTGTTTTAAGTATTGTACAGTATAACACAGGGACTATGGTAACGCATGTGATAATAACTGTAATGATTACCCATACTCAGTTCTCATGATGCAGATGCAATCCTCTGATCTGGCACCAATGGGGGTAGAGGGCATTCTCCACAATGTTAACGGTCCATGCTAAAAGAAATACTCTCTTTCAAGTTGAAAATACAGCTGATACAACCCAGATTTGAAGAACATGTTGTGAATAACACTAGAGGGCAAGAGCGTAAAATCAGTAGGACTCAAATTCTCCACAGGTCCTACAGCCCGCATTGTACAACGCTCCTGCATAGTGTCACCAAAGTGCAAATATTTCTGTGTATTCCTCTGCAGGTTTAAAGAATACCCTACGCATAACAATTACTTCCACCACATCGACAATTTTGTGTGAAGAACGACTAACTTACAAATTATCTAACCTTTATCTTCAAAATGAATTTTTATTTCTATAGAATAGAAATTGTGTTCATTCACCCATACTGGATTCCCTCAGCACAGATTAAAATACAGCTATAAAAGCTATAAAAACAACATAAGAACTGAACCTCATTAACGTCATTTTGTGCAGTCCACCACCACCACAAAACCAGCAAATTATCACTTGAAGCAGTCTCTCTTCAAGCTTCAGTAATTCCCAGACTGCTGAGCTTTGAAGCAGTCCTTATATGTTAAGTTATTCTGATCAAAAGGAAGAACTGTTTCTAAGAATTGCTTTTTGATAAATTTTTCTTTTTTTCTTTTCCCTGTTTTTTTATTGTTGTTTTGGTTTGGGGTTTTTGTTTGTTTGTTTGTTTTAAATTGATGTGGGTGGAATTTTGGTCTTGGCAGCTGGATTGTCAAAATAAACCAACCAAAAATTAGATCATTAGATTGTGCACCTGTTCAGGAGTTTGGGGGGTTGATTGGTTTGTATAAACCCAAACAAACAAACAAAACATGCTCAATAGCAATATAGATAGTGATACAAATTTCTTTGGATTTTTTTCTTTTGGGGAATTCTTCTTTTCCATTTGGCTTAAATATGGCTGCAGAAAAGGTTGATAATAGTCTAATGACTGAGGAATACATTTTTAAATTTTTAGGAGTAGTACTTAAAACTTTTCTACACAAAAATTAATTAAATCATCCATCTTGATGATAATAAAGATGAACAAACAAACAAACAAGTTCATCAAACCATTCTTATTTTTACATTGAGCTGTCTTTTTCATACCCAGCAATTCCTGTATGTGAGTCACAGTCTTTTGCAGGAGTACTTGATCTGCTGGGAGCATAGATAAGCATAATACACATCACAAATGCTACTTCAAAGGAGTGAATTCTGTTGCTCCCCCAGTGAATCTGTAAGACAAATGACAGAAGAACATTCTGAGGTATAACAAGGAGAATGGACTAAGAAGTTTGGGAAGCTGCAAATTGTTGAGGCAAAGGATCTTTGTCAAGGTGGAGAATTCTTTATCAGCTTGCAGAGTGTACAGGACCTGAGACTGTAAATTGGGTTCCTGTAGCCAGAACTTTGTGCCCCAGGTACAAGAATGCAGTGTTTCCACATATCTTATAAATGTAGCTATAAGCTTAGGGTAGGAGCTTTTCTGATCTCTTTCAAAGTAGAGGAATAGCATACCCTCCAGCAGTTCTAAATTAATTCCTCATCATTAAAACAGACTAGCTCTCTTCTGGTCATCATTTCATTGTATTTTCTTATCATGTTTTCATGTTTTTAAATGCAGACCTTCAAATCTATCCATTAGTTATGCAGATCGTCAAAGCTTCATTTAACAGCTACACTTCTGATTTCACACCTTTAAAAAAGCAATCAGGTCGCTCTGTGGAATAGTTTGCTGAAACTACCGTGACAAGGAAACAGAGACAAAACAGCTTCCTTCTAGTGGAAAACTCAATAGGATACTTATTTGTCTAATTAGTGATATAGTCCATGGGAATATTTAGGATAATGAATCGTTAGGCTTCTAGCATACAGCTTAAAGTTGAAGCTCTCGAAATGCAGTGGAACATGCATCCAGAAAAGGGCCTGAATTAGCTACATTTAGTTCTAGGACTTGAAATGTCATTGAGAAGCCGACCACCATTGTAGGTGGTGAGTACATGGATTGGCTGCTGATGGCTGAGATGAAAACTTCTACGAGAGGTTCTCAGACGCATAATAATAAGGACTTGAAAGACAAATTGACAACTGATCAATTTACTTGGCCTGTGACTTACAAATCATGATCAGCAGAGAGCTTCAAGGTCAATAATGTTCCAAGAGTTTGTCGAAATCCTGTCAGAACTTGAATCTGTCCTTACAATAGCAAAAATGTCTGTTTGTGGGGAAGACAGAAACTGAACACTATAAGCTCTGTAAAGTACATTTCCTTGACCACAGAAATGGATTAAATGATAATTCTAGCTGGGTGACTGACTACTAAGCAGGATCACCTAAATTTCTAGAACAATAATGGGGAACGTAATGGAGTGCTACTACTGAAGGGAACTGGACAGAAAGCAACCTTCATATAGTAAGATAGCACATGGATGTTCTTTTATTGTCTTAGTGAAAGCCCATCCACCAAAGACTTAGGAGACTAAGCTTTAGGGGATAAACTTTGGAGGTCTCCCTTTCCTTATGTCTTGGATCAGTGAAATGCATAGAAAAGTTTTGGCCCAGCTAAGAAAATATGAGACCAGATCTACTTGAAAAAAGTTAGGCATTGCTTCTACCTGCCCCTCCCCCTGCTCCCAGTAGAAATAGCTAGGTCATCTTAGATGTGATTGTAATATGATGATGACTTACAACTTTTAAGATCTAATTTTTGGGGGTCAGTGTTAAAATTCAAGTGAGAGTTACAGACAACCAAAATAGCCAGGTTGGTTCTTACTATGTAACTACGTAATAAATGCAAGGAAAGGTGTCTAGCAAACTAACTGTAGAAATTCCCTTTCGATAAACAAATTGTTTGGAAAGAAACTGCTCTGCCATAAAAATATTATCTAGGGATAGAAATTCTAGTAGCAGCAGTGATTGATAGCTAAGGAAGTGACTGAAATCTGGTTTGAGAGTCAACATCTCAGGTGATCCTTAACCAGCAAAACTTTCATGGCTCTGAAGGAGGCATAGACTTATGGCTGCTGAGGCTCTCTGTCAAGCTGAAAATGATGAGACGGGGAACCACGGTCACAAAACTGCATCAGTGGATGTGGTAAATGTTGAGATACAAAAATCTACAACAGGACAACAAGGAAGGTCCGTTCCCAGAAGAATTATTAGATTTGTTCCTGCTGTGGGTTTAAATATGGGACAAATACAGCAGCTGAGGAGACAATCTGGTTTAGGAATCTACTGAATCCAAAACAGACTTAATGTTAGTTCTAAGGGAAACACTACAGTGAATTGGCAGAGGGCTGGGCAAGCCTTTGGAGGAACTGCATCGAAGAAGTATAAACATTATTAAAATTGCCTCCCTCACAGTTTAAGTCAAGAGAAGAGGGGCGGGAAGGAAGAGCAGGATCTAATTATGTAGAGATGATACAAAACTGGTTGAACTAATTATGAAAGTCCTTACTCATTGCTGCAATAGATGATACCTAGACATTGTACCAGGCTCAAACTGTTTTCTGCCCTAAATTTTAAAAGTGGATACCTGAAAATGGAGTTGCATCTGAAGGTCAAAAGAGAGTTGCTTTCATGGCAAGATAAGGCCTGAAGGCAATTTAAAGTGATAGTTATCTGTCAGGTTGTGACACTCACTTGGAGGGTGCTGCACAGTATGTCACACTCAGACTGTTTCTCCCAGATGATATGCTGGTGCATGTTGAAAAGCTTTAAATTGGAACTGATATATTTAGAGTATTAAAAGCTTGTGGCTGCCACTCTGCATTCAGTGTTGATTCATATAAAGGGAGTTTTCCTTGGACGTGGAATAAGTTCACAAGCTGATGACTTTGAATTGTTAAGGGATAGAACTGGTGAAGATTTTTTTAAATCTCTGGAATAATGCACTACATTTCATTCAAGTTATACGAGCTGAAACAGGAAGTTTGACAAGTATCCATGCAAATACAGTGGTCTGGTATTATTTGCAGAATTAGATTGTGAGTGTATATATCCATGTGAATAGATGGGACAGAAGCACTCATTCCAAGTGGTGGTGGGGAGGGCAGGGACAAAGAAAACAAAATGAACTTCAGGCTAACAGGAAAGAGATCAAGATGTTGGACTAGGAATACTGCATGCTGTTTATTTCCTAATAGCCTTAGGAAAAAACAGCTGATGACAGATAGAGGACAGTATCAAAGAAATTCTAGAAATATTTTTTCTTTCTCTAAAAGAGACCAGAGTTAGACCACAGGCTAACTCCTCTATCACTTTTAAGGCAGAGTATGTATACTTTAAGTGTGATCTTGTCTTTCATTGTTGCATAATTTTATGTCAAGTGATTCTCTGTGAGGGTTACAGTTAAGAACAAGTTCAGATGTGCTCATTGCTTCATAGGACATATTCATAAAACCTGATATGCTCTAACCTTGCCTGTTTAGCATTAGAATTAAGAGGTTAGATCAGTTTCATTAAGACTTATTCCAAGAGGTAACTTGCAATTGTTATTTTAGTGCTCAGATTAGCCACATAGTGTCACCCTAGATCATCAAAAAGTCTAATAAAAGGCATTCTGCCTAATCACTAGCTTTGAGAAGTTGTACTGGAAATAGTCTGGAGAAGTGTTACTACTTCTAAATAAATTAACAAGTTTCTCAGAGGAATTTTATTCATCCTGTATGACACATCTGTAGCCAGAAACTAGCCATCTTCAGGTGTTCCTAAAATTTTGGACAAGAGCCATTGGTAATGCTTTATGCTAGTTGTCATCAGTAAAGTGCATTTTGGTAGATCCTTTCTGCTTGAGATTTTGGCCTCTGTACTTTTCTTATTTAAAGAGAAAGTCCTAACTCTGATGTTTTGGATTTCTAGTGATTATATGTCAAAAGCGTATTTGTCCAAATCTTTGAAATATAATTTAGATTCTGAAGGCATACATGTGTTTCAGAAAAAGCAGAAGTATGTAGGTTTATTCTGCTAAGTTACTCCAGTGATGCTTCGAAAGAGCTCCCAGAGCAAAACCTCATATTTGACTTCCTTATCCATGGTTTCTGACAGCATTTGGAATAGAAATTGATTTACATACTTCAGCTTACATTTGCCCCATATGTCTTTCACTTCAAATGAAGTTTGTAATATCTAGATTTAGACCTATATAATACAGAAGTCTTGAAAGAGTGATCATTTTTAAAATATAATTTTTTTAAAACATAAAGCAAAGCTACAAAGCACGTTTGAGATCATAGATCATAGAATGGTTTGGGTTGGAATAGACCTTAAAGATCATCTAGTTCCAACCCCCATGAAAACATCTAAATCCAAATATACCAGAAAAGCTTCCTCCAAAACTATGGTGGCATTAAAATCCAGCTGCACACAGAAGGTTATGGACATCTGGATATAGGAGTGAATTGAGATTCAAAGCCTATCCTCACTCTCCACAGCCGATTAATTATTAAAAATACTAACAAGGGATACTACTTATAAAAAGCAATAGACACTCATAGTTAAATTAACTGGTACATAATAGATAATACCTAAGGTGCACTTGATGATAGCAATAGCTGATAACAACAAACAATCACCAGGTATATTTAAGATGGTGTTTTTGACCACGTTTCATTTGTGACCTGTTGCATCTGCTAAGTTAATGAGAAGATTAAAACTATCACCATAGTCTGGCAGGGAGACAGACAGGAGCAAACTTCAATGCTTAAGAACTCCAGCCAACCACAGTAAAAAAAACAGAGTGCTGTTAGTAATGGGGGGATTCTAGAACTGAGGTTTATCTGGATCCTGTTTCCCCACTATGTATGATCACACAGGCCAATGTATTTCAAGTCTAATACAGTGATTGTACTGGTTAACGGAATCTCCAATTGGTAACTTCTTCCAGAGTGACATGAATCTCCTGAAGAACAATTCTTGATGTTAAACTCTTGGTATTTTGCACTGCAGGGCCGCATTCAAAGCTATTACTCACTACCAGGATACAAAGTGAAGTGACAATTTAGAAGTGAATAATATTTATAAAAAGAGTTCACTAAACTTCAGCTTATATTTTGGACAATTTATATCTTTCAATAAATAGTGCTTAATTAAAATAAATTAGTTAAGATTAAATCTGACTCAGGAGTTCCAAACTACAGGTGATGGATGTGCAGCTTGCTTTCTTGGAGTATTTCCTAGTAGTCTTAAAAATTCTGGATTTTGCTAAATGTTCCTTAATTATTGGCTATACGCTCAAGGAAGTAAAACAGTGAAACTGGTTCAATCAATTTGGGTGAAGTTAGAGAAAGCTCTGTTAACCTGTTTATTCATTTTTACAAATGTTAATTACAAATGATGCCATGGAGATATGAAGTCACCTTTATCTTGAAACAGTGGGCTGCTTTCCCTTTGAAAAAGATTGATAGTGTTGATAGCTAGTGCAGTGGGTTGACCCTGGCTGGATGCCAGGTGCCCACCAAAGCTGCTCTATCACTCCCCCCTC